>WOAB01000580.1:1200000-1555323 GCA_027886185.1 Rheum nobile | reverse complement strand
TCCTTTGGTGTTCTTATGGAGGTCACGTGATGCGGCTTCCTCGCCCCTTTACCTACCCACGGGATTTCACGCAGTGGTTCATTCCATCTGACGCTGAGGTCGTTCCTTCCGATTCTGAGGATAGTCTCCAGGTTGCTGCCCCTATGTATGCTGCTGCCTCCTCCTCTGCATCGACTTCTGAGATTCCTTGGGATGAGGTGTTTGCTCATTTTGATGCTTTCACACTACGTCAACACGCTGCAAATGAGGGGATGCTAACTCCCCTGCAGACTTTGCAGACTGATATTGAGAGGGATATCACGAGCCGGTTGAGTTCAGCTGAGGCATCTCTGCAGGAGCACTACTTTGGGCGGTACCCACCTCCGCCGGGCTATCCACCATATCCACCTTTCCAGTGAGTTTATTTTCTTTCTCCCCTATTTCGTTCTGTCTTCGTCTCTACATTGAGGACAATGTGTGTTTCAAGTGTGGGGGAGAGATTTAGACTTGCTGCTTATCATAGTTATTGTACATAGTTTGTTTATGCAATTCGTATTTGTATTTCAGATTCGAGCATTTGTTTTCAACAATATATATATATATATATATATATATTTGAAAAAGGCAATCAAAACCCTGAGATGAGCTGAAAATCCGAAAGGGCGGTTCAGGTAATAAGAAGGTAGTCCGACTGGTATAGACCGGTGCAAAAGTGGACTGGAGTGATGTGAGTACATGTGAGATGTCTAGCAAAATGAAATGAATGGCTAGGTGAAAACCCGAGAGGGCGCCTAGGCAAGATGAGCGGAAAAAAGAAGAAGTGATTTTAGGATCATTCTGGAGGCTGGCGTCATAAGCAGAGGTGATATAAGGAGTTCGGGTAGGTCACTCTGGAGCGATAAGGAGCTAGACAGGAGTTATGAATAGATTGATCTCGCATCACTTGTTTTGGTTGTCTGGAACTGATTGTTGAGTTGTTGTAATCACTGGTATCATGTTTGCTTACACTTCCTGAGGCCTTAGTGTTTGATGATTGGAGTAGGATTAGTTTGGATTTACTCGGGACGAGTAAAGGTCTAAGTGTGGGGGAATTTGATAGGTGCCATTTCAGGCACCTTAACTAGTAATTATTGACATGAATTAGATGGAGTTTCAATGTAGATTTAGGCTAAGTCTGTAATCCAGAAGAAGAGTTAAGAAGTGAAGATATCATAGGATTTACAGCTTAATGAAGGATAAAGAAGATGGAGGAGAAGATCTGCTTAAGACTCATGGAGGAAGGCTACCATCACTTGGTAGTACAGAAGAGCAGAAGATGAAGAACTGAAGAAGCTGGTCTTTGCCGCCCCGCGCCACAAGCCACCGCGACCCGACGGTGGATCTCAGAGAAGGCGACACAACGAAGCCACCGCCCCGCGGTGGAGGTCGACGCCTCGCGGCCAGCAGTTCTTTTGTTTCCGATTTTAGCATTTTCGGATATTCTACTTTCTATTATTTTATTTCCTTATTTTTATTTGCTAGGTTTAGCTTATCTTTTCTGAATGTATTTAAGAGTTTTTCTAGTTTTAGAGAAGAGACATTCTCTCTATTTATTCATTCCAGATCTAAGGTTTGAACGAATGGAGAACTAAACACCTTTGTTTCGCTAGACAATTGAAGCATTGCAATGATTTGGTTGTGAGATTTCTATTCCTTGTTCTATATCTTATAAAGTTGGTTTAATTCTCTTGAGCATAGTGTATATTGGTTTGTATTGATTTATCCAGAGTTGCTAACTAGGTTTATCGATATCTATCATAGTGCTAGGGTTTGCATATAGTGGAATACGAGTGCTTACCTAGTGGCAAACACAATTGTTGCATATAGTGGAATACGAGTGCGCAATTATGAGAGAGAATTATTTGCATGTTAAGTAGTAAGGTTTTCTTCTATTTGCATGTATCCTATATCCTTGTGTGCATCGCTATTGCTTTGTTAGTGGTAAGGTTTTCTTCCATTGATATCGTGATAAGTCTATCAACAACTGTGAGAATTGGTAGTACTTAAGATCAGGATGGGAACAACTATAAGATTGTGAAAAGAACTTGGAACAATAGTTATCAGTGATCAACCTGGTTCATCTGCAGTGTGGATATTTGTCTAGTGGAATACTTCCCCTCATCATATTTCTTCTTCTTTTAAAGCTTGCATCTCTGTTACTATGCGAATATTCTAAAACCCCCCCTTGCTACTTGTTAGTTACACGTTAATCTCATACAGATAACCGACTCCCTATGGGATCGACCCTGACTTGCTTGCTATACTCTTTAGTAGGTGAATTAGGATTTATTTGACAGGAAAACGACATCGGTTTCCGGCCTTGTCAGCGGCCCTGCCGCGGGTGCGGTCACGATACAGCGGCGATACAACAAAGACAAAATCTTATCGGGATCGACGCGATGGGGTTTGATTTGGATGGGGGTCGACTTCCAGACTCCTTGGACCACCAAACACCACCTTGAGAGCACCTCCTCCTCCTATGGTAGCTCCGGCGAAAGCTTGAACTTTTCGGCGACAATGGAAATAAGAGAGAGATTAGAGAGAGAGATTGGGATGCCTTCCAAGCCTCCAGGTCTCCTCCTTTTATAGGCCAAGCAAGCACCTCCCCAAACCGCCTCACCGCCTCAACTCCGACCAGATAGGACAAGCAGCTCAGGCGACACGACGGCCGAAGTCCGGCGAAGCAGAAAAGGTATGATGACAGCGCGTGTGCGGTGGGTCTGACCGCGGGTGTGGTGGAGGCCAATTCTGACGCGGGTGCGGTGGGTCTGACCGCGGGTGCGGTGGAGGCCAATTCTGTGCCTTTTTGTCCGGGAAAAGTATAGGCTTGGGTATTTAACCCCGGGTTAAATATATTTGTATCCGAACAAATATTCTAAGCCCCAAAAATACGTCGAATGTATTTTATTCCACTCAGGGAATTATTACAGAGATCAAGCATTTTACAGAATGTCTGAACTTCTCTGAAAATAATCCGACTACAGTACGAGAGTTTGGAAAATTACCAAAATACTCTTTACTAAAATGAGGGGTATTATATCACCTCCCCCTTAAAAGAAGTTTCGACCCCGAAACTTGGCCGAATAAACCAAAAAAAAATGAGGCGTTACAACACTACCCCCTTAAAAAGGTATCGACCGCGAAACTAGGCCGAAAACAGCTCGGGAAAGCCTCTAAGCATATCCTCCTCAGTCTCCCAGGTTTCCCAAGTAACCTCTTCAGTTCCTGACTTGGACCACAAAATCCGTACCAATGGTACCACTTTGTTCCGTAACTGCTTCTCACGGCGTTCGAGAATACGCACAGGTATCTCCTCGTAGGTACCATTTGTCTGAATTTCGATGTCTTCATAACTCAGCACATGAGACTCATCTGGCACGTACTTCCTCCACAAGGATACGTGGAACACGTTATGCACTGGATGCGCCGATGGCGGCAATGTCAAACGATACGCTAGAGACCCCACTCTGTCAAGGATCTCAAATGGTCCCACGTAGCGAGGGTTAAGCTTCCCATGCTTACCGAATCTTAACACACCCTTGGATGGCGACACCCTGACAAATACCTTGTCACCAACCTCAAACTCGACTTTCCTGCGCTTCAAATCTGTATAAGACTTTTGTCGACTCTGAGCTGTCAATATCCTCTGTCTTATCAAAGCAATGTCCGAGGCAGTCCTTTCGACTAATTCCGGTCCGAGCAGAACCTTGTCGGCATTCTCATCCCAACAAATTGGAGATCTGCACCTTTGACCGTACAAAGCCTCGAATGGAGTCATCTTGATGGTAGCATGCCAACTGTTATTGTATGTGAACTCAATCAGACTCAGGCTGTTCTCCCAGCTAGTCGGACGATCGAGTACACAAGCTCTTAGCATATCTTCCAAGGTTTGGATGGTTCTCTCAGACTGTCCATCCGTCTGAGGATGAAACGCAGTACTGAACCTCAACTCGGTTCCCATGGCCTTGTGGAGTTCTTTCCAGAATCTTGACATGAATCAGCCATCACGATCCGATACAATGGTCTTTGGAGTACCATGCAAACGGACAATCTCGTGTAGAAACACTTCAGATAGCTTATGGGTTCCCCATGTTGACTTGATAGCCACGAAGTGAGCACTCTTCGTGAGCCTGTCAATGATTACCCATATAGCATCCTTTTGACTTTGAGTATTTGGTAGCCCTGTGACGAAATCCATAGCAATATCCTCCCATTTCCATTCTGGTACTGGAAGAGGTAGCAATTCACCACCTGGTCTGCGGTGTTCTATCTTGACCTTCTGACAAGTCAAGCATTTCGCCACAAACTCTGCTACATCCCACTTCATGTTGGGCCACCAGAACTTCTTCCTGAGGTCCTTGTACATCTTGCTAGAGCTTGGATGTACAGAATAAGCTGACGAATGGGCCTCCTTCATCACCAACTGGCAAAGACCATCAACGTCAGGCACACAAATCCGGTCCTGAAACCAGAGTGATCCATCTTCCTGAATCCCGAAACCGGGAGCTTTCCCGTTCATCACTTAGCTGCTTAGCTTCACCATAACTACATCATCAACCTGCTTCTCCCTGATCTGATCAAGTAGCATAGCCTGAATTTCAAGCATACTCAGGTATCCTCGACGCTGATCGTACAAGACTTCAATCTTGCACAACCCTTGGTTCAACTTGGTCTGAGCAGTGAGTAGAGCTACTACAGTCTCGTGCGGTGTCTTCCGGCTCAATGCACCGGCTACTACATTAGCCTTGCCTGGATGATACAATAACTCAATGTCGTAGTCTTTGAGTAGCTCTAACCAGCGACGTTGTCTCATATTCAACTCCTTCTGAGTGAACACGTATTTGATACTCTTATGATCGGTGAAGACTTGGCATCTTACACCATAAAGATAGTGTCTCCAAATCTTCAGCACAAAAACTACCGCTGCTAATTCCAGATCATGCGTCGGATAGTTTGCTTCATAGGTTTTCAATTGTCTAGATGCGTATGCAATAACCTTGCCTCTTTGCATCAACACACATCCCAAACCACTCTTCGAAGCATCACTATAGACCACATAACCATCATTTCCTTCTGGTAGTGCTAACACTGGTGCAGAGGTCAGACACTGCTTCAACTTCTAAAAACTGGCCTCACACTTGTCATCCCAGACAAACTTCTTGTGGACTTTGTGGAGTAAACTGGTCATAGGTAGAGCGATCTTAGAAAATCCCTCCATGAACCGTCTATAATATCCAACAAGTCCAAGAAAACTGCGCACCTCTTTCACATTTTGAGACCACTTCCAATTTGCTACCGCTTCAATCTTATAGGGATCAACCATAACCCCATTCTCATTGATCACATGGCCTAAGAAAGCCACTTCCTTGATCCAAAAGTCACACATAGACAACTTTGCATATAGCTGATTCTGTCTAAGGACTGACAAAGTAATCCGAAGATGTTCCTCGTGAGCTTCCTCGCTCGGGGAATAGATCAAAATGTCATGGATGAAGACCACTACGAACTTATCCAAGTATTGGTGGAAACATCGATGCATTAGATCCATGAAAACTGCTGGAGCATTGGTAAGTCCAAATTGCATGACTACGAACTCGTAGTGACCATATCTCATCCGGAAAGCAGTCCTCGGAATATCCTCCTCACGAATTCTGAGCTGATGGTAACCAGATCTCAGATCAATTTTGGAAAAGACTTTAGCTCCTTGCAGTTGATCCAACAGATCATCAATCCTCGGCAACGGATACTTGTTCTTGATCGTGACTTTATTCAACTCTCGATAGTTGATACAAAGTCGAAACGATCCATCTTTCTTCTTGACGAACAAAACTGGAGTGCCCTAAGGTGATGCGCTCGGCCTTATATAGCCCTTCTCAAGAAGATCTTTGAGTTACTTCTTCAACTCTTGCATCTCAGCAGGAGCCATCCGGTACGGTGCCTTAGAGATCGGCGCGGTACCAGGCTCGAGATCAATGGTAAACTCCATGTCATGATAAGGGGGTAAACCAGGAATTTCCTTCGGAAAGATGTTTGGAAACTCACAAACGACCAGAATATCAAGAACTGATGGCTCATCTTTCTTGGGCTCGTCCAGATAGCACATGTACCCGACACAACCTTGTCGAAGTAGCTTAAACACAGCCATCGCATTGATGAGCCTGCCGTTATCAACGTCATTACGACCCTTGAATTTGCATACAAACTGGCCCCCAGATGACACTGTCACAGTCCTTAAGCTAAAATTGATTACCACCCCATGACGCGTCAGCCAATCCATACCGAGAATAATGTCGTATGGAGCCATGGCTATACAGATCAAATCTGCTTCGAACTTCTTACCCTGGATGGTAATCGGAAATTCTGACAGACACTTGGTTCCAACTAATTGTTCATCATTAGGAAGATTTACAACGAAAGGTTCACAAACCTCGTTGCATACTAAGCCTAGCTTACTGACACAACTTTCCGAGATGAAAGAATGGGTAGCACCCGAATCAAAAAGCATACACACAGAAGTAGAATGAAGGTATAGAGTACCTTGAGCAATTGGAGCATTGGGTCCATCAGCCTCACACATCTCGTAAAGGCGTTGACCTTGACTTCCAGAGGCAGTTGGGGCTTTCCCCTTTGTTGTGTGCAGTTGTCTGCGTCGAAGGACTAGGAGCCTCTACTGGTCTGAACCTGGGTCGATTGTTCTGACTAACAGATCCTTGCAGTGATTCAGCTCCTTTCTGCCTTCTCTACGGACAGAACGTCTGCACATGTCCCTCTTTTCCACAGCCATAGCACGTCTTCTTCTCCTTCGGACATGCATTGCTCTTGTGCACGGGTGTACCACAGTTGTAGCACTAGATCGGATTCTTTTCTTGACCCGACTGCTGCGTAGACCCTCCATGAGTCATATGTAACACCCCCAAAACTTAACCCTTTTGAAAAGGTATTACCGCTAGTGACCCCAGTGTTCCTTACCGAGATCACCCAATGCTTTACCATAAAAATACAATTTATGAAATGCGATTGATACACAATGATCAAGCATTAAATTCCAAAACATAACATTGTCAAGGAAACAAGAGTTACGGGATTACAACCCAATCCCGAATAGGTCAAAACATAGTTTAAACCAAACACAGCGGAAGACTAAGAAAGTACATTACAATCGGAGTTATTGTCCAAAGGATCATAACCTGATTAAAGAAATAATTAAAACATTCAAAAACCACCGCCGACTCCATAGTCCTTCTAATCTTCTGAGCTACTTCTTAACTGATGTGCCGAATCGAACGGATGAGACCAGCCAACCATGCAAGGGAAAATATTGGTTGGTTAGTATAAATGAATAGACTAGCAAGGGTACAAAGCAGACTGGTTCGAAGCAGTCATATTAGGTTAGACTCATCGCTTCTCGGATAATAACCGATAACGGTAGTCAACCATCATATTCCTACTGGAATAAACAAGAGGTATGCACAAGAGAAGATTCTGGAAGACTGAATCTTCACAGAAATCGACTCGAAAGAAGACTCCAACTGAAATGAGTCTTTAAGGAAGTATGACAAATCTGGAATGTTTACAGAATCATTCAACAATGATTTAAAACTGACTGAGATGCTTCGGTTCACGACCAACCTCATCGCCTACAGCGAATCTAGATTGGAAAGAGAACGTACTACATTCAAGTCAAGACGAGTTTTCCTAGCTGCACTATAACTTAGCTGTACTACTCGCCCAAGGTGTATTAATTATGTGCGTCAAGGTAGCACTTATCTGATTTATGTTTCGAAAACACACATCACGTTATAGACTTTTACATGTGTACCCCACCAGTAGGACGACACATCTTAGTATACGTTTCGTCGAGAGTGACGTATACCGAAAGGTTTGTGACACCAGCTAAGTGTCCTATCTCTACACACTTGTGAAAGAGACCGATCATGATCTTAGAATAGTACCAGATGGGGACGAGCCACCCCGATACCAGATTATAAAGAAACGACTGGACCGAGTTCGAGTAACGTTCCTATCTAACAGTGCTAACTAAATAGTTACAGCACAACAACAGTTACAGGATAAATCCACATAAAGGCCCGAAAGACGATCACAGATAATAGCATTGTTCTAACAGATATACAACCTATTATATGATTTTCAAAACAGTTTATCAAAACCGTTTCCAGACAAATAGAGTATTCATTCCAAATTAATTACTCAGATAAACTACTGATAATTAATGTAAATATGGAACGAATGAGCAAGAGCGAACCGCCACTTGCCTTAATCCGCAGAATAGTCTAAAGACGTCACTGGATTCCGGGCTCGACACGGTATAGTTCCGACAGCACAACAACCTTCGAGTCGACCCATAAAAGAAACCCTAAGTTAGATCCGATATAAATAGTATGAATCTAAACACGGTGAAAGAATACGAAAGGAAAGACGCCACGACGACAACCAACCAAGCCAAAGACACGAAGGCATTCTGGGCACTGGCGGCGGTCGCCGTTCTTGGCGGCAGTCGCCGTGAAGAACACGGCCGACTGAAACGAGAGAAATCTCACCCCAAAACACGAGCGGTTCGGCCTCCCTCGACTTGCTTTGGCTTCTAACCTCCAAGGCTAACCAAAAGCTTCACAAAGGCACTCTGGAAACACACCACAACACCTCCGGCGAGCACAAGAAAACCGACGAAACTCAACTCACTTTGAGGGAGAATTTTGGCAGCGATTCGGGGTTGTAGGTGATCCAAAACCCATGCCCAAGCTCCTCTATATATAGGCAAACCCCAAGACACGGCAACCGACGCAACGGCGCGCCTCGAACGACGCCGGCGACCGACGGGCAATGGCCACTGGACAATCACGGCGGTCGCCGTGATTTTGCCTGCGGCGGGCACGCGGCGGTCGCCGTCGCTAGGCCTGTCGCGGCCAGCTAGAAGCTGACACGCTGACTTCTCGGGCCCAACCACGGCGGTCGCCGTTTCTGAACGGCGGTCG
This sequence comes from Rheum nobile, assembly GCA_027886185.1. Lineage (NCBI taxonomy): Eukaryota > Viridiplantae > Streptophyta > Magnoliopsida > Caryophyllales > Polygonaceae > Rheum > Rheum nobile. Next base: position 1,546,312 of record WOAB01000580.1, on the reverse strand, counting down.
CCGTTTCTCCCTTTTCCCGCCCATTCAGCTTTGAACGAACATGACGTTAAACCGGGATAAAAATTATCGTACGCGAATGACAATTAAACTCCAAGGCATGATGTCTGTATATTATTTCACTGAGAAAAATATTACAGATACAGAGCACATTACAGATTGTCTCAAACTACCTGAATTAAATCCGACGTACACAACGGGTACCCGGGAAAATTCCATAATTCCCAATATAACCTTACAAAATTACGGGGTATCACATCTCCTCCCCCTTACAAGAAGTTTTGACCCCGAAACTTAGGTCGAGAATAACTCGGAAAAACGCCTGAGCATATCTGACTCGGTTTTCCACGTCTCCCAAGTAACTTCTTCGGTCCCTGACTTGGACCACAACACTCATACCAATGGTACGATCTTGTTGCGCAAATGCTTCTCCCGACGCTCCAAAATGCGCACGGGCAACTCTTCATAAGTACCATTAGCTTGAATTTCGATGTTTCTATACAATGCCTAATATAGTGCAAATGCTTCTCCCGACGCTCCAAAATGCGCACGGGCAACCTTGATAATTAGTTTTATACAATGCCTAATATAGTGCAATTTGCAACACTTACAAGTGGGAGACTAAAATAGTGGATGACAGAAGTTATGAATCAAAGTTGTGATGTGCAAAACAAGGAGTATTATTAGCTATTGACTTAGGTATATTTTGGTTATTTCTAATTGTGACATTGAGTTGGAAATGACATATATTGTCTTAGCTATTTGTAGTTGTGAGTTGTGACATGGAGATGACAATGACTTATAATATTGTCTTAGTTATTTGTAGTCGTGACATTAATTTTGTCAATGACTTGTGTGGTTAGTGACGTAATTGGATAATGCAAAAAATATATGTTATTTTGATGTTGAGTTTGAGAATGTTGTTAATTATTATGTATAACTAGGACATGTGCCTAAAATGTCATTTGTAGAGGCTATGGTGTCTCCACTAAATAACACGGATATAAACAACACAGAAATAACCCGGACATACATATACGAGATATATTTCTTTGATTTCTCAAAAAATCGAAATCAAATAACCCGGACTTAATAATTGGTGTATTTAACAATATGGAAATAACCGGGACCTAAAAATACGAGTTATAATTAAAGCCAAATAACCCAGACCAGTTAAATCCGGTGTATTTTTGGTTAGGTCTAATAACCCGGATATATACCTAACCGGTGTATTTGCCCATTAAAATAACACAGATATATAGGTTTTGCAAATAACCCGGATGTGCAAATATCCAGGTTATTAGGGTAGTTAAAATAACCCAAATATGCTAATATCCGAGTTATTTGATGCCCAAATAACCCAGACCTTAAAAGATTGTGGAAAAAATTTGGGAGGCAAATAACCCGAGCGTGCCGATTTTAGGTCTGGGTTTTTTTACCCCCTATCAAATGCAGCGTAGCTCTTTAACCCGGACTAGATCCGAGTTATATACCTTACTGGCCTTACACGTCCGGGTTATTTTCCCTATTCTGTAGTAGTGCATGACTTGGTGGTCTAAAAGTGGGGGTAAAAGATCATGTGGGGTAGTGTATTTTAGTATTTATACGGTTTTGCTTTTGTGTTGCTGGCTGGAGGCTTAAGTTTGATTGCTTGCCTAACCGTCATCACTTGATTGCTAAGGAAGGTGGGAAGGCAGAAAGTTTAGGCATCATCTTTGAAGATTAATGTGCATTCATAGATGAAGGAAGGTGAGAAAGAATACGGTTTTCTGGGGTTAATAATTTCAATTACATGTCCCTACATAATTGGAATTGATCCTTGAGCATTAAAGCCTCTCAGAAGGTGAAAGAGGTTGGGATGTGAAGATGCTCTCTATAACAATTCATTGATAAAGGAGGTGGTTGTGAAGGAAGGTGAGAAGGAAGTCGGTTTTGTTGGATTAATAATTTCAATTACACCTCCCTATATAATTGCAATTGATCCTTGAGCTTTCAAGACTATTAGAAGGTAAAACAGGTTGGGATGTGAAGATGCTCCCTATAACAATTCATTGATGAATGAGGTGTGGAACACGTTCGTTTTTAACCGATTTCCAAAAAAAACAATATATATTTAGAGGTGTTTGTTACTGTGGGTGAGAAAACAAAATTGGAGTAAAATTTAGGGGATTAAAATTGAGGTCATTTATCGGGGTCTAAAAACTAACTTTCAAGGTTTTATAGGCTTAAAAGCGTGTGAAGGCTTTTGTTATACACAAGATATAGAGAATATATTAGTTAAAGGGGTATATATGGCCGTATGAGGTTATGCGGTATGGGACTACTGACACTTTTCTTTTTTGATAAGGGAGGGGGGTGCTGACTCTGATTGAGTAACTATTTATCTATTTATTTATAATTCTAGAGTGTGATTTCCGTACATACTAGCTGGCATGTGAAAAACGAGTACTTGTAGCGGCCGTCGGATGATGTAGATGAAGATTATAAGATTTAAAATATTAAAAAATTTGTAAAAAATACACACTTTGTTGTTGATCATTAGGATGGAAACATTTTGTAATTATTGGCCAAAATACAACCATGGACAACTATACCCCCTTTCGTAGAAGCTTGTTCAACGTTTTTTTAGAAATCAAATTCGAGGTTTTCCTTCGTCTCCACTCTCCTTCATTGCAAAATCGCCTTCGAAAAATCAGTCGTCTCCATCCTTCCTTTTCCATTCATCCTTCTCCATTATTCCTTTGCAATCCTTCTTTCTCTCTTCCGTGCTTTCCCTGATTTGAAGAAATCAAAATGGCCAGCAAACCAAATAAAAAACAGGGTAAAAACGTTAATCTACTACTAAATGTTACTCTATGTTCGAATGATATCGCAATTCGGGTTCATTTGTTGTGATTTAGGGTTCATAAATTGCGACTTAATGTCCATATGTTGTGATTTTTAGAAGTTAAACATATACTTGCTATTTTTGTCAATTCTGAGAAGCTAATTGTTAATTTTGTTAATAGTCAAGTACGAGATTTTATTTGCGGGATAATAAAACCTAGTTGATTCTTTCTTTGTTATCTTTTTCTTCTTGAGCTACATAGATGTAGACATAGATAACATGTATTGACTGTGATGGCCCAGGTGCAGTTGCGCATAAATGATGTGCCCTTGTAGTCACTTGGTCATTCAAAGTGCATAAGTCACTTAACAACTTTGGGGCTTTATTTTGTTGTCTATTGATTTTTTACTCTGGCTGGTTCATCTCCTTGAAGGTAGTTGTGGTCATTCCTTGATGCTCATGCAACTCTTCTGGCGATGGTGGTGCTGATTTTGATTGTCGTGCATTGCTCCTAGTTATTTTCTTGGATGTTTTGCTCGATCATTACTGTTATCTTGATCTACAGATGATGGCGTGCTAAGCTTTTGTTGAATTTTTGTGACCAAGTTTGGTGAATTTCTTGTTATCTTTCTGTTGTCATTTTTGTGTAAATCGTTTTTGTCCTCTAGATGTTGTTGTCTTGGTCAATTGATGTTGGTATGTTGAGCTTTTGCTGAATTTTCCTGAGGATCCTTGCCTCTTGTTGGTTATGGATAGCTTGTATTGTTGTTGCTTGTTGTTGGTGATTTGGTGCTAGTTGTTTGGAAGCCCTTGAAATTTTGCTTGGTCATGGTTTTCATGCCTTGAAGTCATCATGATTTTCGCGCCGACGCCGATTTCAAGATTAAGAAGACGATGATGATTGTGTTCGATTATTTGGCATGCTCATCTCATCGTTTTTTGCTTGCTAGCTGAACTTTTTTGTTCATTCTCCTTAGCTATCTTTCCTTTTCTAAGGAATTCAAACTTGATCCACCTTGCCTTCTCCTTACCGTATTTTGTATCAATCCTACCTCTTGGATTTATTTTTTTGTAAATCTCTTTCTTCTTTTAATATATTTACCCCGATTCAATAACCCAATAGAAAGTTAGTGCATAGCTAAATGCCTCAAAGTGCATGTCTTGTTAGTAAAAGTGCGTAACTACGTATTTTTCGTGCACATCGTTTGGTGTATATTTACCCCGATTTATGGGTTTAGTTTGGTTTAGGGACATCCAATAGTTTAATATGACCCAAATGTTTTGAGCAATTTATAGTGTTTTCCCCCCTCATCATCATGTCATTACTGAACCCCGTCATTTATCCTCGATCATTGCTACTATGTAGCTACTATGAAACCCGGTTTTTGAGTCTAAAACCCTATGTAACCTATTATGTAGCGCATAGGGTTTCAAGGTAAAAAACCTTGAAATTTTGGAAACCCTGAATGCACTATATAGTAGTGTGTAAAGAGTATGAGGATGAAAGGGTTACAGTTTTTTAGGGTTTAGGGTCTTATACGTTACAGTGCATGGTATGAGATTTATGGGTTTAAGCTGGTTAAAAGACATTCAATGACACAAATGTTTTGGTGACACTAGTAGAAAAATGGGCTTTGGCTACTACAGTTTTACCACGGGTCCTTATTTTTTCGAGGTAATTTTGTTGACTATGTAATTTTACCACAGTTGCTTATTAACCGTAGTAGTTTATAACTCACTTTTACCACGATTAGACAAAGAACCGTGGTGAACTGGTTTTTAAAATACTACATTTCCGTGTATTTTTGAGGTAATTTTGTTGCCTATGTAATTTTACTACGGTTGCTTACCAACCGTAGTAATGTGTATCTCAGTTTTACTACGGTTGTAAAAAGAACCGTGTAGAAATAGTTTGCAAAATACCACGGTTTTGTGTTTTTTTGAAGTAATTTTGTTGACTAGATAATTTAACCACGGTTGTTAGGAAACCGTAGTAATTGTGGCTTATTTTTAATACGGTTGGTAAAAAAAGAACTACAAAAATAAATTTTGTTAAGACGTTATAACACCTCCACCCCGTATGGCAACCCGACATTTGCAAGCTCAAAACCCCACATTCAAGCCATGCTTGCTGCAACTACATGATCGACGGCTCGACGAGGCAGGTTGACTCTCGGACAGAGGCAGGACACACCGAGATGACGCCGCAGCCGGACGGTGTTCCACTGCTCCTTGCGCTGGACGACGGTGCTCTACTGCTCCCCGAAAAGGAAGATGGTGGCGAGACGACTAGTGGCTTCGGAAGTTGGCGACTACTCCTAAGAGGGTGATTTTGGAAGACTAGCGAAGCGGCTGGACGGGCTAGTGTGAATAGGCCCAATGTCGACGGCTCCGATGAGGTAATTCAGTGCGAATTGGGGGTTAGGATTACACAATTTTGGTGCTTTATCAAATTTAGTTATTAAGAATTCAGATTATGAAATTAATTTGGGGATTCAGATTAGGATTGAACCAATTTAAGTATTTGATTGAAGATTAGGATTTGTAAAATGATGAGTTTAATTGCAGTTAATGTTGCTTGATTGTGGTTGATGTAGTTTCAAGTGTCCAAGCTAGGTTTAAAGTACTGGAATCATTTTTCACGGAAAGGTACTCAATTACTCCAAAACACCCATTTTCATTTCTGCGGGGCGACTGAGTGTGGGGTCCGCGGGGCGACCGGCGACGAGACGACTCCACCGACCACCGTCTCCACGTGTTGTGCGACTGAGCGGTGGGACGAGCAGCGTCTTGCCGAGAGTTTCGACTTGCCGACGGCGACGTGCAGAACGAGTTGTTGCTGGTGTCAATGCCGGTGTCATGCTCTGTAACACCCCCGACTTATTGTCGGAAATTCCACACGCCAGTGACCTCAGACGTTGCTGTCCGATGTCACTCAATTCTTTAATCGGAATAATTAATCTTAAATAAACATAATAAACAACGAAAGGTTAAACAGCGGAAGACATTTTTAAATGAAACTCAACCATTCTTATTAGAAGATCTCTCATCAAACGAGAGTAGTGTTTTTACAACAGAGTGAAATTACATCGGAAGACTTTAAATTACACAGCGGAAGACTTTAAGAATAAACCTATTACATGACTAGGTAATAAAAATACATTTTTGAGTAATACTTAACGACCTTGAAATACCGACACTTAAATCTGCAACTGCAAGCCTCTTCTTCAATTGGTTACTTCGAGTCTTCGGGGACCAACCACTGATGTGTCGTATAGGACGGATGACACCAGCCAACCATGCAAGGAATAAAACCCGGTTGGTTAGTCTAATGAAAGACTATGCAAGGGTGTAAACAGAATGGTTCTAATGATCGTAACCGTTTACTATCATTGTCCCTCGAATAACAACCGAAGGGACGATATATAACCCGGAACTTTCACGGAATGATTAAAGTTTAGACATGCACTGAAAAGGAGAGTCCAAAGGAAATGAGCCTTATGGGAAACGTATGAAGAGAAGACTCCAAAAGATTCAGTCTTACGGGAAAGAAAAACAAATACTTGGGAACGTTATAATTTCACACAAGCGTTTAAAAAGACTTGACCATTTGGATCCACGACCAACCTCACCGCGTAATGCGAATTCAGATTTGGAAGGAGGACTTACTCTAATCGAATTCCGGGCGGTTTCCACGTTGTACTCCTCGCCCGAGGGTATATTAATCATGTGCATAATCGCACTTATCTTGTTTAATTCCAAAACGTATATTCACGTTAAAGCTTTTATCATATAAATATATCATCTCGATACGAGAGATATCTTGGGAATATTTCCCGAATGTTTGGCACCAGTTGTGTGCACCTCCCCTATACTCGGATAGGGGACAGTCATGACCAGGGAAGGGTGTTAGGGCTTGGACATCCTATCCACCATGGTTATAAAGAAACGGCTAGACCTCGCAAGGTACATAGCGTTCCTACGAATACTCGTTCTAACTACATTTTAAGTTCACACACACAAAATCCACACCAATACCATCATGGTAATAACATATATAATAGCGTTGTTTCTAGTAATATATACAACCTATTATAATATCATGTTTTAATCGTATCATTTATAAAATTTGTTCCCCAAACGAAAGCAATAGTTCATCCCAATTTAATTAACAATTAAAAACAATTGATAATTAATGGAAATATGGAATGATAAGCAAGAGCGAACCGCCACTTGCCTTAGTCTAGACGAACGATTGAGCGACGACGGGTTTCTGGGTTCGGAACAGGAACGGAAATCGGATTACAGATTCCTACGACAACGACCCACAACGAAACCCTAGGTTAGATTCAACAATTAATAATACGAATCTAAGGAAAAACGAACGAAACAGAAAGAACGAGGGTCCCGTCCGAGACCAGTTCATCCAAGGCCACGATCGCGTTTGCTAAGGCAAACCGCGGTCGCGGCTTGGATTCCGCAGTCGCGGACGATTGGACAGCGTCCGCGGTCGCGAAAGTTCATGTCCGCGGTCACGGCCGTGAACTCGACGACCACAAATCGGGAGGAAATCTCACCGGTGACAACACGAGGGGGCTCGATTTGAGGGGGCTTCGACTCCAATCCTCCTTGCGCCTCCCATGCACCACCCCACGGCCACTATAACCTCCGGTGACACCACAAATTTCTGGCGAGGGTACGAACTCCGGCGAGGATGGAAAACGAGAGAGAGAGAGGGAGAGAATCTTATTTTGGGTGCCAACAATCCTCCAATCCGACCTTCATTTATAGCCAAAGGAAGGAGCAGCTCCCCAACCAGATCGACGGCCGCTCAGACGATCAACGGTGATGCGATCGACGAGGTTTGGCGGAAGACGAAGCGTCGCACGCCTGCATTTTTCTGCGGTCGCGGAAAATTCCAATGCCCAGCTCCTTTGAGAGCTATTATTCCGCGGTCGCGGAAATGCTTCTGCGGTCGCGGAAAAGGCATTTCCGCGTCTGTTTGCCCGGGGAAAGGGTTTGGCATGGGTTTAAATTCCCGGAAATTATATATTTGTACCCAAACAAATATTCTAACCCCCGAAAAATACGTCGAATGTATTTTATACCACTCAGGGAATTATTACAGAGATCAAACACGATACAGAAAATCGGAACTTCTCCGAAAGCGACACAACTACAGAACGAGGGTTGGGAAAATTACCCAAATGCCCTTACTAAAAATGAGGGGTATTACATCACTACCCCCTTAAAAGAAGTTTCGATCCCGAAACTTGGCTGGTAACAAATCGAAGATGCGACCCTATTCTAAGATACCGAACTGTATAAGTTTAACCATGCCTAACCCATTTCACACTTTGTAAATTGGTTCAGGCATTTCTAAGTTAAATTTTATAAGTTGGTTCAAATTACAGTTAACATAAGGTTAACCATAATTTAGACCATTCACAACCTAAGAGAATTCTATAACTTGCTTTCACCAGACATACCTTCTATCACCTGACCTCTATGATAATATGAGGATTATTACATTACTACCCCCTTAAAAATAGTTTCGACCCCAAAACTAGCATTGCTAAACTAAGGGGTCCGATTTCACCATAATCTTACTACCTGATCTTAATATCCTTAATCATCTCATCCTTGTACTTGCTCCTAGGAAAACGATCCGTTTCCTCGACCATACTATTACCTCGCCTCTCTTATTTCCACGTGCTACACTTGTATCAACGCGTGACTATATCCACAAGGTCATAATTATCTTAGGATAATAGTCTCCCAAAACCATCGCAATAGACTCGCTAAACCTTAAGCATGAGAACATACATTTCTCTTTTACCTTTCTCTAAGCCTCTCTGAGAGTACATACCTTATCTTCCTTAAGTTGATATCCTTAAATAATTTTGGTCTTCGTAACCTCTATCACCAAAATCGACTATTTCTCGATCATGATTCTTCTCGCAACATACTGCCTACATTCCTTTCTCTTACTAGAACAGATGTGATCGTCCACAAGATTACCCTTGCCTTGATCAGAGTATCCATTATACTCTCCAATATAACCTCGCTATGTTTCCCCATTCCTTATAAAGACCTTGATGTCTTCAAACAGAAGAATACAACATTTTTCTACTAACTTTCCTTCGATGATCAGATCCTCAAAGTACATGCATAGAATTCAACTATACCGTAACTTATTACTTCCACTTGTCATATAGGCCTTACTCCTTACATACACGGCTCACCTATTACATTGGTTACCTTAATTACATTTGGCCCTTGTGCCATATCTTAACTCAAAATCTTTATGCATGTGATCCCACAATTAAGCACACCACATCCTATGTTCGATTATCTCAACATGATCTAATAATCCATTCCACAAGATTATACTCTCGTTTTACCCAAACATTCCATATGATCACCTTAATAGACATGGGTCACATTTTCCTCAAGTTCACTTGGTATCGTCCATATACTTACTTTATGTCACACTATTGATCTTCAAAAATCATAACAAACTTTTACCGGTTGAGTTTGTTATTCATCCATAAATCCTTAAACAACCAGTTGTCCTCATACGATTTATTATCCCAAATCAAGTACCCTTTTACTTTACTGATATTTATTGTTTACTCAAGACTAACTTAATGTATTCCATTATTCAATCTCTAACTTAAACCTTTAAGGTTCCTCAATTTATTTACTCAAACATACCATATCGATGAACGATGCCTTGCCATCAAAATCAATCACTTTACGTCCTAATCCTTCAATGGGTATCTAGGAGTAACATTTGTTACCTTACTCCTTAAACGTACATATGACAATTTCCCATGCCACATCCTTTTGTTTATCGAAATCCTCCGAATAACTATGCCCTACACCATAACCTTTCACTTTCAAGTGAGCTTTCTCCCAATACAATCGTTCACAACTTAATTTTCCAAAAAGTGCTATATCATCGGCCTTATAGACGTCACACTCTCTTAAAATCCACGTTACAAACCTTGTAAATCTCCAGATATCATAACTCCATATCCCTTGAAGGTACAATTCACTGATTCAGTTCCTTGGCCCAATTAAATTTGGCCCTAAAGCTCACTTCCAACTCAAACCTCTAGTTTCCTCAAAACAAGATCGTGATAAATCGATTATCACAGTTGTGGCTAATCACTTTATTTTCCTAAACGTGACACCAAATCGCCTTAAAAGACATCGATCACTCTCTATCCAATCCTTATGTCGTTTCTCTTAAGAAAACCCCATAACGAAACCTCAGATAAATCTTCCAAAATAATACCTATGGTCTCACACCCTTAGCCTTTCTGAAAGTTTTAACCCTCTGGCTCACAATGAACATATACCCACTTACACATTCCATAATTACACCCTTGGGTCCTAAGGTTTTACTCAAGGTCGTAATAGAGTACGGTCTGTTTAGAGAAACTGGATTCCCTATGAACTATCTCTTATAAACATTTATTCTCTTCTCAGCAATCTATCCACATAGACGACTACAGTATGACCTCACAACCAGGCATTCTGAACTTCCTATAGTTCATTCTTACGTATTTTTACCAGAAAAAAAAAAGTTTAGGGTACACATATGAGAAGAAAACTCTTAATCCCGTAGAGCATTAACCACGTACATTTGTTTCCTTTACATTAATGATTTATGGTAAAACTCAACTCATGAGATAACGCTCGTCCGCTCAACGAATGGAGTAATTAATGTCATACCGATGTGACATTACTCCAAGAATAAAGAGAGATTCTTAAGAATGGATCTAGGAACTCAGTAACAACTTGAATCTTGCAGAAGTTTGAAAACCACTTATTATAAAACTTCATACTTTCAAACTTTATACTTTATACTACTAACCCTTTTATATAAAAATAATTATTATAAAGTTAGTTTCTCAACTAGTGATATGATTACCATAAACTTTTACCAAGACCAAAATCACACTTTTAAGTTACAATCATAAAGTTAATTTAATCGCTTATAACATGACATTTTATAAATCAATTATAAATAGCTTTTGAAGTTCAAATAGCTAAATCATTATTTTAAATTCCAAGGAGTAAATAAAACTTTTAAATCCAACAGTTAAATCCTAAAAATTCTTTTTAATAGAAAATAGGTTGAAAATAGTTTCGAAATTATTTTTCAAAAATTCTCAAACCTAACAATAGGCCCAGAATTTTAAAATCGTTGCTCTTATACCATTTGTAAGGCCCACAGCCTTAGAGACGCTGTCCCCATGTCAACCGGGAACTTCCTAGGAGGTCACTCATCCCAAGACTACTCCCGCCCTAGCACGCTTCACTTCCTAGTTCTTTGTCCTCACTTGAACCAGGAAAAGGAAGAGCTCTTGTTGACATGGGTAGCATTCTAATTCTTATAAAGGATTACAAATCCGGGGTATTACAATCACCCTCAGTTAAACCCTTGACGACCTCGTCAAGGCCCGTCAAGTCCCAAAGACCACCCTCTGGGTCGAGCGACTACCATCCAGGACAAGCCCACTCGTAACCCAGAGTCGGCTCTAATACCATAACTGTAACACCCCCGACTTATTGTCGGAAATGCCACACGCCAGTGACCTCAGACGTTGCTGTCCGATGTCACCCAAGGCTTTAATCGGAACAATTAATCTTAAATAAACATAATAAACAACGAAAGGTTAAACAGCGGAAGACATTTTTAAATGAAACTCAACCATTCTTATTAGAAGATCTCTCATCAAACGAGAGTAGTGTTTTTACAACAGAGTGAAATTACAGCGGAAGACTTTAAATTAAATAGCGGAAGACTTTAAGAATAAACCTATTACATGACTAGGTTATAAAAATACATTTTAGAGTAATACTTAACGACCTTGAAATACCGACACTTAAATCTGCAACTGCAAGCCTCTTATTCAATTGGTTACTTCGAGTCTTCGGGGACCAACCACTGATGTGCCGTATAGGACGGATGATACCAGCCAACCATGCAAAGAATAAAACCCAGTTGGTTAGTCTAATGAAAGACTATGCAAGGGTGCAAACAGAATGGTTCTAGTGATCGTAACCGTTTACTATCATTGTCCCTCGAATAACAACCGAATGGACGATATATAACCCGGAACTTTCACGGAATGATTAAAGTTTAGACATGCACTGAAAAGGAGACTCCAAAGGAAATGAGCCTTATGGGAAACGTATGAAGAGAAGGCTCCAAAAGTTTGAGTCTTACGGGAAAGTCTGACAAATATTTGGGAACCTTATAATTTCACAGAAGCGTTTAAAAAGACTTAACCATTTGGGTCCACGACCAACCTCACCGCGTAATGCGAATTCAGATTTGGAAGGAGAACCTACTCTAATCGAAGTCCGGGCGGTTTCCACGTTGTACTCCTCGCCCGAGGGTATATTAATCGTGTGCATAATCGCACTTATCTTGTTTAATTTCAAAATGTATATTCACATTAAAGCTTTTATCATATAAATATATCATCTCGATACGAGAGATATCTTGGGAATATTTCCCGAATGTTTGGCACCAGTTGTGTGCACCTCCCCTATACTCGGATAGGGGACAGTCATGACCAGGGAAGGGTGTTAGGGCTTGGACATCCTATCCACCACGGTTATAAAGAAACGGCTAGACCTCGCAAGGTACATAGCGTTCCTATGAATACTCGTTCTAACTACATTTTAAGTTCACACACACAAAATCCACACCAATACCATCATGGTAATAAAAGATATAATAGCGTTGTTTCTAGCAATATATACAACCTATTATAATATCATGTTTTAATCGTATCATTTATAAAACCTGTTCCCCAAACGAAAGCAATAGTTCATCCCAATTTAATTAACAATTAAAAACAATTGATAATTAATGGAAACATGGAATGATAAGCAAGAGCGAACCACCACTTGCCTTAGTCTAGACGAACGCTTGAGCGACGACGGGTTTCTGGGTTCGGAACGGGAACGGAAATCGGATTATAGATTCCTACGACAATGACCCACAACGAAACCCTAGGTTAGATTCGACAATTAATAATACGAATCTAAGGAAAAATGAACGAAACCGAAAGAACGAGGGTCCCGTCCGAGACCGGTTCGTCCAAGGCCACGATCGTGTTTGCTAAGGCAAACCACGGTCGTGGCTTGGATTCCGCGGTCGCAGACGACTGGACAGCGTCCACGGTCGCGGCAGTTCATGTCCGCGGTCGCGGCCGTGAACTCGGCGACCACAAATCGGGATGAGATCTCACCGGCGACGACACAAGGGGGCTCGATTCGAGGGGGCTTCGACTCCAATCCTCCTTGCGCCTCCAATGCACCACCCCACGGCCACTATAACCTCCGGCAAGAGCTCCGGCGACACCACGAATTTCCGGCGAGGGTACGAACTCCGATGAGGATGGAAAACGAGAGGGAGATAATATGATTTTGGGTGCCAACAATCCTCCAATCCGACCTCCATTTATAGCCAAAGGAAGGAGCAGCTCCCCCACCAGATCGACGGCCGCTCAGACGATCAACGGTGATGCGATCGACCAGGTTCGGCGGAAGACGAAGCGTCGCACGCCTGCATTTTTCCGCGGTCGCGGAAATTTTCCGCGGTCGCGGAAAAGGCATTTACGGGTCTGTTTGCCCGGGGAAGGGTTTGACATGGGTTTAAATCCCGGAAATTATATATTTGTACCCAAACAAATATTCTAAGCCCCAAAAAAATACGTCGAATGTATTTTATACCACTGAGGGAATTATTACAGAGATCAAACACGATACAGAAAATCCATACTTCTCCGAAAGCGACACAATTACAGAACGAGGGTTGGGAAAATTACCCAAATGCCCTTACTAAAAATGAGTGGTATTACATGCTCGTCCCTCAGGTGAATCTCTTTGATCTCTACGTTCAAGTTTGAAGAATTTTGATTTGAGATTGAAAATGGAGAGAGAATGAGAGATTTCGTGGAATTGGATCCCTTAGGTCATGTGAATCTCTTTGATATCTGCGTTCATGTCACTTGGGAAAATGACAATCTTCTACCTTGGCCTTACTTCTTGAGTGGCTGATAACAATTTGCATTCAGGGCAGTTTGGTAAACTATATAAACTTAGCATTGAATTACTGACTGCAATGATAAACTTAGCATTGAATTAATGACTGTATGATAAACTCAGCATTGCAAAATTTCAATTAGCTAACAAGCCCATTCATGTATGCCTATGTGCATGGTATTGTCGCTTGTTTGATGGGATATATCAAATAACACACCTATCTGAATTTATGCTAGTAGTAATGGTTGTCACTCTTAAGTCATAATGCTAAATCTGTTCTCTGTATACTTCAATTGTTTTTATGTATTACTGCAGCAACAAAGATGAAGAGATCTATCATTGCAACTGCCTCTGCTTTCGCTGCTGTATTACTACAGTTCATTTTGACTCAGGGATCAACAGTCCCTGCATTTGAATGGTCACCCCATCTCGATATGTATGTTTTCATTTTCCTAAACCTGTATTTGTTTTTCCCGTCTATATGTTTCATGACCTTAGGATATTTATATCTACTAGACTATCTTTAGGTAAAATACTGCATCGCTGAATATGAAACAATTTTAGCAGTTTGTCAGAGTTACTGGTACTAACCTATAATATCAGGTCACAAGCTGTAAATTATCAAACCATCTCCCCTTAAGATTTAGCTAAGTCCATTCTTTCTGAAGGTGGCTGGTCAGAGTTACTGGTACTTCCCTCTGTTACAGCAATTGACTTAGTCTCATTCTTTCGTAACCTATTCCAACTCAATGAACTTAATTAGGTCCCTTTTGCTTGTGTCTCTTCTTGCAGTGTGCGGGAAAAAGTTCTCATACAATTTTGAATTTTGTTCTGAATCTGAAATTGATATGTGTTAGCTTGTATGTTCGTGAACAATTACATCTATTTATAAACTATTTCCATGACAAATGTCGTCAAGTGGCCATCTAGAAAGAGGGAAACCCTCGTTGATATGGCTGGCAAACTCTCTTAGCTTTTACATGTTCATTTCAAATTTTGCAATGGCTTTTTATTTTAATTGTATGTAACAAGAAATAGGACAAAGAGGACATGAATTTAAGATGATACATGTACAATTTTCAGGATTTCTGTGCATAGTGATGTTATTCCTGGTTGTTCTTGACTTTTCCTACAAGTTTGCAACCTCCTTGATACTTCTTCATACTCTTTACTCGACTCATGTATTTTAATATTTACAAACTGACTCTCTTTGTTCTCTCTCACCACATGTCAATATCAAGCTTCGACTCATTTTTGTTGTCTCTCTCACCACAGGTCAATATCAAGCTTCGACTCATTTTGTTGTCTCTCTCATCACATGTGAGATTCTTCTTCATTTTGTTGTCTCTCTCACCATAGATCAATATCTGCTATCATTTCACCTCTGATTGAAGAATGAACAATACCATGTTAGTAATTGTGTTTGTATACATGTTGAATTACATGTACCTTGATTTTCTTGCTAAGTTTCCTGTCATTGCAAAAGCTATTACTTTTGCCATTTTTACTTGCGTTAGGGATCTAATTTGTTTGTTGATTTATTAATTTTCATGTGTCAAGTACTTGTACCTTAGTAAACTAGTTACAAGGCCTAGAGTATCTGGTACGTGAGATTCAAGATCAATGGGCAACATTTGTGCAGACCTTCATAGATTAGTTAGTACGTACGTGGAACATTTGTGCAAGTGTTTCATACTTTAGCTAATTAAACACAATTTTTATTGACATTTCATCTTTTGAGCGTGTTGCATTTATAACAATACATTGATGTATGACATTTTAATATTTAATCCATTTTTATACTTGACGTATTTTGAATTTGTGAAAAATGTATAGATAATTATGGTTATTTGTATGCTATAATTTATATAATAATTTAGATACTTAAAAAAGGTACACATTTACCTCGGTTCCATCAAATTTATAGGGATGTAAGTTTACCACGGGTAAACAATATTACTACGGTTTGAAGTATTTTAAATAGTTGCACTTTTACCACGGTTGGCTGAATTACCACGGTTCATTAACCGTGGTAAATATGTAACCGTGGTAAACATGTTTACCACAACCAAGTTTACCACGGTTCAACAACCGTGATAATCTTTGCAAATAAACCGTGGTAAAAGGCATTTTTTCTACTAGTGTGAATTATTAGAGGCGTCGAAATGCTGCGAATCATAAGAGTCGTGCAACCAGCCTACTACGTAGCACATAAAGGATTTCTAAAATAACACTTTAACACAACTGAAACCCATACATCTCATTCTATGAGACCCTAAACCCTGAACACCCAAACTCTAGGGACATCCAATTGTAGTGCATATGGGTCTCCAAATTAAATAACCCTTTACGTGAGGTGGCTGAGTCGACGATTTTTAGGGTTTAGGGTCTTACAGTGTATGGTATTAGATTTATGGGTTTAAGTTGGTTTCGGGTCATCCAATTGTTAAATATGGCCCGAATGTTTTGAGCAATTTATGAGTACAGTTGGAGGTTTCTGATCATCGGAGTAGTAGTCCTTTTCTCCATACAAGGTTTTGGGATTTATGGGTGGACTACAAAGGAATGGATTTGCATCGATCGAATATATCAGAACCTTCCGGTAATATTTTTTTATTTGATATTATAATGTGGAAAAAGGAGTGGATGCACACCCATCGAATATATCAAAACATTCCAATATTTTTCTATTTGATATCACAATCTACAAAAAAGGGGTTGATTCACATCCATAGAATATATCAAAACAATGATCTCTTGGCATCTGACTTCTTCTTTTGCTCCTCGGCCTTGTTCTCAAAGCAACTCGAAACCCTCGTGGTCGGGTTCTTTTTCTTCTTAGGTCTCCCCTTATTGGTCACACCACTTGGAGGCTCGTGCAAACTTGACGTGTTCGAATTCTGAAAGTCGTTGTACTTGTACGTGATGTTGAACAAGAGATCAGGGGCATTTCACCTTTTCGAAATTCATCGATCAGGGCTCACATTTGGACGTCTTCTGCTATGAGGTGTATGTCATCATCATCTCCTCTTGAGAACGATATTTTCTCAATAATGTAATTTCAAATTCCTTAGGTACATCATCTCCGCATGTAGACTGACATATATTCATAAAAATGACAATTTGAACGCAAAAGGCACCTACGGCCTAGTGCATAAACGGTCACTTTTATACGCTACACAGTAGAGGATAAAGTGACCGTTTGAATTTCAACGACCACTTTTATGCGCTACAGCATAAAAGTTGAATCAGTTCTATTTTATAATTTTTGAAATACTTAAAAAATAAAAATTGAATCGATTATTATGTGTTACCACCGAGTGCATAAGAAGTGGTTTATTTTTTGTGCATTAGCACCTAGTGCTTAAAACACAATATGAGGCATAAATTTGGCGGTGTCAAATTAAATACCAAATTTGGCAAGAAAATTATCTAATTAACGAGAAGATGATCTGATGCATTATTCTCTTTCAGATTTGCTTTCAATAATTAAAGTACATCTTAGCTTAACGCAATTTACGAGTTTATACTTGATACTACACAGTACACAACACGTACAACTTGGTGCATAATTTCGACCAAGGCTTTTAAGTGGTGAAACATATAAAGGAGCACACACGACACGTAGATTCATTAGTTGAAAGCTATTGTCATCAACGGAGTGACAACGCTGTAACCTCCATCAAGCACCAGATTATGCCCACTGACGTAGTTGGCATCATCACTCGCCAAGTAGAGCGCCGCTCGAGCAACGCTTTCGGGCGTCAAGATCTCGCCCTTAAGATTCCCCGACTCCTTTAGCCTCGCCACCAGCCTCTCCATATCAACAACCTCCCCGGCGCCAAACCCGCCAGCGGGCGCCATCCCGGTGAACACCCCAGACGGCGAGATGCAGTTCACCCGGATCCCGTGCCGTCCCAGCTCCGCACTCAAGTTCTTGGCGAGCCCTAAAATCCCGTATTTCGATACCATGTAAGGATGGCTCGCGATCCCCGCGATGGAGGTGCACGCGCTGGCCGTGAAGAGTATGCACCCTTGCTTTCTTGGTGACATCACCCTTGCGGCGTGTTTGGATCCGTAGAAGGCGCCGTAGAGGTTGACGCCCAAAACACCCTCCATATCCTCGCTTGTGGAGTCGAGGATGGAGCCCCTGTAGCGGTCCATGACGCCCGCGTTGTTGTACATGATGTCCAGGTGTCCGTGCTCGGAAACCACGGCGTCCACCGTGGCGCGGACGTCGTCTTCCTTGGAGACGTCGCAGCGGACGTACGAGACGCTGCTTCCCAGCTTCTCCGCGAGGGAGTGGCCGAGATCGTCTTGGATATCGGCGATGATGACTTTGGCGCCGTGTTCCGCGAACAGGCGCACCGTGCTGGCTCCTATTCCGCTTGCTCCTCCGGTTATGATTGCTACCTTCCCTTCTAGCCTTAAAATTAATCACCACATATATACAAGATGTGATTTATATAACTTAGATTGATTTCTTGTATCTTGATTCTCAGTAACTATTAGGATTTCGATAACAAATCTTTTACACCCTTCTATACTCTTTTTTATACGTCCTTTAGGTTAAATATACCCTAAACCCTAAATTTTAAACCCTAATTTCTAAAATATAATTCATAAACCCTACACCATAATTTTATACCCTAAATCCTAAAACCTAAATTCTAACACTAAATCTTAAAATATAATCCATAAGCCTTAATTATTAACCATAATTTAAGATTTAAGATATAAAATAAATAAATAAAACCTAAAAAGTATATAAAAGGGTGCACAATTATAAAACATAAAATTTGCCAACACATTTTTTTGGGGAGTGGAAAGTAGGAAAAAAATTACGTTCGAATAAGTATTCCAGCATGATTACCTTTTGGCGGTGTTGGTCGCAGTTGTCGACCTAGGATGAGCAGATTCCATCTTGAATCAAGCGGAAGGAGAAGAAGTTGGGAGTTTAATTATAATCTGGCTTAGTAAATTAAATATTACGTAGAGAGGTTTTTGTTTTGCTTTGAGATTTTGTTTGGTTGAAATGATCGTTATTTATAATCGTTGATGATGGCCAAACTTGTTCAAACTAATACGTACTCGGTTACAAATATTGTACAACGTAAATAAGATTTACTAAAATCTGAGATGATGACACTAGTTTTATAAAATATATTCGATTGATGCACGGAAGAAAATGACATTCAGATTCCAAATTGTTCACTTTCGTTTCATTAAAATTCGAATCAGATGTAGACTTGGAAAATTTGAAATACGAAATTATGCAATCAGATTTGATTTTCTTACGCAATCTGAAATCAGATTCAATAATCTCACGACAATCTATCTATAAATATATATTAAACCTCACATTTTTTACGTTAACAGAGCGTTTTCAGGCTCAGGTTGTTGAGCTTTAATTTTTTATTTTCATTTATTATTATCCTCTTTAATAATTTTATTTTATTTCTTAAATTAATCAAATTTAAACTCTAAAATTCTATCAAATTTTAACCAAATCTCATTAAATTTCACATTCATTTTCTACCATGAAGATTGTTATATGATTATTTTAACTTGATATAAGAGTTTTATATAGTATTCATAGTCAATATAAAAATAGACGTATTGTAGTGAATCAAATGACATTGGACGGAAACCATGCATCCATGATCTCATATATATATTTGACACTAAAAAATCTAGCTATATATAAGTTATGATTAATATTATACTTCCTTTTCATAACACATTCAAATTATTCATTTCTCAATTAATCTCAATCATATTAATTTTTTTTACTTGTAAAATTATAGTTCTTTCTTCATTCTTTATACATTAGTCATTTTTAAGCAAATTTTAAACAAATAAATTTTAACAAGATTTTTATAGTGGTTCAAGCATTATTTTATTACAGACGTCAAACCAATTTTTTTTAATTTAAGTATTATTTACTTGATGTGAGAGATATGTTTATTTTTCATGATATCAATTGCTTTGTTCGTGTTCTTAAGTTTCTTACATTTCCTTGAACAACAATCAATTTTAAGCTTTGAGTAACCAACTTCAACATTCAAAAAGCTCATTGCTTAGCAAAGATTACTCAAAGCTAATATAAATGTAAATTAAAATAAATTGATGGACTTGATAATTTCTAAAATTCTTTACATTAATAAAAGTTTAATTATTAATTTTTATATAACATTTTATAATTGTTTATATTGAATTGATGAAATACGATTTTTATTAAAGAGATCATTCGTACCAAAAAAACTTACCCATATTTTTCATTAACTATATTTTCTGTATATTCAATTATATATCTTCTAATATTAGATATTGATGTGATAATATATCACTTCAGCATATCATTTCTTTTTTAGTTTCTACAAATTTATTATGATATATGTGAATAATATTGTTCAAATTTTTTTCTTTTTTACTAATATTATGAGTTTATGATTAATATTCTTTAATAAATAAGGGTGATGCTATATACATTTTCTAAATATACTATGTATAAGCACGTATATTTAACACGTGCCCGTTTAATAGACACGTATAAATAAAACGTAAACATACTTTTAAATCGGATATAGGGAATATATGATTACCAAAAATAAAAGAGGCACGTGCACGAATATTTATTACGTGTCTTAGTAAAAAAAAATTGTAACCCTGACAAAGACAAGTGTTATGTGCACGTTCCAGCAAAAATAAACAATGTGACACGGGCACGTATTAATATTCCATGCCTCTAAACAAAAAAAAAAAAACGTGCCAGCAAAAAAATTGTGGCACGAGCACGTTTAGATAGCCTGCGCCACCAAACATTTTTTTAAAAAAATTTACACCGGCACGCTATTGCAGCCGTGCCACATAGGTTAAAAATGATCCCTCCTATTCATCATCTTCATCACCCCGCCGCACAGCCCCTCAACCATTTTCTTCCTCTCTACCATCTTCTCCTCTTCACGTTTTCTTGCTCCTCCTGCCACCCTCCACCATTTTCTTCCTCCTCTCTCCCTTCTCCTCTCCACCATTTTCTTCCTCCTCCCTCCCTTCTCCTTTCCACCATTTTCTTCCTCCTCCCTCCCTTCTCCTCTCCATCATTCTTCCTCCTCCCACCTACTCCCTCATTTGAACAGTCCCGTTCGAACTCCCTTCCAGATCTGGATGGACGCGGCAGGCAACGGCGCGGCGGCAGGAGGCGCGGCTGGCACGGGCGCGGCAACAGGAGGCGCAGCTGGCACGCCAACTTCTGTTATGGGCGGCACGGCAAATGGGGCGGGCCGAGGCGTGACGGGCCGAGGTCTTTGTGGCGGGCCGGACTGAAGGTGTTGGAACGGGCCGGGCTGGAGCGGGCCGGGCTGGGGCGCGGCTGGAGTCCCGGTGGTGGGAAGCGGATAGACCGCCCTCAACGAGTTCGATTACGGGACGAAGGACCCGGGGAGGTCGAGGGGGTATTAGTGTTGATGTGCGGGATGATGACCGAGGGCGAGGTGTTGATGTCCCAGATGATGGCCGTGGCGGCTGAGGGCGTGGTCGTGGGCGCCGAGGGCGAGGTCGTAGTGTTGTTGGGCCGGACAATGGTCGTGACGCGACTGGACGAGTGATGTGACCTTGTCCGATGGAAAGACCACGATTCGTCGTCTAGGATCGATTGAATGCGTAGTAGGGCGAACGAACTCTTTGGAAGGGTTGAAGATGTGGTTCGGTGGACCTTGGGCTGTTCGGACTGATGGGGAACAGCGGATCTGCAGTGGACTGAGCGCAGGGCAGCGGAGATGGGGCCGTGGTGATGGTGGTGATGATGACCGGCGGTGGAGGGGAGCAACCGGCGGGGACGAGCGGCGGGAAGATGGTGATCGGTGGCTATGGGAGATGGTGATCGGTGGAGGCAGCTGCGTGTGGTGGTGATGGACGTGAGGGGGCTGCTAGGGTTTGTGGGGAGGCGACAAGAATTATGGTTAATTCTTGTTGCAGGAAAACGGATCGTAACTGGATAGATTGGTAACCGAATTAACGCGCCAGGATAATTCAACTAGAAACGCGTTAACTTTTGTGACGTCAGGGCCCGGGTTTGCAGGAGATTACTCGACTGGAAAACAAAGCTCTATTTCGACGTAATTAGAAAATAAGACAAAAGAGAGTATTTATACTAGAGAGGTGACCTAATAGGCCGGACTCTCTAGTTACTAATTCTAGCGGCCCATTTAACATAAACGGAAACCACCCAGAAATAGCAGCTACTGAAAATAGAAATAATGTCTGAAAATGTACTATACAAGTAACGTATCAATCTGGCTCGATGTCGCTGTGGAGGAGTCAGTCACGGCTATACTGACGAGACACAGAAGCTCGGGTGCTGTAGTGATCTGGCCGTGACTGGCTACAAGTCTGGTCACCAAAGATTGTGTCGCGGCTTGGACACGCTTCGCTCTGGACCGGGTGATCGGGCCTGTAGGTGGGAGTCGCATGGCGTCTTCCTCCTCTGTAGCCGACATAGGGGACTGGGTCACATCACCCTCTCCCACTGGAGTGTGAAGCGTCCCCGCTTCACCCTCATCGAACTCGGGCTCAACATACGGTGTTAAGTCAGCGACGTTGAACGTCGGATGCACCCCATACTTCTCCGGGAGCGCGAGCTGGTAGGCGTTGTCGCCAATGGCCTTGACGACTCTGAATGGACCATCACCCCGTTGGTCGAGCTTAGACTTGCGGACGGACGAAAATCGCTCCTTCCGCAAGTGAAGCCAAACCAAGTCGCCCGGGGCGAAGATCACTCGTCGCCTGCCCTTGTTCTTCTGGGATGAGTACTGTAGTGCACGTCGCTCCAGCTGTGCGCGTGTCCTCTTGTGCAACTCCCGAATGTGCTCAACCAATTTGCCAGCAGCAATGTTCTCCTGGGCCTGCAGCGGGTATGGCGTCATGTCCAGCGGTGTCAGCGGGTTCCTTCCATAAACGACCTCGAAAGGAGTCAGCTTCGTCGCCGAGTGCCTGGACCTGTTATAGGAAAACTCAACTGTAGCAAGTAAGTCCTTCCACCTCCGTGGGTTGGCCTTGAGAACCGTTCGAAGGAGGGCTCCCAAGGTACGGTTGGTCACCTTCGTTTGACCATCCGTCTGTGGGTGATAGCTAGTAGAAAATAGGAGTTTTGTGCCTAGCTTACCCCACAAGGTTCTCCAGTAATGGCCCACAAATTTGGTATCCCGATCACTAACAATAGTTTTAGGGATACCGTGCAAGCGCACCACATGCTCAAAAAACAATCCAGCGATGTCCGTAGCATTGTTGGTGTTCTTGCACGCAATGAAGTGTGCCATCTTGGAGAACCGGTCGACAACAACAAAGATACAATCTCTACCACGCCGAGACATAGGCAACCCAGTGATAAAATCCATGGAAAGATCTTCCCAAGGGGCTGCAGGGATGGGTAGAGGCGTGTAGAGACCATGTCGACTAGAGCGTGCCTTAGCCTTTTGGCATGTCACACAACTCTGGCAATACTTGGTAACGACTTGCGTAGACCTTCGTTGTCGGCGACGTATCGGATCTACAATGCTCTCTCGTTGCAACGTCAATTCTTTCAGTTGGTCTGCATCCGAGGTAGAGGGAAGCATCACAGCTTTGCCCTTTGCCTTTTCCAGGGCTAGGGCTCCGAGGGCATCGGCCTGTTGTTGATCTGGAGCAGAAGCAAGCGTAGTGACCGGGGCCGGTTGTTGGCGAGCAACGATGATGTCATACTTCTGTTGAAGGTCAGCGAACTGCGCATCCCGTGCTTTTTCTCTAACAAGGACCTCGCGGAGCATTTGTTCTGCAGCAGTTTCTGCGCCTATCTCGCGGGTGATATCTTCTTCAGACATGATACCTGACAGCAAAAAATGGCAAACCACAGAATCAAAGCGAACAACAACAGCAACAGAAACAACAAACAGCGAAGCAGAACCAAACTCAACAAACAATCACTCGGGTATCTAATCTGGCTGGCCGTGTGGGTGGTTACGAGCAGGCTTAAGGCAACTCACACAACAATCAACAAAATCAAGGCAATTGCTCAATAAAGAAAATGTCGAAAGCAGATATGCAAGGATATAAGTACAGAAGTAAGCACAACACAGTCAACCAAGATATGTAACCCAGACAGTGAGAGAGATACAGAAGATGGTAAATGAATCACTGCGAAAGCGGGGTTGAAGGTGCCGGAATCAAGACCGGGTTCTCCCTTCCTGCACTGCGAAGAGACGCACTTGCCTTATTTTGGCTTGTGTGGTCTTGTATGCACTCTCATTATTTTTTTTATTTTTTTTGAACAACTCTCTGATTTTTTTTTTGTTACTCTCTCAACATCCCCTACGAACAGCACAAATTCAGCACTTGGGAACGAAATTCAGCAATTACGTACCCAAAAGTGCAGCCAAATATGAAGAGCACAAATTCAGCAACTTTGGGCACAAAATTCAGCAAGTGCAACCACGGACAGCAGAAATTCTTCATAGAAAATCAACAAATTGGAACACAGAATTCAATACATACGAACGCAGCAATGCAGCAAATTGAAAGAAAAAAAAAAATCTGGTGCGGTGATTCAAGTTTGAAGTAGAAAGGGGATTGCGAATGTGTAGATTTTTTGGCGCACACAAGGCAAACAAAGTCACAACGAACTATCTAGCCTATATGCAAGTGTATCTACCCTAAACACAATCCAAAACCAAGCAAAAACACAAGGAATTGCAGAAAATTGTATGAGATGGGTTCGGCTGTGCAGGAATTTTTGGTTTTTTTTGTTCGTATTTTGGCCTTTTGAGGGGTCAAACGATGTCCGTTTTAGGCGAATTTTATATGCCCGGACTCGTCTCGAGATGCTCTACAGGAATATGGAAGAAATTTGTAGAAACGAAGAAAAAAAATTTACGAAATCTGGCAGAACAGTTCGACAATTTTTTGTTTTTTTTTTATATGCAGGAATGGATTTGCGGAAGCGAATGAGTGATTTGAATGAAGAGTTGGAACGACTTACGCGATTCGAAGGCTCTGATGCCAGTTGATGTGACCTTGTCCGATGGAAAGACCACGATTCGTCGTCTAGGATCGATTGAATGCGTAGTAGGGCGAACGAACTCTTCGGAAGAGTTGAAGATGTGGTTCGGTGGACCTTGGGCTGTTCGGACCGATGGGGAACAGCGGATCTGCAGTGGACTGAATGCAGGGCAGCGGAGATGGGGCCGTGGTGATGGTGGTGATGATGACCGGCGGTGGAGGGGAGCAACCGGCGGGGACGAGCGGCGGGAAGATGGTGATCGGTGGCTATGGGAGATGGTGATCGGTGGAGGCAGCTGCGTGTGGTGGTGATGGACGTGAGGGGGCTGCTAGGGTTTGTGGGGAGGCGACAAGAATTAGGGTTAATTCTTGTTGCAGGAAAACGGATCGTAACTGGATAGATTGGTAACCGAATTAACGCGCCAGGAGATTACTCGACTGGAAAACAAAGCTCTATTTCAACGTAATTAGAAAATAAGACAAAAGAGAGTATTTATACTAGAGAGGTGACCTAATGGGCCGGACTCTCTAGTTACTAATTCTAGCGGCCCATTTAACATAAACGGAAACCACCCAGAAATAGCAGCTACTGAAAATAGAAATAATGTCTGAAAATGTACTATACAAGTAATGTATCAATCTGGCTCGATGTCGCTATGGAGGAGTCAGTCACGACTATACTGACGAGACACAGAAGCTCGGGCGCTGTAGTGATCTGGCCGTGACTGGCTACAAGTCTGGTCACCAAAGAAGAATGGGACGTGGAGGATGTGTGTGGACTGCCGCGCCATCAACCAGATCACCATCAAGTACCGCCATCCCATTCCGCGCCTCGATGATATGCTGGACGAGCTGCATGGTGCCACCTTGTTCTCCAAGATTGATCTTCGGAGTGGCTACCACCAGATTCGTATGAAGGAGGGCGATGAATGGAAGACGACATTTAAGACCAAGTAAGGTCTCTACGAGTGGTTAGTTATGCCCTTTGGATTGACCAATGCGACATCGACATTCATGCGCCTCATGAACCATGTGCTTCGGTCTTTCCTAGGGAAGTTTGTAGTCGTTTACTTTGATGATATACTTGTCTATTCTAGTAGTTTGTCTGCGCATATTGACCATCTTAGACAGGTGCTAGACTGCTTGAGGACGGAGAGCTTGTATGTCAACAAAGGTAAGTGCGTTTTTTGCTCTGAATCCACAAACTTTCTTGGTTTCATTGTTTCCAGGGATGGCTTACGTGTGGATGAAGAGAAGATACGCGCCATCAAGGAGTGGCCTACTCCGACTACCCCCACTCAGGTTCGCTCGTTCTTAGGGCTGGCCGGCTTCTACAGGAGGTTTGTTCGCGACTTCAGCACCATAGCCGCCCCTCTGCACGAGTTGACCAAGAAAGCGGCTTCCATCACCTGGCTTCCGCGACATGATGCTGCTTTTGTCGCCCTGAAGGAATCACTGTGTCGGGCACCCTTACTGCAGTTGCCTGACTTCACTCGTCGATTCGAGGTGGAGTGTGACGCTTCCGAATACGGCATTGGCGGTGTTCTACTGCAGGAAAGGCGTCCTATCGCCTATTTTTCGGAGAAGCTATCGGGGGCTCAGCTAAACGTATGACAAGGAGTTGTACGCGCTGATCCGGGTGCTCAAGACTTGGCAGCACTACCTCTGGCCGAGTGAGTTTGTGATTCATTCGGATCATGCTGCACTGGCCTATCTGAAGAGCCAGACGACCCTCAACCGCAGACATGCTAGGTGGGTCGAGTTCATGGAGACATTTCCGTACCTGATCATGCACAAGAAAGGTAAGGAGAATGTGGTTGCCGATGCCCTTTCTCGCAGGTACGTGCTTATCACTCATCTCCAGTCTCGTTTATTGGGTTTTGCATTGCTCAAGGATTTGTATGCTGATGATGTTTTCTTTAAAAACATCTTTGAGCAATGTAAACTCAGCAGAGAGCATGACACGTATTTCCTGGATGACGGGTATCTGTACAAGGATGGGAAACTTTGTATTCCCACGTCTTCTGTCAGGCACTTGTTACTGCAGGAAGCACATGACAGCCGTGGGCATTTTTGGGTGTCTAAGACACTGGCAGCTCTTCGGGAACACTTTTTCTGGCCAAAGATGGCCCAAAGTGTTACCAAGTATTGCCAGAGTTGTGTGACATGCCAAAAGGCTAAGGCACGCTCTAGTCGACATGGTCTCGAACAGCCCCAGTCCATCCGAACAGCCCACAGTCCAACCGAACTCCCACTTCATCCCTTCCGACGAGTTGAACGCCCTACTACGCATTCAATCGATCCCGTGACAGCGAATCGTGGTCTTTCCCCGGACAAGGTCACATCAACGAGGACGTGGCGATCGTGGTGGATCGTCACATGCTATTTTATCTGGTGCATCTGAGGTATGTAAATTCAAATTATATGTTATATTAATTAATTAAATATATGAAACTGCATGATTGAAACTCTCTGATTTAAATTTAAGTTAAAATTGCATTATATAAATTGAAATTAGATTTTTTATATCGGATACAAATTAAAATTGTATACTTGATATTTCTTGATTGATATCAAATTAAATTGTATGGTTGAAATTGAAATGATATATATTATGAATTTAGAAAATGAAATTAGGGCTAATTTAGAAGGAGAAGAAACTAGAATAATATGAAATTAGGATTAAGTTAGAAGGAAAAACAAAATTTAGAAAATATGATTTTTTGAATAATTTAGAAGGAAAGGGAATGAGAACAATATGAAATTAGGAATAATTTAGAAGGAAAGGAAATTAGGAATATTACAAGTTGAAAAGTATGAATATAGGAATCTTTTAGAAGGAAAAAGAACTTTAAGAAATATGAATATTATTCACTTCGCTCCTAAGATTCTATTGTCAAATAATAGAATGTTAGCCGCAAAATGGATGGGATGATGGCCGTTGAGTGAGAGCGCACACGACGTTTAGCTGAGAAGACAACTACATCTGCGCGTCGACGGAGGGATGCCGATAGGTTGACACGGATGGATATGCTTGGTGAGGAAGCGTCAGCTCCATTGTCTCTCGTGGTCACGATTGAGGATTATCTCGATCCGGTGGATGACTTATCGATGGACGGCCAGCTACCGACACAGTCCTACGCTGCTCCATTGGCTCCATTGCCTTCTGAGCCACGTCCTGAGGCCGAGCCCGAGGCCCACACAGAGGATCACGCAGATGCTCAGTCTGAGGGGCACGTGGAGCCAGATTTTTTGATGTACGAGGAGGACGGTTATGAGGAGGACTGATAGCAACATGCATGAGAGGATTAATCAAAGGCCTCCAAGGAAGAGACTCAAGGAGTACATAAGGTTTTCTGCGACCGCGGAAGCCATAGCCGCGACCGCGGAATTGTTACTGGCGATTTGGCTCTGGACAGTCTTCGGTAAAACGGCCATAACTGCGGCTAGAAAATTGATCTCGTGATGATTCAAGATGCGTTGGAAAGCTGATTCAAATATCTACAACTTCATAGTTTACGTCGATTCAAGATTCCAAAAAGACGATGGTCAAAATCGAGTTTTACTGAGAGCTGTGTAATTTCTAACGGGATTTATTCACTTTCCTTAATTAGATTATATTAGATATAGTTTAATCCGTTTTTCCTTGTTTATTTTTTATTATTTCCATCATTTTTATTTAATTTATTATTTTTTTAGGATTAAATAAGAAGAATTAGGATCCAAGATTGTTTGATTTCCTAATTGCTTCTTTAGTAAGATCTTATCTTTTATCTAGTTTCCTTATCTTTCGCATTAGGTAGTTTTCTTCTTTTGCAAGGCTATAGGCCACGAAATTGTGTTATATAAACACTACTTATGTCATTAATAAAATCACGTTGAATTTGAGTAGTAAAGTTGAGTACGCTCCTTCCCTTGAGTTCTAACGTCAACTCTTCGATCCCACGGATCGTCTATCCCGTAGCTCGTCGCTTCGAGCAATTGTTCATCGTCTCTTCGGTGTTTGTGATCATCTCTTTGATCCTTTCGTTCATCACTTTGAACGCGTTTGAGGGTTCGTCGTCGACGCTTTGCCGGGCATGATGATCCTGACTTGTTCCTTGAGTGGACCCGTCATATGGCGTACTACTTCAGCCAGCGAGACTACGACCAGTATGAGCAGTACGACGTCGCCATTCAATGCTTCACCGGCTACACCCTCGACTGGTGGTACCGGGTTGAAGATGATCGATGGCATCGTCGTCAACGTCCCGTTGAGACATGGGCGCATCTCGTGTTTCACATGACTCGACATTTTGCTACAGAGTTCGACGCGCAGGCCCACGCGGCGCGCACCAGAAGTCGATCAAGGCCCCAGCTTTTGGTCCACACCGAGCGCATTCAAGCGCGCCCTCCGCATCCCACCGAGTGCGTCCCAGTGTGCTCCCTGTAGCCTGTTGTCCTTGCCGCGCCGGCCTTCATCGCACCTACCACGAGGCCCGTCGCGACTCCACTCGGCATGCCCGTAGAGGTGCCCATTGCGCCCGCCGAGCCAATCTTCATCTCTCCCACGGTCGTGCCCGACACCGAGCTTCCAGAGGAAGAGGTCGTTGAAGCCCCGGTCCTTGATGGTTTTTCGTCACAACGCAACCATTTGGTGGATGTGGAATCCTGTCCTATGTCCTTCGATCATCCCAAGTGGGACGAGTATGAGGAAGAGGTCGTCGAAGCCCCGCTCCTTGATGGTTGTTCGTCACAACGCAGCCTTTCACCGGCCCCTCCGCCGCACTCATCACCGCTTCTGCAACCAATGCTCGTATCTGGTCAGCTTGAGGTTTCTATTGTTGTTCTTACCCACCTCGCTCCCACCACAATCATAGAAGATTCAGCCGCAAAGGTGACAACTTTGATGTTATTCGAGGCTGATGCACAACTTTTTCCTTTGCTCTTTCTGGATGTTCGTGTCTCTCTACTTGATGCTTCTTTCTTCATCCACGTCGAATCGGGGACGATTCGAAGTCAAGAAGGGGAGATTGATAGCAACATGCATGAGAGGATTAATCAAATGCCTCCAAGGAAGAGGCTCAAGGAGTACAGAAGGTTTTCCGCGACCGCGGAAGCCAAAGCCGCGACCGCGGAATTGTTACTAGCGATTTGGCTCTGGACAGTCTTCGGTAAAACGGCCATAACCATGGCTAGAAAATTTATCTCGTGATGATTCAAGATGTGTTGGAAAGCTGATTCAAAGATCTACAACTTCATAGTTTACGTCGATTCAAGATTCCAACAAGAAGATGGTCAAAATCGAGTTTTACTGAGAGCTGTACAATTTCTAACGGGATTTATTCACTTTTCCTTAATTAGGTTATATTAGATATAGTTTAATCCGTTTTTCCTTGTTTGATTTTTTATTATTTCCATCATTTTTATTTAGTTTATTATTTTTTTAGGATTAGATAAGAAGAATTAGGATCCAAGATTGTTTGGTTTCCTAATTGCTTCTTTAGTAAGATCTTATCTTTTATCTAGTTTCCTTATCTTTCGCATTAGGTAGTTTTTTTCTTTTGCAAGGCTATAGGCCACGAAATTGTGTTATATAAACACTACTTATGTCATTAATAAAATCACGTTGAATTTGAGTAGTAAAGTTGAGTACGCTCCTTCCCTTGAGTTCTAACGTCAACTCTTCGATCCCACGGATCGTCTATCCCGTAGCTCGTCGCTTCGAGCAATTGTTCATCGTCTCTTCGGTGTTTGTGATCATCTCTTTGATCCTTTCGTTCATCACTTTGAACGCGTTTGAGGGTTATCTCTTTAGCCCTAGGAAAGCCATCACTTTGGCTACGGAAGAGAAGGAATCGAATTCAAGCTTGAGGAATCAAAGATCCTAGGTTGCAGACAACACTTCAATTGATCCTTCGCATCAACTAGAATCAGAGCCTATCCAAGCTAAGTTTGTTTCTTCTCTCTTATTGTGATTCCTTGAAATTTTTCCGCGCACTTCTCCACCGACATCGCTTGCAACGACTCCAAGACGTTCTCAGTTCTGCCCAGATATCGGTCGATTTTTTTTCTTATTTCTGAAATTTTCTTCCAGAATCTGATATATATTTTCGATACGAGTCCAGGCATATAAAATTCGTCCAAATCGGAGTTCGTTTGCCCCACCCAAAGGGCAAAATTCGAAAGTAGTGCTGTTGCCAAACCCTAGCCGCCGCGGGAAGATCCGGCCTATGCTTTCACATGGCGTATCCACCTGACACCCGGGTTCGTCGTCGACGCTTTGCCGGGCATGATGATCGTGACTTGTTCCTTGAGTGGACCCGTCATATGGCGTACTACTTCAGCCAGCGAGACTACGACGAGTATGAGCAGTACGACGTCGCCATTCAATGCTTCACCGGCTACACCCTCGACTGGTGGTACCGGGTTGAAGATGATCGATGGCATCGTCGTCAACGTCCCGTTGAGACATGGGCGCATCTCGTGTTTCACATGACTCGACATTTTGCTACAGAGTTCGACGCTCAGGCCCACGCGGCGCGCACCAGAAGTCGATCAAGGCCCCAGCTTTTGGTCCACACCGAGCGCGTTCAAGCGCGCCCTCCGCATCCCACCGAGTGCGTCCCAGCGTGCTCCCTGTAGCCTGTTGTCCTTGCCGCGCCGGCCTTCATCGCACCTACCACGAGGCCCGTCGCGACTCCACTCAGCATGCCCGCAGAGGTGCCCATTGCGCCCGCCGAGCCAATCTTCATCTCTCCCACGGTCGTGCCCGACACCGATCTTCCAGAGGAAGATGTCGTTGAAGCCCCGGTCCTTGATGGTTTTTCGTCACAACGCAACCATTTGGTGGATGTGGAATCCTGTCCTATGTCCTTCGATCATCCCAAGTGGGACGAGTATGAGGAAGAGGTCGTCGAAGCCCCGCTCCTTGATGGTTGTTCGTCACAACGCAGCCTTTCACCGGCCCCTCCGCCGCACTCATCACCGCTTCTGCAACCAATGCTCGTATCTGGTCAGCTTGAGGTTTCTATTGTTGTTCTTACCCACCTCGCTCCCACCACAATCATAGAAGATTCAGCCGCAAAGGTGACAACTTTGATGTTATTCGAGGCTGATGCACAACTTTTTCCTTTGCTCTTTCTGGATGTTCGTGTCTCTCTACTTGATGCTTCTTTCTTCATCCACGTCGAATCGGGGACGATTCGAAGTCAAGAAGGGGAGATTGATAGCAACATGCATGAGAGGATTAATCAAAGGCCTCCAAGGAAGAGGCTCAAGGAGTACAGAAGGTTTTCCGCGACCGCGGAAGCCAAAGCCGCGACCGCGGAATTGTTACTAGCGATTTGGCTCTGGACAGTCTTCGGTAAAACGGCCATAACCGTGGCTAGAAAATTGATCTCGTGATGATTCAAGATGCGTTGGAAAGCTGATTCAAAGATCTACAACTTCATAGTTTACGTCGATTCAAGATGCCAACAAGAAGATGGTCAAAATCGAGTTTTACTGAGAGCTGTACAATTTCTAACGGGATTTATTCACTTTCCTTAATTAGGTTATATTAGATATAGTTTAATCCGTTTTTCCTTGTTTGATTTTTTATTATTTCCATCATTTTTATTTAGTTTATTATTTTTTTAAGATTAGATAAGAAGAATTAAGATCCAAGATTGTTTGGTTTCCTAATTGCTTCTTTGGTAAGATCTTATCTTTTATCTAGTTTCCTTATCTTTCGCATTAGGTAGTTTTCTTCTTTTGCAAGGCTATAGGCCACGAAATTGTGTTATATAAACACTACTTATGTCATTAATAAAATCACGTTGAATTTGAGTAGTAAAGTTGAGTACGCTCCTTCCTTTGAGTTCTAACGTCAACTCTTCGATCCCACGGATCGTCTATCCCGTAGCTCGTCGCTTCGAGCAATTGTTCATCGTCTCTTCGGTGTTTGTGATCATCTCTTTGATCCTTTAGTTCATCACTTTGAACGCGTTTGAGGCTTATCTCTTTAGCCCTAGGAAAGCCATCACTTTGGCTACGGAAGAGAAGGAATCGAATTCAAGCTTGAGGAATCAAAGATCCTAGGTTGCAGACAACACTTCAATTGATCCTTCGCATCAACTAGAATCAGAGCCTATCCAAGCTAAGTTTGTTTCTTCTCTCTTATTGTGATTCCTTGAAATTTTTCCGCACACTTCTCAACCGACATCGCTTGCAACGACTCCAAGACGTTCTCAGTTCTGCCCAGATATCGGTCGATTGTTTTTCTTGTTTCTGAAATTTTCTTCCAGAATCTGATATATATTTTCGATACGAGTCCAGGCATATAAAATTCGTCCAAATCGGAGTTCGTTTGCCCCACCCAAAGGGCAAAATTCGAAAGTAGTGCTGCTGCCAAACCCTAGCCGCCGCGGGAAGATCCGGCCTATGCTTTCACATGGCGTATCCACCTGACACCCGGGTTCGTCGTCGACGCTTTGCCGGGCATGATGATCCTGACTTGTTCCTTGAGTGGACCCGTCATATGGCGTACTACTTCAGCCAGCGAGACTACGACGAGTATGAGCAGTACGACGTCGCCATTCAATGCTTCACCGGCTACACCCTCGACTGGTGGTACCGGGTTGAAGATGATCGATGGCATCGTCGTCAACGTCCCGTTGAGACATGGGCGCATCTCGTGTTTCACATGACTCGACATTTTGCTACAGAGTTCGACGCTCAGGCCCACGCGGCGCGCACCAGAAGTCGATCAAGGCCCCAGCTTTTGGTCCACACCGAGCGCGTTCAAGCGCGCCCTCCGCATCCCACCGAGTGCGTCCCAGCGTGCTCCCTGTAGCCTGTTGTCCTTGCCGCGCCGGCCTTCATCGCACCTACCACGAGGCCTGTCGCGACTCCACTTAGCATGCCCGCAGAGGTGCCCATTGCGCCCGCCGAGCCAATCTTCATCTCTCCCACGGTCGTGCCCGACACCGAGCTTCCAGAGGAAGATGTCGTTGAAGCCCCGGTCCTTGATGGTTTTTCGTCACAACGCAACCATTTGGTGGATGTGGAATCCTGTCCTATGTCCTTCGATCATCCCAAGTGGGACGAGTATGAGGAAGAGGTCGTCGAAGCCCCGCTCCTTGATGGTTGTTCGTCACAACGCAGCCTTTCACCGGCCCCTCCGCCGCACTCATCACCGCTTCTGCAACCAATGCTCGTATCTGGTCAGCTTGAGGTTTCTATTGTTGTTCTTACCCACCTCGCTCCCACCACAATCATAGAAGATTCAGCCGCAAAGGTGACAACTTTGATGTTATTCGAGGCTGATGCACAACTTTTTTCTTTGCTCTTTCTAGATGTTCGTGTCTCTCTACTTGATGCTTCTTTCTTCATCCACGTCGAATCGGGGACGATTCGAAGTCAAGAAGGGGAGATTGATAGCAACATGCATGAGAGGATTAATCAAAGGCCTCCAAGGAAGAGGCTCAAGGAGTACAGAAGGTTTTCCGCGACCGCGGAAGCCAAAACCGCGACCGCGGAATTGTTACTAGCGATTTGGCTCTGGACAGTCTTCGGTAAAACGGCCATAACCGTGGCTAGAAAATTGATCTCGTGATGATTCAAGATGCGTTGGAAAGCTGATTCAAAGATCTACAACTTCATAGTTTACGTCGATTCAAGATTCCAACAAGAAGATGGTCAAAATCGAGTTTTACTGAGAGCTGTACAATTTCTAACGGGATTTATTCACTTTCCTTAATTAGGTTATATTAGATATAGTTTAATCCGTTTTTCCTTGTTTGATTTTTTATTATTTCCATCATTTTTATTTAGTTTATTATTTTTTTAGGATTAGATAAGAAGAATTAGGATCCAAGATTGTTTGGTTTCCTAATTGCTTCTTTAGTAAGATCTTATCTTTTATCTAGTTTCCTTATCTTTCGCATTAGGTAGTTTTCTTCTTTTGCAAGGCTATAGGCCACGAAATTGTGTTATATAAACACTACTTATGTCATTAATAAAATCATGTTGAATTTGAGTAGTAAAGTTGAGTACGCTCCTTCCTTTGAGTTCTAACGTCAACTCTTCGATCCCACGGATCGTCTATCCCGTAGCTCGTCGCTTCGAGCAATTGTTCATCGTCTCTTCGGTGTTTGTGATCATCTCTTTGATCCTTTCGTTCATCACTTTGAACGCGTTTGAGGGTTATCTCTTTAGCCCTAGGAAAGCCATCACTTTGGCTACGGAAGAGAAGGAATCGAATTCAAGCTTGAGGAATCAAAGATCCTAGGTTGCAGACAACACTTCAATTGATCCTTCGCATCAACTAGAATCAGAGCCTATCCAAGCTAAGTTTGTTTCTTCTCTCTTATTGTGATTCCTTGAAATTTTTCCGCGCACTTCTCCACCGACATCGCTTGCAACGACTCCAAGACGTTCTCAGTTCTGCCCAGATATCGGTCGATTGTTTTTCTTGTTTCTGAAATTTTCTTCCAGAATCTGATATATATTTTCGATACGAGTCCAGGCATATAAAATTCGTCCAAATCGGAGTTCATTTGCCCCACCCAAAGGGCAAAATTCGAAAGTAGTGCTGCTGCCAAACCCTAGCCGCCGCGGGAAGATCCGGCCTATGCTTTCACATGGCGTATCCACCTGACACCCGGGTTCGTCGTCGACGCTTTGCCGGGCATGATGATCCTGACTTGTTCCTTGAGTGGACCCGTCATATGGCGTACTACTTCAGCCAGCGAGACTACGACGAGTATGAGCAGTACGACGTCGCCATTCAATGCTTCACCGGCTACACCCTCGACTGGTGGTACCAGGTTGAAGATGATCGATGGCATCGTCGTCAACGTCCCGTTGAGACATGGGCGCATCTCGTGTTTCACATGACTCGACATTTTGCTACAGAGTTCGACGCTCAGGCCCACGCGGCGCGCACCAGAAGTCGATCAAGGCCCCAGCTTTTGGTCCACACCGAGCGCGTTCAAGCGCGCCCTCCGCATCCCACCGAGTGCGTCCCAACGTGCTCCCTGTAGCCTGTTGTCCTTGCCGCGCCGGCCTTCATCGCACCTACCACGAGGCCCGTCGCGACTCCACTCGGCATGCCCGCAGAGGTGCCCATTGCGCCCGCCGAGCCAATCTTCATCTCTCCCACGGTCGTGCCCGACACCGAGCTTCCAGAGGAAGAGGTCGTTGAAGCCCCGGTCCTTGATGGTTTTTCGTCACAACGCAACCATTTGGTGGATGTGGAATCCTGTCCTATGTCCTTCGATCATCCCAAGTGGGACGAGTATGAGGAAGAGGTCATCGAAGCCCCGCTCCTTGATGGTTGTTCGTCACAACGCAGCCTTTCACCGGCCCCTCCGCCGCACTCATCACCGCTTCTGCAACCAATGCTCGTATCTGGTCAGCTTGAGGTTTCTATTGTTGTTCTTACCCACCTCGCTCCCACCACAATCATAGAAGATTCAGCCGCAAAGGTGACAACTTTGATGTTATTCGAGGCTGATGCACAACTTTTTCCTTTGCTCTTTCTGGATGTTCGTGTCTCTCTACTTGATGCTTCTTTCTTCATCCACGTCGAATCGGGGACGATTCGAAGTCAAGAAGGGGAGATTGATAGCAACATGCATGAGAGGATTAATCAAAGGCCTCCAAGGAAGAGGCTCAAGGAGTACAGAAGGTTTTCCGCGACCGCGGAAGCCAAAGCCGCGACCGCGGAATTGTTACTAGCGATTTGGCTCTGGACAGTCTTTGGTAAAACGGCCATAACCGTGGATAGAAAATTGATCTCGTGATGATTCAAGATACGTTGGAAAGCTGATTCAAAGATCTACAACTTCATAGTTTACGTCGATTCAAGATTCCAACAAGAAGATTGTCAAAATCGAGTTTTACTGAGAGCTGTACAATTTCTAACGGGATTTATTCACTTTCCTTAATTAGGTTATATTAGATATAGTTTAATCCGTTTTTCCTTGTTTGATTTTTTATTATTTCCATCATTTTTATTTAGTTTATTATTTCTTTAGGATTAGATAAGAAGAATTAGGATCCAAGATTGTTTGGTTTCCTAATTGCTTCTTTAGTAAGATCTTATCTTTTATCTAGTTTCCTTATCTTTCGCATTAGGTAGTTTTCTTCTTTTGCAAGGCTATAGGCCACGAAATTGTGTTATATAAACACTACTTATGTCATTAATAAAATCACGTTGAATTTGAGTAGTAAAGTTGAGTACGCTCCTTCCCTTGAGTTCTAACGTCAACTCTTCGATCCCACGGATCGTCTATCCCGTAGCTCGTCGCTTCGAGCAATTGTTCATCGTCTCTTCGGTGTTTGTGATCATCTCTTTGATCCTTTCGTTCATCACTTTGAACGCGTTTGAGGGTTATTTCTTTAGCCCTAGGAAAGCCATCACTTTGGCTACGGAAGAGAAGGAATCGAATTCAAGTTTGAGGAATCAAAGATCCTGCGTTGCAAACAACACTTCAGGGGTTGTTCGCATCAAGGACATTACTGATACATCAAGGCAGTCACCCCTCCCCCCACCCGCTTCTCTTATGGCTCTACCGATACATGCACGGGCTCACGCTGGTCGTAGAGGAGGCCAACAACATAGAGCATGTCGGCCATCACAAGCTCGTCCGCCACAAGCCCACCCAAAGCATGGATGGCCTGGAGGTCCGGTCGACCGGACCGTTATGACGGACTACCGTACCCACATTGCGCGTTATATTTGGAGTGGGGACAACCCTTCGTTGGTAGGTACACACTGTTATTTTACATAAAAAATTTAGAAAATGTAGTTGATATTACGTATATATTTTATTTGACGTCACTAATGCAAACGTGGTTGCGGGTCTACACTTGGGGATTCAGGGTGTTGGAGCATTTTCGCGAGCGCGCGGTTGCTGGCCCTGACACGTGGTGGGAGATTGCGGAGTGCAACAGATTAACACCATTAGGGACCTTGCAGTACGGTCATATCGATGATGTACTTATCACTGCTTTTGTGGAGCGTTGGTATCCTGAGACCAACAACTTTCACTTCCCATGCGGAGAGATCACAATCACCCTCCACGACGTGGAGAACATTCTGAGGCTCCCTATTGACGGGCTGGAGTTGGCTATGCAAATAGAGGATGACCAGCTCAGACTTCGATTGTGCTTGATGTTTGATATTTCGCTGGATGATGTGTACTATTGGACCAAGGGCGCTGACCTTACAACTGCCCAACTATATAAGTGGGTGGTGGCTATGATGGAGAGGGGACAATCTCAGAGGGATATAGCGTCCACATACTTTTTGATTCTGCTGGGGTGTACCATATTTTGCGACAAGTGTGATCTCGTATAGCCCAATAGTTATAAGTAAAGTATTAGTTATACAGTCTAACCATTTTTTTTAACGACAGGTCTACAAACCAGGTCAAGCACCGGTACATGGAGTTGTTGCTCGAGCACGACCGAGTCGGGAAATTTGCATGGGCTTTCGGGGTACTAGCTATATTGTACCGCAATTTAGGGGAGGCATCCCGATCCGAAGCGGGAGGCATTGCTGGTTGTTTGCGACTTTTGCAGGAATATTTAATATATATATTAATCATCTCAACTAATTTATTTTTCCAATTATTAAC
Organism: Rheum nobile; assembly: GCA_027886185.1. Classification (NCBI taxonomy): domain Eukaryota; kingdom Viridiplantae; phylum Streptophyta; class Magnoliopsida; order Caryophyllales; family Polygonaceae; genus Rheum; species Rheum nobile. Next base: position 1,507,777 of record WOAB01000580.1, on the reverse strand, counting down.
GTCTTATTGTTTTTTTTGTAATGTTGGATATGACGCTACTTTCCTCGATTCGGAGGCCACTCGTCCTCGGACCCGGGAAAGCTAGCCGATCATCGAGCGGCCGTGACTGACCAACCTGGTTCCCTCCAACCTCAGACCGTGGAGAGGCTCCTACAGCTGAGATGGATCCTCGACGGGACTACGGCGGATGAGGTAAACACTATTAAAATTTTTGTATTAGTCGTGTTTATGTAAAACTAACCGAATACTGATGTTTTTTAATTACATGTGCGTTGGATGCCGTGGGGTGAGGACCTCGATTTTATTACCAAATATTGAGGGTCCAGGTTCAACATAATTATTAGTTGTCTCACGGTCCATGAGCCATATATGCCCATTCGGGTCCTATGACAGTACGGTATCGTTTCTCAAACGGAACCCAACCAAGGAAAATGGGCATTGCTTCTTCTTTGTGTTAGTTCTGCCACCCTTGATATTTCTAGGTCTATAAGCACCAAAATTCTCGCATGTTAGCTTCATCCATGTAGGAGACGAACTTTGAGTGATTATAACCATCATCAATTCCCGACCCTTCTCTTTAGCCCACTTTATCATTTCTTCACGACTATCCCATACCAAGTCTATGGAAAACTCATCCGAGTAATCTCTCATGCATACCTATTATTAAGTCAAATAGATAAATCAACTAATAAGTCAAAAGTAATCATTTCTTAATTTCCTATTTAACAGATAAATAAACTAAATTACTTCATTAATATCTATTCAAAATAAAATGTACATTATTGCATTTAATATTGGAAAAATGACTCTAAATAATATCAACTATTACCTTTGAACAAAAAATAATACGAACTTTACAAATTATAAAAACATACCCAAACTCTTACAATATAAACCAAAAATGGTATGAGCATACTTTTCCAGTGAATTTTCTAAAGGGGTATGCTGAGATAGAGTCGAAAATGTGATTTGTCAAAAAAAAATTACACATCAAATTACACCTCATTTGTATAATAATGATTGGTTTATTTAAAAAGTAATATGTAAAATAATGTCTGATTTTCTTTTGTTCGTGTTGTTGTAAAATGCCAATTACTGATATTGTTTGTGTATTTTTCTTTTATTTTCTTGTTTTTTTGTTATATAAATGAGGTGTAGTTTGATGTATTAAAAAAATATGATAACTCATTTTTTCGGCTCTACATCAGCAAATCCGTGAGAAAATTTACCAGGAAATATTTTCATACCATTTTTTGTTAATATTGACATAGTTTAGGTATGTTTTTACAATTTTTAAAATACGTATTATTTTTGGTTCAAGGCTAATAGTTGATATTACTTAGAGTCATTTTCCCTTTAATATTTATAATATGTCTAAACTTTCTCCTGAATCATCTATTCAAAAATACAAAATGTACTACGTATATCAATTCAAAACAAAATTTACATATATTCATCATATAAAGTATATGACATATATATTGTTCAAACTATTCAAACTTGAAGTTAAAAATATCTATTCAAAATAAAATGTAGGTATATCAATTATCAAACATCTACTATCCTAAGTCAAAAACTTATACTAAATCCATATATCGATTCAAAAGGAAATGTACAATATAATGAACAATTTGAAAATAATACATACCTCTATAGATTCTATCTGAACTGTCTCTTCAGACGTTTTTGACATTTTTGTGCAAAAATGCATTTTTTAAATTATGAGATAGATGTTGTAAAAAATGGATGAGTGAAAGGAAAAGAAGAAGATGCTTATATAGTCTCAAAAACTCCTAACGGCCGTACAATTCCAATGGTCACTTTTCTGACCGTTGGAATTGTACCGTTGGCAATTACCAAATTTATATGAGGCACATAATTGTAACACTTGCACGTGCTTGTATGCAGTTTATTAGAGGCACATAATTGTAACACTTGCACGTGCCTGTATGCAGGTTATTAGAGGCACGTAATTGTAACACTTGCATGTGCCTGTTTCGGATACCCGACATGTAAATAAATAGAACGACCACGTTTCTTTTTTACGTGCCTCTGATGTACGAGCATTTGTTTTAAGTACGTGCCTCTTCACTGTATAAATAGAAAATGTATTTAGCCGCGGCGTAAAATAAATACATTTTTTATGATTTATGCTAATATAATATAATTTTATTAGATATACACGTAAAAGTGATATCAAGGCTATACTAAAACAACCCCTTAATGAAAATACAAGTGCTTGTAGCGCTGTGCATCCGGTCAAGACCGGGACCATAAATTTTACAATCTTTGGACCAGAGACCGGACCGGAGCGATATGATTCGGTCCGGTTCCGGTCCGGTCCAGTCTTGGACCGAAATGGGCCGGTAAATGTATTTTATTATTATTTCTGTTTTACATAGATTAAAATTTAATTATTTTTCCTATTTTTATAACAATTATGTATAATATAAGACAATATATTTTGTTATTAATTTATATTTATAGTAGAAACTATTTTTTAATAGTGTTATGAGATATTAATATATAAAATTAAATTAAAAACAATAAAAAACCGGTCCATCCGGTCCGGACCGGAAACCGGCCGGGTTTGGACCGAATCAGACTAGAATTTTAGAAATATGTGGACCGAGGACCAGACCGTAATTCGCCCAGTCCGAATCCGGTCCGGGCATTTTCGGTCTGGTCCGGTCCGGTCCGGTTTTCCAGTTTGGTCCGAATTTGCACACCCCTAAGTGCTTGGCACGGGTTCTGGACTAGTATAAATTAAACTTCCCGGATTTGTTATACATCAGCCATTACTTTAGATGTTTTATTTTTTATTTTTCACAACCATTACATTTGTTATAATAATTGTTACCTTTGGAGATACCTGTTACATACAACCATTACAATAGATCCTACTGTTACATTTTGACATGAGCCATTAGATTTGGCTATCTATGGTAACACACTAAAAAACCATTACAATTTTTGTGTTACATTAAGCAAGATATTTCATAGTATACATTATGTAGGATGTGACGGTCAATAATAAATGGCCGTTGCTATTTCACGCACGGGTGAAATATCTATTTCATGCCCTGTTTCGTCCGTGACGGACGAACATGGCCACCTGTGACGAGCGGACACCTTTCGTCCGTGACGGACGAAGGCCATCCATCCGTCACAGACAAAGTTGCTGCATATAAAAGCAGCAACTTCGTCTCCCCCGACCCATACCTCCCATTTCACCTCTCTCTCTCTCGCGCGCGATTTCGCTCTACAAAAGCTCAAGCATTTCGATCCGTCACGTTTCGATCAAATCCGTCCGTCACGATCCGTGAGGTTAGTTAAATTTTAACTTGTTCTTCACTTAGTTTAATGATGTTGAAAGTATTGAATTTGTTAACAAATTTTAGATGAGTTAGGTTTAGGGATTTTAGTGTTGGATTTAAACATGTTTGAATGTTGTTTGAATTGAATTAATGTCGGTTTTGAATATGGATCTGCACTTACAGATTTTTTTAGGATTTTGGATATGCACAGCCCACACAACATACTTCATTTATCAGGACATCATAAGTTATCAAAACTTGATCTTGTTATTAAATCATTTCCGTATTTATTTTTGTATCTAACATTTTTTTTTGGAGCGAGAAACTCTCACGTTTCAGCATAGGCACGAGCAACTACGCAAATGGTGCCTCGATGACGAATCTGCATGGTGCGATATTGCCCGAAACAGCGGCATCACACATCTGCAGGAGCTGATCTACACTTTTGTAGACCAGCCTTTGATTTATTCTTTTGTGGAGAGATGGCAGCCGGAGACCAATTCATTTCATATGCCATTTGGAGAGATGACTATAACTCTCCCGAATGTCTACATGATCTTGGGTCTTAATATTCATGGGCCTGGAATGGGACTTCCTCTCCAAGATCGTATCAAGGGTAAAAATGAATTGTTCAATGAACAATTCTAGAGGGCAATGGAGTTTTTTGACTTGACGCCCCAAATGGCAGAGCAAGGACTCACTGTAGATAACCTAAGGCATCATTGCTTGAGCACAAACATGGACGATGAGACTATCGCGTCAGGTTATCTGCTATACCTGATGGGCTCGACCCTCTTTCCCGACAAGTCCCAACACTTGTTGGCTATGCCATATCTGACATACGTGAGTTACGTTCATGCCACTCGCGATCTTTCTTGGGGTTTGAGCACGTTGGCATTCATGTATCGTTCATTGGGCGAGTGTTCACGCCATGAATGTCGTCAAATGTCGACATGCTACACATTGTTGATGGTAAAAATTGTGTTGCTTATTGTTTTTATATTATTTAAATAAATTTATGTTTCAGCCTGATATGTTTGTTTATGTACAAGTGTGGATCTATTTGTACTTCCCCAGGTTTCGTCCTCCACAAAATCCATTTTTCACCAACAATGTGTCATATGCAAGGCGATAGGACCCTGTATAGACTCGTAGTAGACAAAGAAGAAACTACAGGGAGAAGCTAGATTTGATATAGCCTTGGAAAGTAAGTATCATATGATGGGGTTTATGTCTCATATTAAAATATTACAATTGTGTGAGGTACTTGTGGCTATGTTGATTACATCGAATTTTGTATAGGTTGTCTGGCAACCCTATGGATATGTGGATTACAATATGACGAAGTTGGCTCCAACCTTTTTTCATGGGGTTATCTCATTTTTTAGAATCACAGAGCCATACATGCCTGATCGCGTAGCGAGGCAGTTTGGTCGTGAACAACAGATTCCTAGGCCTGTCATACATCCCATCAAAGAACACAGACATCCCAGCATCAGGAGTTATATAGTCCAATATGACCCTGCTTCAAACTGGTCTTGGGATGCAAGAAGTGAGCACTCCATCAGGATCGCACAAATGGGCCCTCCTGCATGCCAGGGATTTGAGTGCAGTGTCGGCTACATGAAATGGTACATACCTCATACACACCTATGTGTCAGGCCTCAGGATGCAGGCATCAGAGACCCTGTCCAGGTGAAAATATGTGTTGGATGTATGTTTTTAATTTACATATACAGGTAAATCTTTACCTTAGTTAATTTTTATGTATTTCTGTAGGTCATTGGACAAGCATTGCATCATCTAAATCATTTCCATGATGCGGAGGAAGAGCACTTCTACAACATGCGCGACGCTGTGTGACACTGCATTCAAGACTTCAGACCCTTTGCATACGGCAATGTTGAGGAGGACAACGAAGATTAAGATGCATAGGTAGTTTGTTGAGAGTTTGGACGTCTTTGTTTGTAGTTTGTTGATAATCAAACTAATTTGAATTTATGGAATGGTTTGATAACGATAATCAAACTAATTTGGACATCTTTGCTTCTTTGATATTGCACATTTGGTACTTTGTTGGTAATTGTCGGTCGATGCATTACAATCATGGATCACAATAACATTAACATTACAATCATGGATCACAATAACATTACAATGTGCGAGTACAATAACATTTAAGTCGGCTTGTGACCTCGTCTCTTTCTTGTGGAAGAAGATTCGTATGCCATCAACTGAGTAGTGAATGGATCATACAGACAAGCAGCAGAGGCATCCTTTGCATGCTCCCACATTGTAAATACGGGCGGCAATGGTGACTCATCTAATAGGGCCATCTACAAAAGAATGGAGAACGTACTCACTTGCCTAGTTAATGGGTTCAAATAATCAATAAAAAATGATTACATGATTAGTACCATACCACTTGCAAAGGCAAGAAAGTAGCGTTTATACCACCCACCACGACAACTGCACAATTGAATGCAGAAGCGACCAGACAACTCATATCTGGAACCACCATCCAAGTCTTCTCTGGGGCCATCCTAGAGTCAAACCATGTAAGCTGTTCTACTACTTTTTTCAGCGTCGTCTCAAAGAGGCAAACCTCAGAATACATTGGCCAAATTTCCTTCACCTTGTCAATCATGGCTTGCCGGACGATCCTCCATTGTTCCTGCTCGATGCCTATTTGATTTGCAACGGCTCTGTATCCACAGTTTTCATCACCATTAATATCAAAGTAACCGTTCAAGTGTTCATGCATACACCACAGAACTATACCCTTATACGGCTCAAAGTCTGTAATGATGGACTATGGAGCATGATAAGGTGGTGGAAACATTTGACCCACTGGATTCTTGGGAGCTCTAACCTGAGATGGCCTAAAAGGAGTGGTAGGAGTTGTAGGGCTTGGTGAAGGTGTACTAGTGGGCTTTGGTGGCCTACCTTGTTGCTTCTTGGGAGGTGTCCCTTCCATATCTTTGTCTATGTACTCCCATGAAGAAGGATGTCTTTTAGTACTATCTTTGTTTGGAGCTCCCATTGGTCGTCCCTTATGCCTCACAATAGCCGACTCTTGCAGACTAGTCCCCTCGGGGCGAGCTATGTCGTACAATCGCGAGATATATTTTTCTTGATCATCTGCTGACATATTGGGGAACTGATCCGTATAAAATTGATCCATCAAAGATCTCGCAACTCTGCGTTTCACCTCAGGCTCACCTTCGTCTTGCACTTCTGACAAACTCAATCGTCTCCAAAACGGATGCAACGCTGAAAGCTTAATAGGGATTGAACTTGTCACATATTTAGCGATGTCATGCACACACGGCAATCCATCTCTCACCCTCATCTGGCATGTGCAGGTATTGTCATAAAATGGATTTCCCCCTTTTTTGTATTCCTCAGTCAAGCGGTCAAGTGCAACCTTAGATACTTTGTACTTCAACAACTTGAAAACATCAGCTCATGTCACAAGCGTCATCATGTTCTGTGCACTCTTGTTGAAGGTCCCCTTGTTTTCCTTCACTTGGTTACCCATCTTTGAATGATATTGACCGAATATCGTGTCTAGACTGCCATGTGGAGTAGTCAAGAAGTCTTTCAAACTAGAGTGTGCTCCTTCAGCCCTATATTTAGTACAAAAGAGTTTAAAGTTTGATCATATGAGATCTTTCTGTTATCTGCATAAACTGTCCGTCACGTATGGATGCACTTCATACGTGACGGACGAAACTCTTTCGTCCGTGACGTGTGGATTCCATCCACACGTGACGGACGATAAACGTTCGTCCATCACGTATGAAGTGCATCCATACATGACAGACTCCTTATGCAGATAACAGAAACAGAAAGCTATGTAGATACAGAAATCCCTCAAAATATAGCAAATGAGTGACTACAGAATACAATACAGATTAGACAATGCACTAACCTGTTTATCGTGGAAGTTCTAAGCGTGAACACAGTATCTGTCCAAGCTGACACGAGTCTTTCCCCATATGGGATCAGCCAGCTGTTTCTTACATATTGAGTCAGACGTGGCCAAGCCCTCCATTCCAACATAATTGTGTGCAACTCCCTCTCGTACTTGGGTACAGTTGTTTGCTTGAATAAATTGTAGTATGTATTTGTAAACCTTGTACTCAAGCTTTTATTCTTCATCTCCTTCTTAGCATGGTCCTCTATGTTCTTCTTCACATGGCGCCTACAGAGGATAGACTTTGCACTTGGAAAGAGTCTATCTAACGCATTTATCAAGGCCTTTTTACGAACTGTCACTAGGCATGTCAGTGTTACTTGACACTTTTTACACATTTCAAGAAGTTTTTATGCGGCCCACACGTAGTTGTCTTCTTTCTCATGCTGTAGAAACGCCCCCGCCACATTGTAGTTCTTCCATGTAGACGTGACTCCTATTATTTCGAGAAAAGGCAAGTCATACATGCACAAGTCGATGTGTCATGCATAATGAATAAGCATATCAACAAGTAGATGTAGCATGTAGATGTGTTATACTAACCTGTTAGTGTTGTATGTGGAGTCTAGCAAAAGGACGTACGAAAATGCCTTTAGGAGTTTCATGGAATCTGGACTGGAAAAGAAAATGTCGGCGATCTTATTCGTCGTTGGATCCGACCTATACTCCATAAAGTAGTTGTTCTCCTTGCACTTATGGAAGAACTCTTGGACCACGGTTCTTCCTTCCATCCCACTATGTCGGACCTTGTACACTTCATTGTACACTTGCTTCATTTTAGTGCAGTTGTTCGGGTCCTGGTTAAGTGTTGTTGCAATCTTTGATGGTTTATTATGATTTTCTATCATGACCTTACACAACTTCTTCTGCTCAGGTGTCATCCTGCCAGCGAATGCATGCCCGTACAAGTCATCCCCAATGACATGGTTGTGGGTTCCAACAACTACCTTGATTGTATATGAGTCCCTCGGTTTTTCTTGACACAACAATCTGAATGGACAATCACATTTTTTGCTCCTTGTTCTTTGCCTTACTCTGTTTTCATCTTTAGGAATGTAAATTCCCGCTTTTTCACACAACAACCGTGTGTTCCGAAGGCTTCCTCCACCAAGGTTTCTATCCCGACCAATAGTGATACATAAGTGATTATCAAAGCCAATCTGTCTAGCCCAATTAATTGCATCATCTATGGAGCTGAATACTTAACCCGTGGTAAACTTCTCTGAATAATCTTCCGAAACAATCACTTCTTCAAGTGTAGGATAACCAAACCGCGACTGTGTGTGTAATGCCGGAAACCCAAACTGAGGTGGAGCCTGCCACCTTACGGACGGAATTCCACTACAAGCAAAGCTATCTAATCCCGACATATGAGGTTGTTGAGGCGCCATAAGTTCGCCGAACAACCCAAGTGAGAAGGGAGGTGGTTTCATGTCCCACGCATCATTCAGGGACATATTGTTAATACAGTTGTTCACGATATTGTTCTCCTATTGAAGTAAAAAAACAAGTTAGCATAGAAGCATGTAAGAATCCAGTTTCTGTCAAACAAATGCATCTGTGACGAATAGACACATTCCATCCGTCACAGATGGTAGCATCCCATCCGTCACGTATGAACCCTTTCCATACGTGATGGATGAATGACATCCATCCGTCACGGATAATTTTCTTTCAAAAAATAGTCGCCGAACAAAGTTCTTGCACTTGCAATGATCTAGTCAAAATTCAATATAACAAGGCCAAACAATCAAACATGCAATTTTGCACACAAAATCTCCAACTTTTTAGTACAACTTAATCAAAGATGAAGTTTTTATGAACATATAGTAACAACGATTGAAATTACCTTAAGAAAGTGTTTGTTTTCTTAAAGAACAACTCAAACATATACATTCACAAGAAAGAACCATAAAATTCTTAACTTCTACTAACATGTAAAGTAAAAGCTTAAAAAACATACCTCATTGTAATGATAATCCCTTGAAACATCTTCTCCACCATTGAAGTTGGAAAAATCATCTTCATTTGCCATGGAAAAGAACCAAAGTAATGGAATAAGTGTTGTGGGAGGGAAAGAGAAGAGTGATTGAGAGGTTTAGGGTTTAATTTTGGCCGTAATATTGATGAGATGTGATGGGGTAGTTAATGTTGTTAGGTGGGGACAAGTAACATTCAATTTTCTGGTTGTTTACTTCGTCTGTCACAGACCAATATCATCCATTTGTCACGGACCAACTGCAGCCATCCCTCACGTACGAATCACTCTGGTCCATCACGGACGGATGATATTGGTCCGTGATGGACGAAACGGGGCATGAAATACCAATTTCACCCGTGCGTTAAATAGAAATAGTGTAAATTAATGGTGGAGTTTAGATTTTATGGAAACTTGGTCAAAGTTTCGGGTTGTTTATTTAGATCATTTCAATTTGTAAAAAGCTTAATAAAATACGGTTTTTTAATCTACGTTGAGAGTATTCTAGGATCCAATATTTCCCCTCACCTTCAGAAGCCCAGAAAGACATTTGGGTCGGGCCATCCGAAGGACTAGCTGAAACTTCATCTCTTAAAAGCTATAAATACCCTCTTAAAAGGGAAATAAGGGATCTCTCTTTCAACATTTTCCCTCCTCACCAATATCTAGAAGCATACCAAATATGGCAGTGGCGGCGGAAGAAATTTCATCTCTCTCGCCAACTTGTGCCTCGTCCTGAATTCACCGTTTCATCCCCTTTGTCTTCAAATTGTTCTTATTCCTTTCTCCTCTTGATCTTGTTTGAATTGAATCATGACTTGGGTGTCAAAGAACCTTCTCCCGGGGAAGCCCTTTCCCGGGGTTTTTCAGGTTTGCGCCGGAGAAGAAGATCGGAGTTGTTGTCCATCACGTCTAGGTCCGCGGCTGTGCAAGAAGTTCTCTAGTGAAGGTGGGAGCAAAAGAGGATCAAGTCCGAGGTGTCTTGGAGTGTTGACCACGACCGCCCTGCAAAATCAGAATTTTGTACTGGCGCCGATCATGGGGAAGTCCTCACGCAGCTAAGTACATGACCTAGAAGATGGACGACGAGGGATCGCAAGCTGAAATGTCCGACGAAGTACAATCGCAGGCTCCAAGGGCGAACCAGGCTCCCTCAGCGAGAAGTTCACAACCACCGCGTGCGCGGGGATATGTGATCGAAGGGGAAGAGCTTGAGTAGTTCCGCTAGCTCCAAGATTGGCAGAGATATGCTCAGCAACAGAACCATCTGTAGCAACAACCTCACGAAGAGAAAGCAGAACCACAATATCAGAGCGCATGCCCTGAAGAGCAGGAAGAGAACGCTTACTTCACCGATCGGGTATCCATGGCGCTAGAGCTGCCACGCTATCGCATGTGAAGGGATGGTCTGTGGGGTACACAACAGTACACCGTAGACCCCCCTTGTCCCTGAACTCTCCCTTAACGCTGTATGGAGCCAATGCGTTTGCGGAGCATATCCTGCTGGCATAGTCGCCCTATGACTTTCAGGCTTTTCAGCTACCAATACTCAGAGAGTACACGAGCAATGAGGATCCCGGTGATTACTTTTCTAAGTATCGCTACGCGATGCTAGTTAGTCAGGCCGATAAGGCGATGATGTGCAAGTCTTTTCCCAACGCGTTGGCAGGGCTCGCGTTAACCTGGATGGTCAACATGCCTCCGGGAAGCCTAGAATCTTTCAAACAGCTCGAAGAACTGTTCATCGTTCACGTTGGAAGCACATAAAAGAGAAAGAAGGGAATGCAGGAAATCCTGACTATGAAGCAACGCGACGGGGAAAACCTAGCTTCATATGTGTGGAGGTTCACGACAGAAGTCGTCCAAGCCCATGATTTCGATGAGAAGATCGCACAGATGGTCTTCATTCAAGGGTTAGCGAACTCGGCTTTTAGGTTCGCTATAAGCAAGAAGGCCCCAAAATCTTACACCAAGTTACTGGAGAAAGCAAACACTCATATCCACACAGAAGAACTATCCCGAGGACTGCCTCCGCCCCCACCAGGGGTGAAAGGAAGGCAAGACACCCATAAGAGGGATGCCCCGAACTGGGAACCCCGCAGGCACTAGAACAGTGATAGGGGGAAAGCCCCCATGAATGTACCAGGAGCTATCGAGATGAACACTCGCGAAGTAAAGAACGTCGGACCACCAAGGCCATAGGGGTGGTCGTAACACATACCGCCTGTCCCGCGAGCCAGTCTCCCGCCTCAAGGTCCGCAAAGAGGTGGTGGAATTTTTTCTTCTTACCACCAATCTTCTGGGCACGATGCGAGGGAATGTTTGGGATACGGGTCTCCACAAAAGAAGCCTATTCCAGCACAAAGAGCGCAAAATCCTCAAGGAGCGCCAACAGGAGGAGCGCCGAATTTCCCTAGGCCAGATGACCATGTAGGGACCATTGTCGGGGGTCATTCACAAGAAATCCCAAGTAGACGTGAGGTGTGCAAAATCACCAATGCTACTCCTCCGCTCGAAGGGCGACCCGTACTAAGCATCGACAAGAAGTTGCACGATCATCACCAACTGATATTTACAGAGCAAGACGCCGTGGACATGAGGGCACACTGCTACGACCCCCTAGTGATCCACGCGCAGATGAAAAAAAAAATATGAAGAGAGTACTCAAAGCCACTGGCAACTCAATTGACATTTTATATTGGGACGCATATCAGTAGCTAGGGATGGACCCGAACCACCTCAAGCCATCCGAGTGCACACTAGTAGGATTCACGGGCGAATGGGTGTGAGCTATTGGCTCTGTAACGATTAACATGCATTTGGGCGACAAAGAGGGATGGAGAAGGGCCGAGAAGGTCGACTTCATAGTGTTGAAAGCACCCTTCGTGTACAACGCTATCTTGGGGAGAACGTCTCTCAACAAGTTCCAGGACACAGTGTCGATATACCATTCGTCAGTCAAGTTTCCCGTGCTTATGGGAACAAGTGTGTCGCGAAACTACCCAGTTGAGAGTCACGCGTGCTATCTCATGGCACTCAAGGGCAGTGGAGGCCCCGTCCTGACATTGCAAGAAGCAACCGCGCTAAATCCTCTTCATGATTTAAGAATGGCAACAGAGGAAGAAGCATATCTAGAAGTGAGAGGCCGTTCAGAAAAGGTGATCGCGGAAGAGGACAAAAGATGTCTCACACCCTTTGATCGCGGATTAGAGAAGCTGTACACGGGGAAGACCTTAGGAGTCCAGGCATAGGAGGAAATATAAAAGTTGCTAGCTTAGTCTCGCGATGTCTTTGCATGGGCGCCTCGGGATCTCAAAGGTATCTGATGAGTGCTAAAAGTCGTGATGCCCAATCAAAGTAAATCCTTAAAAACCTAACTTAGTAGAATATGCAAGCAAGGGTCGAATCCCACAGGGATGAGTTATCTTTCTTTATGCAAGTAGTATGTCAAAGGTAACAAAGGGGGGTTTGTTGGTTGTTTGCAAGTAAACAAAGTAAATCAAAACAAAGGTTGTAATCAATTGGGAAAAAAGTACTTAGCCAGACAAATATCCACCATTCATTCGATTGATTGATCCTAGATTATCTCTATTTCTTCCTATGAATATTCCTGTCCCTATTCTGAAATAGTTACCAGTCCAACTAGTCCTGACAACCCTAACTATCGAACGCACGAGAAACTATCAAGATTTAGAACAATAGCAGCAGGAAGCATAAGAATTAACCAGGATACATGCAACACCACAACTCCCAGCATTTAACACATAATCAATTCTCTTTCATAATAAACTAGTCCAACTAGTCCTAGAATATCATGTTTGCTACACAAGATAAGGGATTTTAACTCGAAATATCCAAACCCTAGCAATAGACAATTACTAATATCAACTAGGTGATCAATCCATTCAAATCAATAAGAATCAATAGGAATAAGCTCAAGAGAAAATATATAATCAATAGGAATAGAATTATAAACTCACAATCATATATCAAATGAAGGCTTCAATTGTCGGACTAAGCAAATGTTGCTTAGTTCTTCATAGTCTTGAAACAAAAACTCAAAAAGAAAAACTATGCTGAAACTCGATAATGAAAGATGATTCAAGGAGGCTGCTAGGAACTAGGTTAAATAACCCTAGCCAAACCTAATGCTAAAGATAACAACTGAAATAAAATAATCGGAATAACGAAAATAAAATAAAAGGAAAATAAAAGTAAAAAGAAAATCTTCGAAAGAAAATCTCGGCGCGCGTCTGATGTTGATTTCCGCGACCGCGAATGATTTTCCGCGACCGCGGAAATTTCTCTGTAAAGGTCTTCGCGTCTTCGCTGTTTGATTTATTTCCGCGACCGCGGCTTGTTGACCCGCGAATGCGGAAATCTCACTGTAGCGTTCGTCAGCTTCTCTCTTCGTCTTCTCTTCGTGGCTTGACTCCATCTTCATTATATCTTCATTAAAGCTCTTCTACGCCACCAATATCATACTCCTTCTCCTCAACTCCATACTCCACAATAATGCTCTAAACACTCCAAATGATACCCAAAACACCGATAACAACTCCTAGTTAAACCCTACAAAGTAGCGCTGATCAGTATCCCTGTGGACCTTATGACTCATTCGTTAAATATAACCCACGATGCTAAACCAATCCGACAAAAAAAAGCAAAAGCAAGCTAGAGACAGAGCACAGAGATCAAGAGAAGAAGTAGAGAAGCTCGTGAAAGCATGTTTTGTTAGAGAAGTGCAGTACCCGAAGTGGTTCGTGAACGTGGTCATGGTTCGCAAATCCAACGACAAGTGGCGAATGTGTGTGGACTTCACGGACTTAAACAAGGCGTGTCCAAAAGACAATTACCATTTGCCTTCCATAGTTGGTGGACTCCACTACGGGCCATGAAGCACTCAGTTTCCTCAATGTATATTCTGGATACAATCAAGTGAAAATGAATCCAGAAGATGAAGAGCACACAACTTTCATCATAGAGAGAGGGACATACTACTACAAGGTGATGCCGCTCGACTTGAAAAATGCGAGAGCGACATTTCAAAGGCTAGTCGATGCAATCTTCCGTGAACAGTTGGGAAAAATAGTAGAAGCTTACGTGGACGATATCGTCGTCAAGAGTAAGAAAGAAGCATATCACCCAGCTGATTTGCGTGAAGTATTCAACACACTCCGAAAGAATGGGATGAGTCTGAGTCCGGAAAAGTGTGTCTTCGACGTAAAGGAAGGAAAGTTTCTAGGTTTCCTCATCAGCTCAAGGGGACCGACTTCAATCCAGAGAAAGTAGAAGCAGTGCTCGCAATGAAATCTCCGCGGAGTCTAAAAGATGTGCAAAGATTTGTTGGGTCAGTCAATTACTTGGCGCGCTTTTTCTCAAAACTCGCAGAAATAAGCCTTCCCTTCTTCAACACTCTACGAAAACCCATAAGCTTCGAATGGACCCATGATTGTGACAAGGCTTTCGCAAACTCAAGAATCACTTAGCCAAATTGCCCACCCTAATGGCACCAATTGTATGCGAAGATTTGCATCTCTACATATCATCTAGTTCCGGAGCGATCAACGCTATGTTGGTGAGACAGTAGGAACATCCAGTGTATTTTGTAAGTCGAGCTCTCATTCTCACGGAGACACGCTACCCGAATTTGTGTTGGTAGTTGTGATATCCGCAAGAAAACTACGCTCCTACTTCCAAGCGCACCCGGTCCAAGTCCTGTCAGATCTACCATTGTGCAACTTCTTTCATAGGCCGACAGTCTCCGAAAGACTGACTAATTGGGTAGTCGAATTGTCAGAGTTCGAGATTGACTATCAACCGAGACCGAAAATTAAAGCACAAGCTCTCGCGGACTTCATTGTGGAAACCAGCTTCCACAAACTCAGCGATGAAGGAATGCCAGGGGAACAAGCAACATGGACATTGTTTTTCGATAGGGCATCCAATGAAGAAGGCAGTGGCGCATGCATAACTCTGACTTCCCCGGGTGGAGAGACTTTGAGTACGCGTTGACTCTAAACTTTGAGGCCACAAACAATGAGGCGGAGTATGAAGCGCTGATCCGCTCTACTTTGTAGTGCGTAACTAGGAGTTGTTACTGGAGTTTTAGGTACCATTTGTATGGGTTTAGAAGACAATATAGGAGAATTGAGTTTTGGAGATGAAGTGTTGATTTGGTGGTTTTGAGTGCTTTAATGAAGACTTAAGGAGATGAAGGCGAAACCACAAGAGAAGACCAGAAGCGAGAAGCTAAAGATCGCTACAGAAGCTTTTCCGTGGGTGCGGAAGGATGAGCCGCGGTCGCGGAACGAGGCGAGAGCGAGAAGAGCAACAACGAGATTTCCGCGATCGCGGAATTCTTTCCGCGGTCGCGGCTACTGTTCACAGACGCGGAGTCGAGATTTCGTTTCGTCCGAGTTTTGTTTATTTTATTTTATTTTTATTTCTTTTCTTTTATTTCGTTTAATTTCCTTTTAGGTTATTTTTATTATTATCTTTTTAGATTAGGTTTTGCTAGGGTTATATCCTTCATGAGAAGCATCCTTTTCACAATTGAGTTTTATCACATTACCATTCAGTTTTTCCCTTAGAGTTTTTATGCTTTGAAGACTATGAAGAACTAAGCAACCTTTGCTTAGTCCGATGATTAAAGCCTTCGTTTGTGATTGGTTGTGAGATTATAACTCTATTTCCTTTCCTTTGATTATATTGATTCTCTTTGTGCTTCATCCCATGATTCTTGCAGATTTGACTAGTCTGATCATCTAGTTGATATTAATGATTGTCTATTGCTAGGGTTTGGATATTTCTAGTTGAAATCCCTTATCTTGTGTAGCAACCACGATTTACAGGAACTAGTTGTGAATGTTTATTGTGAAGAGAATTGATTACATGTCGAGTACTGACTAGTTGTTAAGTATTGCATGTATCCTGGTTAATTCCTTTGCTTACTGCTGCCGTTAGATTGAATCTTGATGGTTTCATGATTGTTTAATGGTAAGTATTTTCAGGGCTGGTTGACCTATCTATATACATAAGATCGGAACAAGAATATTCATTGGTAGGAATTGAGATAATCTAGGATCAACCAATCAAACTGAAGTGTGGATATTTTTCTGGCTAAGTTACTTCTCACCCATTGGTTACATCTTTCGCATTAATTTACTTTGTTACTTGATACAAACCAAATCCCCCCTTTTGTTACTCTTGGCATACAACTGTTGCACTTAGGAAGATTGCTTACCTCCCTGTGGGATCGATCCTTATTTACCCTACTACATTAGTTAGGTTTTTGAGGTTTACTTTGATAGGCATCACAACTTTAACCTCATCAAATTTGGCACCGTTGCCGGGGAGGCAAAGTTTCAATTTTTCTTTGTGTTTGTTTGTGTGCCAACTATTGTGTGGACCTATCTTATGGTCCACACCTGTGCTACTAACTCTCCTACTTTAGATCTTGATCCAGAAATCGAGAGGACACTTTCCTGCAACCGTAGAGCAGCCCACACGCAACTCGAGATGGCTGAGGAAGAACAGACTTTGAGGCAGTTGACTGCATCGAATCTAGAGCAGCAACCACTTGCTGTGCAGTTTCCAGAGTTGGCAGATGGCGTGAACTTTGAGCTTAAATCTGGGCTGATTCACTTATTACCCCACTTTCATGGGATGAGTGGAGAAGACCCCAACAAGCATCTTGGAGGGTGAATTGCTCATAGCCGGGATAGAGTTATCATTAGCTAATGGCTCTTGGAGGGTGAATTGCTATACTGATTTTGAAATTTTTGTGAAACACCTACGCAGAGAATACGCAGCTAGAACATGGAGTTTGCCCGCGTACTGCCAGAAAGCTAAGGTCCTCTCTTCCGCGCTGGATCATTTCGAAATCCATTCAGTCCCAAGGATGGAGAATGGGAAAGCAGATGAGTTAGCCAAGCTAGCATCCAGAGGCAAGCTACAACAGGAAGGTCATGTGTGGCTAGAGGCCAGAACGCGAAGACCAATAGATTGTGAAGTCATGGCGATAGAAGAAAGCCAGTTGTCCGCGGGAGATTGGAGAGAGCAAATCTGCGATTATTTAGAAAAAAGGATCAACCCGTCCGATCCGAAAAAAGAATGCTACAAGTAAGAGATTCACGATTTTACGTTAATGGAGGGATTTTATACAAGAAAGGGTACATGCTAGCAGGATAGAAGTGCCTCTCCTTGGCCGATGGATACAGTATGATGCTAGAAGTACATGGAGGAGTTTGTGGCAATCACTCTAGACGAAGGGCTCTCGTGTACAAGACGGTGAGAACTGGATATTTCTGGCCTATAATGAAAGTATATGCGCTGAAGGTATCTCAGTCATGCAGGGAATGCCAAATCTACACCTCAGCGTCCCACCAACTAGGAGTAAAAATGCAAATCATCAGTGCATCATGCCCATTCGTGAAGTAAGGCATGGACTTTCTAGGGCCCTTCTCGAAGGCCCCATGCCAACTGCAGTACATTTTAGTCACAATCGATTACTTTACCAAATGGATCGAAGCAACTCCACTGGCCTCTACTACAGTTGAACATGTGAAGAAATTCTTATGGAAAAGCATCATATGTAGATTTGGCCTTCCACAAGATATAGTGATGGACTGCGGACCTCAGTTCAACACAGAAAAACTTAAGAGCTTCTGCGAAGGGCTCGGGATCAGATTGCACTTTGCATCAATGTCTCATCCACGGACAAATGGACAGGTGGAGAACAACAATGGGAAGATATTGAACGACTTAAAGAGGCGGCTGACGAGAGCTCAAGGGATATGGCCTGGAGTATTGCCACTAGTACTGTGGGCTAACAGAACCACCTCGAAGAGAGGCACAGGCGAGACACCCTTCGCCCTCACATACGGAGTAGAAGCGATGGTCCCCGTGGAGCACTTGTTCCCCAGCGAGCGGATCCTACACTATGACGAAGAGGACAATACAGAGTACATGAAACTAGAACTACAGCTCCGCGAAGAGTTACGAGAGATGTCCAATATCTACGAGAAAGAGTACAAGCGGCGCATATCGGTCTACTACAACAAAGGCATGAAACTCAGGGGCTTCGCGAAGGGTGATCTAGTCCTCCGCAAGACAGAGGATGGCAAACTGGACCCGAGTTAGGAATGGCCGTTCATCATAGTGGAAGAAGTAGCTCCCGAAGCGTATAAGCTGAAAGATCATTCATGCAATCCTATCCCGAATACATGGAACGTAATGAGGCTCCGTAAATATTAACCATGAAGAGTAAAGCAAAATACAACCCAGGTACGCAAACCCACACTAATACCTACACCTCACTTTATTCCCGGGTCGAGGACAAAGCAATAACCGAAAAAGAGAAACGAATGACAGGGGCAAGCAATAAAGAGCAAGAGCAATACCCTGGGAAAAGAGCAATGGTTCATAAAGAGGCAATAACTAATGGTAAAACAAGCAATCTTATAGCTAAAAACACCATGTATACTCTCGAAAGCAAGTCTTAGAAATATATTTGTAACACAACGCATGTTGTGCAACAAGCCAAAATGGCAACATACGTGAAGCTAGAAAGCGGTACATGCAAGAAAACAGAGCAATATTCTAACCGTCAACACGTTTCAAAGAGCAAGGCCTAGAGAAAGTAGTGGGTGAAGGCAAGGTAACGACTCCATCTATATTGACCAATTCAAACTTTGTATACAAAGTGGCTAAAATAGCAATATCCGAAAAATGCAGGCCAAACTCGTGAAGCAAGAATCCGACAAAGTAATACGTGAAATCTGCAGAGTAGCAGAATGCGACACAATGTCCAGAAACGCGAATGGAGGAAGAAATGATACAGTAGTGAGACAATCAATGCATGTAAATACAAAAAAAAGACTCCTTTCATTCGTTGCCATAATAGCTTCACCGTCTATTATCTAAATAAGTACAAGTAGTACATATTAAGTTTTGAGTAAGGAAAGTCACTACATTGCTTCATTCCTCTTCCCTACTTCCGCGTACAAAAGCTAGAAAATTCGCGAAGAAAAAAGAAAAGAAAAATGAAAGGGAGGGGGATAAAGGTGAGAAAAAACAAACTCGAAAAGCAAGAGAACAAGACATAAAAATCAAAGCCCCTCACGGCGAAGACTGCACGGAGGGAACCTAGGTGGTGGCGGAGGCTCAACAAAAAGAGCCACTAGCCCAGCTTGCCCAAGCGAAACAATGGCATCCATATCGTCATTCCCAGTAACCTTACGTAGTCACTGGGGCTCCTCACCAGAAGGGAAGTAGAAAACTCGCCCTACCTGAGGCCACCAATCATGGAACATCATAGCAGAGAAAGCCCAAAATCATACTGGTCCACCTCCCCCATCACCTGCACCGTTCGAGTGCCACCAACATAACGATGAACCGCAACCAGTCGACGATCACCACGCTGATAGACAATCCTTCCGCAACGATGAATCTCTAAAACCAGATGCACCATCGCCACGATTCGCAGTAGGCTCAAGAAAGAAAAATAAAATAAAAAATTAGCGGTAGGACAATAACAAACTGATAAGAGATCGAGGTATTTATAGAATGTTCGCCGATCCAAACAATTAAAAGAAACAAAAAAATCAACAATAAATGTTGTTGGAAAAACGCACGATTAAGAATTTCGAAAACGGCAAAGCCAAAGGCCTAGAAACTAACGGCTACAACATAGGCCTCGGGATTTGGTCATGTCAAAACTGACATAAAGAGTTGTCTAGTCATATCAATCATCCACATCGATAAGATAACACAGGGAAACCAACGCGATACAAACACAGTTTTTTACGCATACATCAGCAAAATAAAGCTATGCGAAGAACATTACCAAAAAAGGAAAAACGTCTCAAAAACAACAAAGGACTACATCATGTAACAGTTTGTTCGTGAATTAAGGAGAGCTTTTCAAGGCTTCGGGATCAAAGGGCTAGGACCTTAAGGACGATCCTTCTTGTTTACACTGAGAAGGGTCGAAGCAGCAGGGGCCGACACGAGAGGCTCGCCGTCTGGTAAGGAAACAACGTCCCAAGCTTCAAGTACTCCCTCATGGTCGCCAATCACCTCACCCATCATGGGCACTGGATACGCCTTTCGCGCAACCGGAAGGAGCCCATAGGTACGCCCAGAGTTACACTTGATTCCTTGAACCTTGTAGTAGTCAGCCATCTGCTTGATCCCAACGTATCCACCCAAGACATATTGGGCCCTCACGAAATATTTCACTTTTGCTTTTTGACGATTGCCAGTTGCAATTTCACGAACAACTTCATGCCTAACCTTCTCGCGTGATTCCTGTAAATTCTTCACCTCTTCACGAGATCGGGAGAGGTCTGACTCTAGCTTCTCCTTGTTTGCAAGAACCCTGTTGTACCGCTCCAACACTTCTTTCATCTCCTTATCTTTCGCGGATCCAATCGACTCCACTTCTTCGCGGAGCCTTGCGTTTTCAAACTTGACTTTGTCAACCTCCTTCGATTGAGTCTTGATGGAAGCACGGACTTGCTGAATCATGTTGGAAGCCTAAGAAAGTAAAAATGGGAAAGAGAAACATAAGCAAAGTTTAAATGGAAAAATACAATAAACACCAATAGCGATAAGAGAAAAAAGACAAGTACGCGAAAAAACAAAGGAAGAATTACCGAATCAATGAAGCGTTGGACCTCGCCCAAACCCTCTTCAGCACCGTCTTGCGAAAAAGCCAATTCCCCGGGCTTCAAATTCGAGCCAAGAGGCTTCTCCGCGGAGAGATTAATAGGCAAGGGCTCCGTAGTTCGACCATGTCCTCGCGAAGTAGACAAAAGATCCACTATTTGGTTCCCGCCATCAACCCCTACGTTAAGCTCATCCTGGATAGGTGACAGAACCTCCAGATCGGGCAACGTCTTTGTGAACTTGCAAAAACTCATTCTTGTAATGAACACACAAGAAATCACAAGTTAGTTGAAATATCAAAATAAACAATGAAGAGACGAGACAACAAAACTTTTTCGCATCACGAAGGCTAAGAATCCCTCGAAGTGGGAAGTGTTGAAACCCGGTTTAACCCTGGCGCCGACCGTGGGGAATTTCTCGCGCAGCTAAGTCAGAAAAAAGAACTCATCCACGATGAACACGAGCCCGACGGTGGTAGCAGAAGAAGATATGTCACTCCAAGCAACATCCAAAGAAGATACTCGCGAAGTGATTGTCAACGACGAAGAATGGGAGCAATTTTGCCTTTTCCGCCAATGGCATAAGACCAGTCAGGAGCTCCCCGCGAAGGAGACAGAATTGCCACAACGCCAGACAAGACAAATGTACCCTGAGCCGCACGGTCCAAGATACCCATGCGGAGAATATGGGGAATGTTACCAGGCAGATCGCGCCTCCGCCGCACGTGAAAGTCTGCAGTACTCTCCATGGAGAGATACTTATGGAGGAATGCATCAGGAGTATGAGCCACAATACTACCCAGAGTACGCCGCTCCAGGGATACCACTAGAGTTGTTAGGCTCTACAGCCTTCGCAGACCATATAGTCCTGGCACCTCCCCCAGCAGATTTCAAGATTCCCACGTTCAAGGAGTACGCGGGAAACGAAGATCCCAGGGATCATTTGTCGAGGTATCAGTACCTCATGCTCGCGAGCAAGGCAGATGAGGCGACAATGTGCAAGTGTTTTCCCAACACCCTATCAGGACCAGCTTTAACGTGGATGATCAGTTTACCGGCCAAGAGCATTGAAGGTTTTCAACAGTTGGCAGATTCCTTCATGGCTCACTTCGGATGCTCTCAGAGAAGGAGGCTGAGCATGCAAGAGGTACTAAACGTGAGGCAGAAAGATGGAGAATCCCTCGCATCCTTCGTGAAGAGATTCACGACGGAAGCGGTCCAAGCCCATGATTTCGATGAAAAGGTCGCGCGTATGGCCTTCATCCAGGGGCTCAAGAATGGGCCATTCAAACTGAGTGTCTGCAAAAAGCCACCTAACTCGTATACCAAGTTGCTGGAGAAGGCAAATCAGCATATAATGGCAGAAGAACTGGCCCGCGGAAGCACAGTCACAGTAAACCCATCGGCAAGTAACGGGAGGAGGAACGAGCCAGCAAGAAGGGACACAGGCTCGTGGGAGCCACGTAGGCATCAGACAGGAGAGCGAGGGAAAGCACCAGATAAGCCTTTAATCGCGGTCGAGATGAACCACCGAGAACAGACCCCCTCTTACGCTCAGACACATCCTAACCCGCGAACCAACATGCCACCCCACAAGCCCGGGCGGGGAAAAAGTTTTGTGTATACCACCAGTCCACGGCCCATGACGAGCGAGAATGCCAACGACATGGTCCTCCGCGAACGAAAAATGCGCTTCATGCGGGACCAATTCCACCAAGGCATGTGCCCAGGCGTCCGGCACCTTATCCGCCAGTTGAGCAGAATTTCCCCCGCCCGGATGGGCAGGTAGGAACTATCTCCGGAGGACATATACCAAAAGGGCCTAGCAAGCGGGAGATGAGAAGGATAATCAATGCTCCGCCTCCAATCGGGAAGCCCGTTATGAGTATTTCGAATCCTACGTGAGGAGAACAGAAGATGACTTTCAGTTCAGAAGACCTGGCAGATTCATGCATGCCAAGTACTGATCCGCTTGTGCTCCATGTGCAGATGGGAACCAAGATTGTCAAGAGGGTAATGGTGGATACAGGGAGTTCGGCTGACATACTGCATTGGGAATCTTTTCAGAGAATGGGACTTGATCCAGCAAGCTTAGCGCCCACCGATTGCACGCTGGTAGGTTTCGCGGGAGAGCGGGTAAAGCCCATTGGGGTGATTACCCTTGATTTGATACTAGGGGATGAAGGAGGCCCACGTAGGTCTGAGAAAGTGGAGTTCTTGGTCCTCCAGTCTCCGTCCGCGTACAACGCTATCTTGGGAAGGATTTCGCTGTGCAAATTCCAAGCAGTAGTCTCCATCTACCACTTTGCTCTGAAATTCCCAACTAAAGCTGGCGTTGGAGTAGCCAGGGGTCAGCACACCGAAAGCCGAACCTGTTATCTTGCTGCACTGGAAGGCAAGAATCTGCCCGTATTGAGCCTTGAAGGAACGAGACTGCCCGCGCAGCAAAAATTGGAGGAGCCTAAATTAGAAGTCCGAAGTCGAATGGAGGCAACAGTCTCAGAAGGAGAAAAACAACCTGTGACCTTGTTCGCGTGCAAAGAAGAACAGTTATATGTGGGGAAGGCCATGAAGGAGGATACACTAGAAAGGATCATTGAACTATTAAAAGCCTCAAGAGACGTGTTCGCGTGGACATCTAGAGACTTGAAGGGGATCCCAGCATCTCTGATGACACATTCGTTGAATACAAGTCCAGACATCAAGCCGAAAATACAGAGAAAGAGAAAGCAGGCTGGGGACAGGGCCCAAGGGGCCAGAGAAGAGGTAGAAAAGCTGTTAAGGTCCAATTTCATCCGTGAAGTCAAATACCCCCAATGGCTCGCGAATGTCGTCATGGTAAAGAAGGCCAACGGCAAGTGGAGAATGTGCGTCGACTTCACCGACTTGAACAAGGCCTGCCCTAAAGACAGTTACCCACTGCCTTCGATTGATCAGCTAGTGGATTCAACGGCGGGACATGAAGCTCTAAGCTTCCTCGACGCATACTCGGGGTATAATCAGGTCAAGATGAACCCGGCCGACGAAGAGAAGACTGCCTTCATCACGGAGCGAGGAACATTCTGCTACACTGTCATGGCTTTTGGGCTTAAGAACGCTGGGGCTACGTTCCAGAGATTGATAGACTTAATATTCAGGGATCAGATCGACTTGTCCGTGGAAGCCTACGTGGACGACATAGTTGTCAAAAGCCGAAAAGAATCAGAGCATGTCGAAGATCTCCGTGAAGTATTTGCTACGTTGCGCAAACATGGGATGAGCCTCAACCCTGAGAAATGCGTGTTTGGAGTCAAAGCAGGAAAATTCCTTGGTTTCATGATCAGTTCGCGAGGAATAGATGTCAACCCTGATAAAGTTGAAGCTGTCTTACAGATGGAACCCCCGCGAAGCGTCAAAGAAGTGCAAAGGTTTGTCGGGTCAATCAACTATCTTGGGCGTTTCTGCTCGAAGCTGACCGAAAGAAGCCTACCTTTCTTCTCTGCCCTAAGGAACCCCCAAAACTTCCAATGGACACCAGAATGCGAGATAGCGTTCGTGGAACTCAAAATACATTTGACTAAGCTCCCTACGCTAGCTTCGCCAACTCAGGGAGAAGAGTTACAGTTGTATTTAGCTACAGGATCAAGAGCGATCAGTGCAGTCCTAGTCCGCGAGCAAGAAAAACCAGTATACTTCGTGAGTAAGGCACTAGGATCAGCCGAGACGAGATACCCGCCTGTTGAGAAGGTGGCTTTGGCCCTTATCACTGCCGCGCGGAAACTTCGCCCATACTTTCAAGCGCATCCCATCCAAGTCTTGTCCGACCTCCCCTTGCGATGCATGTTCGGAAGACCCACCATGTCAGGGAGGTTGACCAAATGGATTGTAGAGCTGTCGGAATTCGACGTAGAATATCGACCTCGCCCAGCAATCAAAGCACAATCCCTGGCTGACTTTTTAGTAGAAACAAGTTTTCGCGGGGCTGAGGAAGAAGAAGTAGTTGAAAAGGAGCAATGGATCTTGTTCGTGGATGGGGCTGTAAACGAAGAAGGGAACGGAGCCGGCATTACTCTCACATCACCTGGGGGAGAGCAATTCGAGTATGCCTTGAATCTCGAATTCAAAGTCACAAACAACGAAGCAGAATACGAGGCACTTCTCGCGGGTCTAGATCTTGCTTTAGCCAGCGGGGCTCGAAGGGTAGTATGCTACAGTGACTCAGAAGTAATGGTGAAACAAATACAGGGGGAGTACGAAGCTCGAACAGGAAATTTGCCCGCGTATCATGCTAAGGCCAAGACACTCATCAACGCCTTGGACCGTTTTGAAATACAGGCCGTTCCTCGTAGAGAGAATTCCAGAGCCGATGAACTTGCTAAGCTTGGGTCAAGAGCTAGAACACACAGGCAGGTGTGGGTAGACTCCAGGGCCACCCGGGCCATCAACGCAGACGTAATGATGCTTGACTCAGAAGAAGACAGGAATGATTGGAGAACTCCCATCATGCAATACATCAACACGGGCTCAGCGCCAGAAAACGCTCACGAGCGAAGAAAATTACAGATAAGGGCAAGCCGCTTCTACGTCAAGAGCGGGGTATTATACAAGCGTGGGTACATGGCCACGGGTTTAAAGTGTATACCCGTCGAGGAAGGTAAAGAACTGATGACAGAGGTCCACGGAGGATTATATGGAGGACACACGGGGTGGAGAGCTCTGGTCCACAAGGCACTACGCGCTGGTTACTTCTGGCCTACTATGAAGAAAGACGCCAGTCCACACGGCTCAAACCTGTGACGCGTGCCAGAAACACGCGCCAACTTCACATAGACCAGGGGTCGAGATGCAAGCTATCAGCGCCCCATGCCCTTTCGCGAAGTGGGGAATGGACCTGCTAGGGCCTTTCCCGCGAGCACCTGGGCAGTTACAGTTCATACTGGTCGCAATCGATTACTTCACCAAGTGGGTCGAAGCCGTCCCCCCTAGCTACAACGACCGTTGGCCGAGTCAAGAAATTTCTATGGCAAAGCATCATCTGCCGTTTCGGACTCCCTCAGAGCATTGTCACAGACAGAGGCCCATAATTCAACACCGATAAGCTGATCAATTTCTGCGAAAGCCTAGGCATCAGATTACAATTCGCCTTCGTCTCGCATCCTCAATGCAATGGCCAAGTAGAGAACGCAAATCAGAGGATATTGTTCGACCTCAAGAGAAGGCTCACGCGAGCAAAAGGGAGGTGGGCAGAAGCCCTTCCTTTGGTACTCTGGGCTAATAGAACTACGTCAAAGCGGGGAACAGGGGAAACACCTTTTGCGCTGACATACGGGTTTGAAGCTGTCATACCTATAGAGCATCTCTTCCCAAGCGAAAGACTCTTGGACTACGACGAGGAAAGCAACACCGAAAAATTGCAGCTAGAGCTGCAACTGGCCGAAGAAATTCGAGAGATGGCGTCAATCCGTGAAAATGAATACAAACGACGCATAGCAACATATTACAACAAAAAAGTGAAAGGACGCAAGTTCACGGAAGGAGACCTAGTACTCAGAAAAACAGAAGGGGGAAAACTTGATCCAGCATGGGAAGGCCCCTACATTGTCGCACGCGAAGTAGCTCCAGGAGCATACCGTCTCAAAGATCACGCGGGGAACATGATCCCAAACTCGTGGAACATCATGAGGCTCCGCAAATATTACCCGTGAAGAGAAGCCAACCCCAGGTATGATACCGAGAAACTCGAAGCTGACCTTACCCGAAAAGCTTTTTCACCACGAAAAACCTTAAAAACTAAAGCTCCACCCTATACAGGCCAAGGGAACATAATGCAAAAGGCAAGAAAACCAGAGGCCTGGGGACTAAACGAAATAAAAACGATAAGGTACCCCAAAAACCCATGACACCCTATCTGCAAGATCATATACAAGATAACGCAGTCGAAAATCTAAAGATCATTCTTTCTAATTTCAGGAAAAAGCAACTAAAGCAATAAAAAACCGTGTTGAGCTCAGCCATATCGAGTCAACACGCGTAGCAATACCAGAAGACACTGGCTCGGCAAGTATGAGTAGTGGACGTAGCCCCACTCAGACGGTGTCGGATCGACAGATCGACACGCGTAGCTCCACCTAACCGGTGCCAGATCGATGGATCGGCACGCATAACAATACCAGACGACACTGGCTTGGCAAGTATGAGTAGTGGACGTAGCCCCACCCAGACGGTGTCGGATCGACAGATCGACACGCGTAGCTCCACCTAAACGGTGCTGGATCGATGGATCGGCACGCGTAGCAATACCAGACGACACTGGCTCGGCAAGTATGAGTAGTGGACGTAGCCCCACCCAGACGGTGTCGGATCGACAGATCGACACGCTTAGCTCCACCTAAACGGTGCTGGATCGATAGAACGGCACGCGTAGCAATATGGCCGGTCTTTCGCGGGCTAAAAACCAAGTAACGATAAGGTATGAGCAGTACAATTTCACAATGTATTGGTTATTATAAAAGAATATGCCCCTTAACGAGTAAAGCAATGGTGAAACAGGCCAGGCCCAGGACAAAACAAGCATACAAAAAAAGAAGAGGAGCAAGACAACCCCCGCGGAGCAATAACAGGATCAGAGAATTTTCCTTAAAAGACACTAGAAAGCTTTCTTATATATTGCAAAAGGTTGTAATTACAAGGCATTTTCGCCATTACAGAAAGTAAAATAGAACTTTTCTTCACGCAACACAATGCCAGACCACGCGAAATACATCAAAACAGCAAAACAAAGCACCTAAACATTACGTCTAAAATATACGCGAGATCACCCTTTATTGCCCCCTTCCTAATACTTCTTCTGGTCTCCGAAGACAAGAAGAAGCATGGGGGGGGGAGAAGGGGGGTCACATACAAAAATACAAAAGCAAAACAAACACCCTACAGACCCGCCGCGCGGAGAAGAGGGAGAGGAAAGCCTGGAGGAGGCGGCCCATGAATGTAGATATTAACAGGCCCCTCCCGCCCTAGACGGGCAATGCGAGCCGTGTCGTAATTAGTTCGGACCTCCCGGAGACGTCGCTCCCGAGCATGAGGGTGAGGAAAATAGAAAAAACGACCCACACCATAGTCAACATCGTCTGGGAAAAGGCGGGCGTAGAGAACATGCAAGTCAAATTCTCCAACCTCCTCTCCTACGTCTCCCATATCCAGACTCCAAATCCAACCGCTATCATAGCGGTGAACAGCGGATAGACGACGATCCCCTCTCTGGCATACAATGCGACCTCCGTGGTAAGCAATCAACACTAGATTAACCATGATCGCCGAACAGAGCACAAAGAAGAAGGGAAGTGGAAAATAAAAGAAAAACGGATGAAAAAGAGAAAAGAGACAAAGGGTATTTATAGAGGAGTTAGGATGGCCGCACAGAAGGCAGTTAACTCCCTAAAGCATTAACTGCTCTCTCTCTCTCTCTCCCTCTTTCTCTCTCCCTCCCGCAATTAAGAGGCATAACCAGTATTAAAAGAAAAATGACTGATTTGACAAGACCAGACGACTTTTTAAGCAAAGTAATGAGAGGTTAAGAGGCTGGGGCTGTTACCAAGACCATCTACTAAAACTGTAAACAACATTTAAAGCAGTTAAACTTAAACTCCCTCGCGAAGTAAAGATGCCCGCGTAAGTAAGGAACCGCCAAAAAGATGCAAGACAACAAGATTCGCCGCAACAAAAACTTACAAAAGAAAAACCAACGTTATCCAATCAACACAATTGTCTTCAGAATGTCGAAAAGCAATCACCAAGTACCAAAAGAAAACAACCCCCAGAACAAAGGGCTCAAATCAAAAAGCTAGGGCTTAGACACAGGTGCACTCGAGGCATCTCCGCGAAGGGAACCATCTCGCGTGCGTTTGACTCCAGTCGAGGTAGCAGACGGGGAAAGTGGTTTCTTGACAAAGGGATCCTCATCTATCAACTCGGCCACCCCCCAAGCTTCAAGCACGGCCTCATGATCCCCTTTTATAAACCCTACGGCAGGGGGCTTGTAGGGATGTCTAGGTGTATATTCCTCTCCAGCGTTATCACGGGGGTTGAGACGGATCGGATCAAGCTTGTAGTGGTTGAGGACCTGCCGGGCGCCCACCCTCAATCCATAGAAAAAGTCAAAAGCAGCATGATGTGTATAGCGAGCCTTCATGCGATAACCGGCCACATATTCATCCACACCTTCTTGCCTCCCCTCCGCGCGAGATCGATCACAAACTAGAGGTAGCTCCACCTGCAGAGACGAAACCTTAGATAAGGCAGCATCTTTCTCCTTTTTCAGACAATCTAGCTCGGACAAAGCAGCATCTCTCTCGGTCTTCATTCGATTCAGCTCCAATTCCGTGCGAGCAATCTGGTCGCGAAGAGCACCAACATCAACAGCTTGAGACGCCTCCTTACCCAGAACACTCAGGGCCTCACGACATTCCTTCGCGATCTAGAGAAGAGAAAGGATAAAGATCACCACAAAATGAAACAAACCCATACGAACAAGAAAGATGCTCACCATCTCCAAATGGCAACCCACGGAACCTCTGGGGAAAGAAGAATCACGAACATGACGACTCGACTTATTTGACCGCGAAGGTTTCACTTTCAACTTGGCAAGAGGCGGGTCGGGGCTATCTCCCACTTCAACAACATGCACCTTTTCCGCCGGAGGCAGGGCGGCAGTAACATCGCCAGCCCCGCCCTCTACTTCCTCCGCGTATCCGTGAAGCAGTCCCGCATCTCCAAAAGAAGAAGGAGCTGGGCGAACCCTAGCACAACTGGAGTCGTCCATATTCAGCTCCTTCTCTAGATCATCCAAGCCTTCCAGATACTCGAACTGCATACTGGTGGAAGAACCTAAAAAGCAAGCAACAAAACTCAATCAGACGAGCTGAAAATAAAAATGAATTTTTTTGCAGAAATAAGAAACAGCTCACCCCCGCGAGGGTGAAGAGAACTCAAACCCAACTCCTCGAGTCTCTCCGAGGTCATTAGCTGACTATAATCATGGCCGGAGGAGCGATTAAACTTTAAAATCAAAGCTCTCTTCTCAGCCAATTGCTTCTTTTTAGCAGAGCCAGTAGCGAGGCATGAGAAATGAAAAGCCCTCCCTGGATGAATGTTAACCCCAAATGAACCAGGTATGCGAAGTAAGAACCACTTGTTCCTCCACGGACCCAAATTAGATGGCTTCATCACCAGCTGCCTATATTCTACTTTCCAAGACCAGTAGCCATCAACCATATCTCGTGTAGAAATCAGGTTTCTCACGACCTCCAAAGAGGGCTCTACATTGAGCTCACGGCAATGAAAGAAAAGACAACAGAATTTCCTCCAATAGTTGGGATGTAGTTGGATAGGACTAGTGCCCTGAGCATTCAGAATCTCCTTGAAGAAAGGATGAATAGGTACGCGGAACCCCGCAAATAATGCCGGTAGAGACACTGCCATGAAATTGGGAAAGTGGTGCAGAGAAGTCGAGCCCTCTTCAGGAAGAGCTAGAATTGACCCAACAGGAAAGGGGTACGTCTTCACGATCTGCCCCAAATGCTCGAGTTCCAGCGCGAATTCATCTCCATCCTCATCCAGAAAGACCGAATTATCCGAGAAAGGCAGACGACGCACGAGTTTCTTCAGTACCCAAACCTTGGCACCCCCACCTCCCGACCGCGAAGATGAAGACATCGGGCCAGCAGCACCTTGAGTCCCTCCCCTTTCTGAGGAAGAAGGTTCCACACAAAGCCCTTCTTCGCGGATTCTCTCCGCGTCATACTGAGAGGAACGATCATGCATAGCCTTATACCGGGCCTCAGGTAAAACCAAACGTTTTCGAGGGCGCTCTTCCTGGATAACCGACTCCGTAGCCTCAGAAGACTTCTCTCGCGAAGAATGTTCACTAAACTCGCCGGAAGAAAGAATCTGATGCTTGTGGTTCATAATCCTTCCGGCATGGGCTTATGTCCAAAGCTTGAACAAAAGAAGAAAGAGAGTCAAAACTTGAAGCAGGAAAAGGCTCGTCTTAACGGCGGTAAGCAGAGAAAGGTCCCAAATCATCCAATAATGGGAAAAATCTAGGGAAACCCTAAGAAAAGTGTAGGTCAAGAATGGAAGGTTCCCATCCTAGGTCCGAAGAAGAAATCCCACAGAAGTATTTCAGAACCCTAAAATCCGCCGTCAAGAAGGGAAATAAACCAATGCAAAGACTCCGGCGACCCGAAAGTTGTAACCTTTGCCCCCGAAAACGAGAGACACTCCAAACCGCCCCCTCACCACAACCAAGAAGCGAATGAAGAAGTAAAAGAAAAGTTGCAAGTAAAAAAGAAGGTAAAAGGCCGTACCTGACAAAAAGGAGCCACCTAAAATGCGAGATTGACAATACTCGGCCACCGAAACGAAGAGAGAAAAAGAAGAAATTCGAAGAAGGTGCGACAGACGGAAAGGACGACGAAGGGGAATCGTTCGTATATATAGGAGAGAAAAAGTCGAAAAGGCAACGAGATAGACACATACGGCAATCCGAGAGTGACACGTGTCAGCCCAGGGGTGTTTAATATTGAAATTTGAAAAAGAAAGGGATTCGGCGAAAGGCAGAGGCGGAAAAATTGAAGACACTCCGCGTAGCAAAACCCGCATAAAACAGAGCCACAGTTTTCCAAGCCCTCGCTCAAAAGATTCACGAAGGGCTTGGGGGGCTGGCTGTGGGAGGCGATTTTCACCCTTCGCGTATCTCCTCCTACGCGTAGCGACAGAGGCCTACCAGAATTCTATTATAGAAAGAGAGTGCGTCTGACAGGGAGGAAGCTTCCAAAAACGGTTATACTCGCTCCAATTAAACTAAGACACCTGGCGAGCTCTTAGTGGTTGATATCCTCTATAAGTATCCACTCAAACCTTGAGCCCGGGGGTTGGGCGATAGGGGGCGGTGATAGAGAAAAAAGAGAGAGTTGGGCACTTGATCGGCCTCTGTTTCTTGGAGGTCTCATCTGCTTTTCAGAGAATATTTTGGGGTTTCTTTGGATCGATTTGTGTTGCCTTCCTCTTCTCTTCTCTTTCGCACTTTCCTCTCTCAAATATATTTACTGAATCTAGTACTGACTTGGGCGTCGGAGGGTGTTCCCCCGGAGAAGCTCTCTCTGGGTTTTCAGGTCATTGGAGAAGCAAGTTTTCTGGGCAGAGACGGGGACCTTTGAGAACAAAACAGAACACGGAAGGAAGTCAAGCTAAGGAGAGGAGCTAAGGGGTGATTCTGAAAAAGGCCCGCGGACTTGGAGCAGGAAAGGAAGCCAAGGATCTCCCACGATCAAACAAATCCTCAACAAAACCGGGTCGAGGGTGTGTTGACCCTCGACATCTTCACGAAGGGTTAAACCGGGTTTCAACAGGAAGATGTTCAGATAACCCAATGCTAACACCAGGGTAGGCCCTCACCCCCAGGCAGATGAGTCAAACTTAACCCTGTTGTCTCAATTTTCGCATGGGTTACATAGGCGTCGAAGATGTCGTTTCGCTTGTACTTGTTTATAAGACTCTTCGTTTAGGCCGGTTTCTTTTTTTCAGACGACTTGCTTGACAAAGGTACTCCAAGAAGTGGACAAACATGCACTCCAGGATCCTCGCTAAGTCTAACAAAAAACCACCGGTTCTTCCATTTATCCAAACGTGAAGGTTTGGCAATTTTTTGTTTGTAAGAAACTTTTAGAGACCAATACCCATCAAGCGACCCCTGCGAAGAAAAGAGTGTGGTCAGGAGATCAAAGGTAGGCGTAATACCCATTTCTACGCACTGAAGGTAAAAGCAACTCAAACATCTCCATGTGTTTGGGTGAATTTGGATTGGGCTCACCCCAAGCGCGTTCAAAAATTCTTTGAATAGAGGCATGATCAGGAAACGAAACATAGCCTGCAAGGCTGGAAGGCTCACTGCTACGAAGTTTGGAATTGCGTGGAAAGAACGAGAGTTCTCTGTTGGAAGAGCCAAGTACGTCTTCTCAGGAAAAGGAAATTTGTTGGCAATCCATCGTAGGTCCGTGCGAGTCAAACACGACTTCTCCCCCTGATCATCCCCATAGAGACTTTCCTTTGTAAAAGAAAGCCTGATTCACCAGTTTCTTCACAATCTTGGGCTTAAGCTTGTCAAGCAAAATCCGCACAGGTTCCCCTTGTGCGGGAGGTGATCCTTCGTGCGAGGAAGACGCGCTCATCCCACCCTCGGCGGGGACGTCTGTGAAATGTATGTCGTGCCGAAGCATTGTACGGAGCTCTATGATGCGCTCCTACCCACCATGACTGCCACAGAGGAAGAGGAGGCTATGAGCATTCGCTCAGAAGGGCCAATAACAAGATCGCGCGCCAAAGCCATCGCCAACGCGACACAATCATTGGTTGTGCGCGTCGTCGCTAGCCAAGGAACGCAAGAGACCGCGTTCTCCCTCAAGCGCCTTCAACCAAGTCCAGAGAACGCGTTCTCTGTCAATATCCTCTCAACCATTAGTTGAACGCAATCTTTGAATTGTTTTTGTCATTTCTGAACATTATTATTTTAGTTATTTCTTTTTGGGCAGTGTGTTCCACGCGTGTCGCGTGGGCCAGCCCATTAAGCGAGACTCGGCCCATCCGAGTCCCGCTATCTCCTATAAAAGGTCATCTCGACCTTCTGTACTAGGTTACGTCTAATTTGAATCAAAGCTTAAGTTTGAGAGCCTATCGCCTCCTTCCTTTGATTGGACGTCAAACACCTCTCTGTCTTCTCATCTCCTTCACTCCGCCGTCGACGCTACGGCAATCGCTTGATTCTTCAAGCCAAGTCTTCCTTCGCATCTCCCTTCACTCCGCTTCCCACGCTACGGCCCAAGACTTGTCTTTTTCAAGTCATCTATCCCCTCCAACAATCGCTTCCGCCATCGCAATACCATCATCAACCATCGCGTTCACCAACTCACACAAGGCTCCAAACACCGCATTCCACTCATTCAACCACAGATTCGACACGCGCGACTCACCACCAAGATCTCGATCCGGCATTCACAAGCAGGAATGCATCAACTGGCATCAGAGCCTTTGATCTTGTAAATCGCTTGTCAAGTCTCATTTGTTCACAATTTTTTCTTCTCCATCATCTTGCTTCCGCCATTGTCACAATTTTTTTTCCTCTTCAAACACATGCTAGTCCTTTCGGTTTCTACAAGAGAATCTTTTGACCGTTTAATTGATTGATCCACGCGCGAAAATTGTGTGATTTGTTTGCATGAAATCTGCGTAATTATTTGATTGATTTCCTTAATTAATTGCTTAAATTTCGCTAATCATATCTTGCATATTTTCTTGTGTGGCCGTTATAAATCTACGCCTTTCTTGGAGCACACTGCTACGCCTTTCTTGGAGCCAACGACACTCTGCCAGTCATTGTGTCTAGTAAGCTTTCTGAAGACCAAGAAATAAAGTTGTTAGGCGTGCTCAAGGAGTACAAGACTGCAATTGGATGGACCATTGCAGACATAAAAGGGATAAGTCCCTCGACTTGTATGCATAGAATTTTACTTGAAGATGGAGCCAAGCCATCCAGGCAGCCACAAAGAAGACTCAATCCTCCAATGATGGAAGTGGTCAAGAAGGAGGTGCTGAAACTCCTCAAAGCTGATATGATCTTCCCTATTTTCGATAGCCAATGGGTAAGTCCGACCCAGGTTGTCCCTAAGAAAGTAGGCATCATTATAGTGGAGAATCAACATGGGGATTTGGTTCCTACAAGGACCACTACAGGATGGAGGGTATGCATTGACTACCGTAAGCTGAATGCGGTAACTCGAAAAGACCATTTTCCCCTACCTTTTATTGATCAAATGCTAGAATGCCTTGCTGGATGGCCCTATTACTGTTTTCTAGATGGGTATTCAGGATACTTTCAGGTGGCTATAGCACCAGAGGACCAAGAGAAAACCACATTTACATGCCCCTTTGGCACTTTTGCATACCGCAGAATGCCATTCGGTTTGTGTAACGCACCCGGTACATTTCAACGATATATGGTTAGTATCTTCTCTGAATATGTTGAGAAATTTATTGAGGTATTCATGGATGACTTCACAGTGCATGGGACTAGCTTTGATTCATGTTTGAACCATTTAGCACTTGTACTTAAAAGATGTGTTGAAACCAATTTGGTTTTGAATTTTGAAAAGTGTCATTTTATGGTAGAACAAGGTATAGTGCTCGGTGATATTGTCTTTGCTAGGGGTATTGAGGTCGATAAGGCAAAGATTGATGTGATTCAGTCCTTGCCTTATCCTACTAATGTGCGTGAAGTGCGTTCCTTTTTAGGTCATGCAGGTTTTTACCGAAGATTTATCAAGGACTTTTCTAAGATCTCTTCACCCCTATGCGAGCAATTGAAGAAAGAGGTGACCTATGAGTTCAGCGACGAGTGCAAGAAGGCGTTTGGTTGCTTAAGAGAACGCCTGACAAGTGCACCTATCATTCAGGCACCTGACTGGTCTCGCCCGTTTGAGATCATGTGTGACGCCAGTGACTATGCGGTTAGAGCGGTTCTAGGCCATAAAGTGGGACGTGCCTCCCATGTGATTCATTATGCCTCCATGACTCTGAATGGAGCTCAGAGGAACTACTGCACCACTGAGAAGGAAATGCTGGCAGTTGTCTTTGCCTTGGAAAAATTCAGGCAATATCTTTTGGGAGTGAAGGTGATCATCTACACAGATCATGCTGCCCTTCGTTACCTAATGACGAAGAAGGAAGCAAAACCAAGATTAATCCGATGGGTTCTCCTGCTCACTGAATTTGATGTTGAGATACAAGATAAAAAGGGAGCAGAGAACCTAGTAGTTGATCACCTGAGTAGGATCGTACATGAGGAAGATAAGCCCGGAGCACAGAGCCCCATTCACGGAACTTTTCCAGATGACACACTCTTTATGATCACAGGAAATTCGGGTAATGCCCACCACCCCGCGGTCTGCACCACCGCGACCCGGCGATCTGTAGCCAGTGTGGAACTTAAGGCTCTACCGCCCCGCGGCAATATCCACCGCGACCCGGCGACAGGTTCAACAGAGAACCAGGAAAGCTCACCGCGGCCCGCGTCGACAGCACCGCCCCGCGGCAACATCTCCGGACTCACACTTTGCTCTGTAAGTACCTCTGAACCCCCTCCTCACATAGCCGAGACCGCCTTCGAACTCCGCTCTTTCAGACCATGGTACGCAGATATCGTGAACTATTTGGTTCGAGAGGAACTACCCCCAGATTACACTAGAGCTCAAAAGGCGAAGGTACGAAGAGAAGCCCGTCACTATGTTTGGGATGATCCTTACCTATGGAAACATTGTGTCGATCAGGTAGTACGCCGATGTCTTCCGGACAATGAGGTACAATCTGTCCTTAACTTTTGTCATTCTCATACATGTGGGGGTCATTTTGGAGCAAATAAGACTGCTAGGAAAGTATTGGATGTAGGATTTTATTGGCCACACATCTTTCGGGATGCTTACGCCTTTTGTAAATCTTGTGACCGATGCCAAAGGGTTGGAAACATCTCCAGGAGGAATGAGATGCCGCAATCATCACTAATCTTTTGCGAGGTCTTTGATGTTTGGGGTATTGACTTTATGGGACCCTTTCCTAGCTCTCAAGGGAATCACTATATATTGCTTGCGGTGGACTATGTTTCCAAGTGGGTGGAAGCAAAAGCCACCAGGACCGATGATTCTAAAGTTGTGGCAGGTTTTCTTAAGGAGAACATTTTCTCAAGATTTGGGATACCCAAAGCTTTAAGTAGTGATCAGGGAACCCATTTCTGCAACAAGACAGTGACTGCCCTACTGAAGAAGTATCATGTCACCCAAAGAGTCTCCATGGCCTATCATCCTCAAACTAATGGGCAGGCCGAAAATTCCAATAGAGTGATTAAATATATCCTGGAGAAAACGGTTGCAGCTAATCAGAAGGATTGAAGTTCTAAACTTAATGATGCACTGTGGGCATACCGCCCAACTTTCAAAACTCCAATAGGAATGTCTCCTTTCCGGTTAGTATTCGGAAAAGCATGCCACCTCCCTGTAGAGCTCGAACATAAAGCGTGGTGAGAAATAAAGAAATGCAACATGCAACTGGATGAAGTGGGAGATTTCCGGAAGCTGCAGCTGCAAGAACTAGAGGATTTGCGCCTTGAGTCTTATGAGAACTCTGTTAGCTATAAGGCGAAGACCAAGCAGTGGCATGACAAGCACATCTTGAGAAGAGATTTCAAGCCAGGGGATAAGGTCCTCCTATTTCAATCTCGGCTTAAGCTTTTTGCTGGGAAGCTGAAATTCCAAGTGGACGAGTCCTTATGAAATTGCTGAAGTACACCCCCATGGCGCCATTGGATTGATTAACCCCACGACAAACAACATTTTCAAAGTGAATGGCCAAAGATTGAAGCCTTACCATGAAGGCTTCAACCCGAACCGAGTTGATGAAGTGAGTTTTGAAGTCCCTGAAGCTGAAAACTGATAGGTCACAGCCTATGTCGATCCAACGACGTTAACCAAGGCGCTGATCGGGAGGCAACCCGAGGTAATTTTCTTTTTCTCTTCTTTTGATTTTCTTTCCTTAGACTTTTTCGTAGTTCTTTTGCTTTGTTTCGTTCGCCTGCTACTAAAGTGTTAGGTACGAAAGTAAATGGAGGCGAGTTTAACTCTCCAGGAAACCCACGACCGCCCCGCGGCACACTACACCGCCCCGCGGTGAGGCCTGGGTATTTTCACTCAACTCTGATTTTTTTTTTATAAAAAAAACGGTTTTGTTTTCAAAAACATTTTCCAAGTTGGATACGAAGGATTTGACGGTGTTCTTTGGATCGCCCCGTGGTCCGGTACCTGGTATTTACCCCCATTACCCTTTAAACACTCCCGCCAAACCCTAACCTCCTCACCCTTTTCTTTCTCTCTCTTTCTGCCGCACCCCTCTTTCTCCTCTCAAGCCCTCACCCAAAAATCCCATAATTGCTACCCCTCCCTTGCTCTAAGCCTTGTCTATGGAAGATCCTTGAACCCAATTTCAGATTCCCATACCCGAGCCACCACATTATACTTGTCCGACCGCCCCGTGGTGTCTATTAGTTGAAGGGAGGTGTTGTGAAGTTTTAGAGGTGTGATTGGAGGAAGTTGGGCTTTGTCTAGGCTCGTCGGAGGTCGAGATAGGGTTGATCAAACAGTCACCACCTCACGTTGGAGTTTCACCGCCTCGCGCGAGTCGGGAATTTTGATTTGGAGAAGAAGGTTGAACAGTCATCGCCCCGCGGCAATCCTCACCGCGACCCGGCGGCAGCCTTCAGTGGAGTATACCGCCCCGCGGTGGAGCATACCGCCCCACGGTGGAGCATACCGCCCCGCGGTGAACCCTGGGTGAACCCCCGTCTTTGGTTTGTAAGTCCTCTTTGCCTAGCTCTTTGATTCTGAGTGTTCCAATACTTTCACTATGACGAGAGCTAGGAAGGTTGACATGACTATGGAGGAGAACAAAGCTTATGAAGTGGTTGCAGAGAGGACTGTGCTCCCACCTCGATTCTTTGATAAGGGTACCTTGGCCGAATTGGGTATGTTAGAAATGGTCCAGCTGTGTTTGGATAAGTTGGGATTGGGGGGCTTCCTGGACAAGTGTGCCCCTGCGTTCCCCGAACTTTGTTACCAATTTATCGCCACCATGTCAAGATACCATGAGAGACGCACTATTAATGGTGAAGAGCGCAAGGTACTTGCGGGTATAAAATTCAAGTATGAGGGACGGGCTTATGAGATGCCAGTTGAGGAAGTCAGGGAGGTTCTGGGAGTGTCTAGACCACCTACTGCTGGGTGGAAGAAGGGACCCGATGAGGAGGACACTAAAGAATTCTGGATTACCGCTACGGAAATGTCTTCCTATTAGAAAGGGAAGGAAACCAGTAACAAGCTCGTGCACCCCTGTCTACGCTTAATTCATTCTGTGCTGGTGCGGTCATTTTGTGGGAGTGCGGAGAATAGGGAGATTTCTCTGAAGCGTCTTGGTTTGTTCTCTCCGATGCTCGACCCTTTAGATGAGGAGACTCCTTGTTGGATTTTGGTATGGGCGCGCGAACTCCAGAGGATTCGCGAGGGTGAAGCGCGAGATATTATTCAGGGTGGTCTAATCACTTTGGTTGCGGCCGCCAGAGTGCAGACTGACACTATTCCTCAGCCGATCATGCCTGTTCGCTACGACATGCCATGTCTGCGACGGTGTGGTATGTTGAACAACTCACCGGATCAATTCCTTTGGTGTTCTTATGGAGGTCACGTGATGCGGCTTCCTCGCCCCTTTACCTACCCACGGGATTTCACGCAGTGGTTCATTCCATCTGACGCTGAGGTCGTTCCTTCCGATTCTGAGGATAGTCTCCAGGTTGCTGCCCCTGTGTATGTTGCTGCCTCCTCCTCTGCATCGACTTCTGAGATTCCTTGGGATGAGGTGTTTGCTCGTTTTGATGCTTTCACACTGCGTCAACACGCAGCAAATAAGGGGATGCTAACTCCCCTGCAGACTTTGCAGACTGATATTGAGAGGGATATCACGAGCCGGTTGAGTTCAGCTGAGGCATCTCTGCAGGAGCACTACTTTGGGCGGTACCCACCTCCGCCGGGCTATCCACCATATCCACCTTTCCAGTGAGTTTATTTTCTTTCTCCCCTATTTCGTTCTGTCTTCGTCTCTACATTGAGGACAATGTGTGTTTCAAGTGTGGGGGAGAGATTTAGACTTGCTGCTTATCATAGTTATTGTACATAGTTTGTTTATGCAATTCGTATTTGTATTTCAGATTCGAGCATTTGTTTTCAACAAAAAATATATATATATATATATATATTTGAAAAAGGCAATCAAAACCCTGGGATGAGCTGAAAACCCGAAAGGGCGGTTCAGGTAATAAGAAGGTAGTCCGACTGGTATAGACCGGTGCAAAAGTGGACTGGAGTGATGTGAGTACATGTGAGATGTCTAGCAAAATGAAATGAGTGGCTAGGTGAAAACCCGAGAGGGCGCCTAGGCAAGATGAGCGGAAAAAAGAAGAAGTGATTTTAGGATCATTCTGGAGGCTGGTCACTCTGGAGCGATAAGGAGCTAGACAGGAGTTAAGGAGCTAGACAGGAGTTCGGGTAGGTCACTCTGGAGCGATAAGGAGCTAGACAGGAGTTATGAATAGATTGATCTCTCATCACTTGTTTTGGTTGTCTGGAACTGATTGTTGAGTTGTTGTAATCACTGGTATCATGTTTGCTTACACTTCCTGAGGCCTTAGTGTTTGATGATTGGAGTAGGATTAGTTTGGATTTACTCGGGACGAGTAAAGGTCTAAGTGTGGGGGAATTTGATAGGTGCCATTTCAGGCACCTTACCTAGTAATTATTGACATGAATTAGATGGAGTTTCAATGTAGATTTAGGCTAAGTCTGTAATCCAGAAGAAGAGTTAAGAAGTGAAGATATCATAGGATTTACAGCTTAATGAAGGATAAAGAAGATGGAGGAGAAGATCTGCTTAAGACTCATGGAGGAAGGCTACCATCACTTGGTAGTACAGAAGAGCAGAAGATGAAGAACTGAAGAAGCTGGTCTTTGCCGCCCCGCGCCACAAGCCACCGCGACCCGACGGTGGATCTCAGAGAAGGCGACACAACGAAGCCACCGCCCCGCGGTGGAGGTCGACGCCTCGCGGCCAGCAATTCTTTTGTTTCCGATTTTAGCATTTTCGGATATTCTACTTTCTATTATTTTATTTCCTTATTTTTATTTGCTAGGTTTAGCTTATCTTTTCTGAATGTATTTAAGAGTTTTTCTAGTTTTAGAGAAGAGACATTCTCTCTATTTATTCATTCCAGATCTAAGGTTTAAAC
Source organism: Rheum nobile (assembly GCA_027886185.1). NCBI lineage: Eukaryota > Viridiplantae > Streptophyta > Magnoliopsida > Caryophyllales > Polygonaceae > Rheum > Rheum nobile. The sequence goes on along the minus strand of WOAB01000580.1, from coordinate 1,466,925 downwards.
GAATGGAGAACTAAACACCTTTGTTTCGCTAGACAATTGAAGCATTGCAATGATTTGGTTGTGAGATTTCTATTCCTTGTTCTATATCTTATAAAGTTGGTTTAATTCTCTTGAGCATAGTGTCTATTGGTTTGTATTGATTTATCTAGAGTTGCTAACTAGGTTTATCGATATCTATCATAGTGCTAGGGTTTGCATATAGTGGAATACGAGTGCTTACCTAGTGGCAAACACAATTGTTGCATATAGTGGAATACGAGTGCGCAATTATGAGAGAGAATTATTTGCATGTTAAGTAGTAAGGTTTTCTTCTATTTGCATGTATCCTATATCCTTGTGTGCATCGCTATTGCTTTGTTAGTGGTAAGGTTTTCTTCCATTGATATCGTGATAAGTCTATCAACAACTGTGAGAATTGGTAGTACTTAAGATCAGGATGGGAACAACTATAAGATTGTGAAAAGAACTTGGAACAATAGTTATCAGTGATCAACCTGGTTCATCTGCAGTGTGGATATTTGTCTAGTGGAATACTTCCCCTCATCATATTTCTTCTTCTTTTAAAGCTTGCATCTCTGTTACTATGCGAATATTCTAAAACCCCCCCTTGCTACTTGTTAGTTACACGTTAATCTCATACAGATAATCGACTCCCTATGGGATTGACCCTGACTTGCTTGCTATACTCTTTAGTAGGTGAATTAGGATTTCTTTGACAGGAAAACGACATCGGTTTCCGGCCTTGTCAGCGGCCCTGCCGCGGGTGTGGTCACGATACAGCGGCGATACAACAAAGACAAAATCTTACCGGGATCGACGCGATGGGGTTTGATTTGGATGGGGGTCGACTTCCAGACTCCTTGGACCACCAAACACCACCTTGAGAGCACCTCCTCCTCCTATGGTAGCTCCGGCGAAAGCTTGAACTTTTCAGCGACAATGGAAACAAGAGAGAGATTAGAGAGAGAGATTGGGATGCCTTCCAAGCCTCCAGGTCTCCTCCTTTTATAGGCCAAGCAAGCACCTCCCCAAACCGCCTCACCGCCTCAACTCCGACCAGATAGGACAAGCAGCTCAGGCGACACGACGGCCGAAGTCCGGCGAAGCAGAAAAGGTATGATGACAGCGCGGGTGCGGTGGGTCTAACCGCGGGTGTGGTGGAGGCCAATTCTGACGCGGGTGCGGTGGGTCTGACCGCGGGTGCGGTGGAGGCCAATTCTGTGCCTTTTTGTCCGGGAAAAGTATAGGCTTGGGTATTTAACCCCGGGTTAAATATATTTGTATCCGAACAAATATTCTAAGCCCCAAAAATACGTCGAATGTATTTTATTCCACTCAGGGAATTATTACAGAGATCAAGCATTTTACAGAATGTCTGAACTTCTCTGAAAATAATCCGACTACAGTACGAGAGTTTGGAAAATTACCAAAATACTCTTTACTAAAATGAGGGGTATTATATCACCTCCCCCTTAAAAGAAGTTTCGACCCCGAAACTTGGCCGAATAAACCAAAAAAAATGAGGCGTTACAACACTACCCCCTTAAAAAGGTATCGACCGCGAAACTAGGCCGAAAACAGCTCGGGAAAGCCTCTAAGCATATCCTCCTCAGTCTCCCAGGTTTCCCAAGTAACCTCTTCAGTTCCTGACTTGGACCACCAAATCCGTACCAATGGTACCACTTTGTTCCGTAACTGCTTCTCACGGCGTTCGAGAATACGCACAGGTATCTCCTCGTAGGTACCATTTGTCTGAATTTCGATGTCTTCATAACTCAGCACATGAGACTCATCTGGCACGTACTTCCTCAACAAGGATACGTGGAACACGTTATGCACTGGATGCGCCGATGGCGGCAATGTCAAACGATACGCTAGAGACCCCACTCTGTCAAGGATCTCAAATGGTCCCACGTAGCGAGGGTTAAGCTTCCCATGCTTACCGAATCTTAACACACCCTTGGATGGCGACACCCTGACAAATACCTTGTCACCAACCTCAAACTCGACTTTCCTGTGCTTCAAATCTGTATAAGACTTTTGTCGACTCTGAGCTGTCAACATCCTCTGTCTTATCAAAGCAATGTCCGAGGCAGTCCTTTTGACTAATTCTGGTCCGAGCAGAACCTTGTCGGTATTCTCATCCCAACAAATTCGAGATCTGCACCTTTGACCGTACAAAGCCTCGAATGGAGCCATCTTGATGGTAGCATGCCAACTGTTATTGTATGTGAACTCAATCAGACTCAGGCTGTTCTCCCAGCTAGTCGGACGATCGAGTACACAAGCTCTTAGCATATCTTCCAAGGTTTGGATGGTTCTCTCAGACTGTCCATCCGTCTGAGGATGAAACACAGTACTGAACCTCAACTCGGTTCCCATGGCCTTGTGGAGTTCTTTCCAGAATCTTGACATGAATCGGCCATCACGATCCGATACAATGGTCTTTGGAGTACCATGCAAACGGACAATCTCGTGTAGAAACACTTCAGATAGCTTCTGGGTTCCCCATGTTGACTTGATAGCCACGAAGTGAGCACTCTTCGTGAGCCTGTCAATGATTACCCATATAGCATCCTTTTGACTTTGAGTATTTGGTAGCCCTGTGACGAAATCCATAGCAATATCCTCCCATTTCCATTCTGGTACTGGAAGAGGTAGCAATTCACCACCTGGTCTGCGGTGTTCTATCTTGACCTTCTGACAAGTCAAGCATTTCGCCACAAACTCTGCTACATCCCACTTCATGTTGGGCCACCAGAACTTCTTCCTGAGGTCCTTGTACATCTTGCTAGAGCTTGGATGTACAGAATAAGCTGACGAATGGGCCTCCTTCATCACCAACTGGCAAAGACCATCAACGTCAGGCACACAAATCCGATCCTGAAACCAGAGTGATCCATCTTCCTGAATCCCGAAACCGGGAGCTTTCCCGTTCATCACTTAGCTGCTTAGCTTCACCATAACTACATCATCAACCTGCTTCTCCCTGATCTGATCAAGTAGCATAGCCTGAATTTCAAGCATACTCAGGTATCCTCGACGCTGATCGTACAAGACTTCAATCTTGCACAACCCTTGGTTCAACTTGGTCTGAGCAGTGAGTAGAGCTACTATAGTCTCGTGCGGTGTCTTCCGGCTCAATGCACCGGCTACTACATTAGCCTTGCCTGGATGATACAACAACTCAATGTCGTAGTCTTTAAGTAGCTCTAACCAGCGACGTTGTCTCATATTCAACTCCTTCTGAGTGAACACGTACTTGAGACTCTTATGATCGGTGAAGACTTGGCATCTTACACCATAAAGATAGTGTCTCCAAATCTTCAGCACAAAAACTACCGCTGCTAATTCCAGATCATGCGTCGGATAGTTTGCTTCATAGGTTTTCAATTGTCTAGATGCGTATGCAATAACCTTGCCTCTTTGCATCAACACACATCCCAAACCACTCTTCGAAGCATCACTATAGACCACATAACCATCATTTCCTTCCGGTAGTGCTAACACTGGTGCAGAGGTCAGACACTGCTTCAACTTCTAAAAACTGGCCTCACACTTGTCATCCCAGACAAACTTCTTGTGGACTTTGTGGAGTAAACTGGTCATAGGTAGAGCGATCTTAGAAAATCCCTCCATGAACCGTCTATAATATCCAGCAAGTCCAAGAAAACTGCGCACCTCTTTCACATTTTGAGACCGCTTCCAATTTGCTACCGCTTCAATCTTCTAGGGATCAACCATAATCCCATTCTCATTGATCACATGGCCTAAGAAAGCCACTTCCTTGATCCAAAAGTCACACATAGACAAATTTGCATATAGCTGATTCTGTCTAAGGACTGATAAAGTAATCCGAAGATGTTCCTCGTGAGCTTCCTCGCTCGGGGAATAGATCAAAATGTCATCGATGAAGACCACTACGAACTTATCCAAGTATTGGTGGAAACATCGATGCATTAGATCCATGAAAACTGCTAGAGCATTGGTAAGTCCAAATTGCATGACTACGAACTCGTAGTGACCATATCTCATCCGGAAAGCAGTCCTCGGAATATCCTCCTCACGAATTCTGAGCTGATGGTAACCAGATCTCAGATCAATTTTGGAAAAGACTTTAGCTCCTTGCAGTTGATCCAACAGATCATCAATCCTCGGCAACGGATACTTGTTCTTGATCGTGACTTTATTCAACTCTCCATAGTTGATACAAAGTCGAAACGATCCATCTTTCTTCTTGACGAACAAAACCGGAGCGCCCCAAGGTGATGCGCTCGGCCTTATATAGCCCTTCTCAAGAAGATCTTTGAGTTACTTCTTCAACTCTTGCATCTCAGCAGGAGCCATCCGGTACGGTGCCTTAGAGATCGGCGCGGTACCAGGCTCGAGATCAATGGTAAACTCCATGTCATGATACGGGGGTAAACCAGGAATTTCCTTCGGAAAGATGTTTGGAAACTCACAAACGACCAGAATATCAAGAACTGATGGCTCATCTTTCTTGGGCTCGTCCAGATAGCACATGTACCCGACACAACCTTGTCGAAGTAGCTTAAACACAGCCATCGCATTGATGAGCCTGCCGTTATCAACGTCATTACGACCCTTGAATTTGCATACAAACTGGCCCCCAGATGACACCGTCACAGTCCTTAAGCTAAAATTGATTACCACCCCATGACGCGTCAGCCAATCCATACCGAGAATAATGTCGTATGGAGCCATGGCTATACAGATCAAATCTGCTTCGAACTTCTTACCCTGGATGGTAATCGGAAATTCTGACAGACACTTGGTTCCAACTAATTGTTCATCATTAGGAAGATTTACAACGAAAGGTTCACAAACCTCGTTGCATACTAAGCCTAGCTTACTGACACAACTTTCCGAGATGAAAGAATGGGTAGCACCCGAATCAAAAAGCATACACACAGAAGTAGAATGAAGGTATAGAGTACCTTGAGCAATTGGAGCATTGGGTCCATCAGCCTCACACATCTCGTAAAGGCGTTGACCTTGACTTCCAGAGGCAGCTGGGGCTTTCCCCTTTGTTGTGTGCAGTTGTCTGCGTCGAAGGACTAGGAGCCTCTACTGGTCTGAACCTGGGTCGATTGTTCTGACTAACAGATCCTTGCAGTGATTCAGCTCCTTTCTGCCTTCTCTACGGACAGAACGTCTGCACATGTCCCTCTTTTCCACAGCCATAGCACGTCTTCTTCTCCTTCGGACATGCATTGCTCTTGTGCACGGGTGTACCACAGTTGTAGCACTAGATCGGATTCTTTCCTTGACCCGACTGCTGCGTAGACCCTCCATGAGTCATATGTAACACCCCCAAAACTTAACCCTTTTGAAAAGGTATTACCGCTAGTGACCCCAGTGTTCCTTACCGAGATCACCCAATGCTTTACCATAAAAATACAATTTATGAAATGCGATTGATACACAATGATCAAGCATTAAATTCCAAAACATAACATTGTCAAGGAAACAAGAGTTACGGGATTACAACCCAATCCCGAATAGGTCAAAACATAGTTTAAACCAAACACAGCGGAAGACTAAGAAAGTACATTACAATCGGAGTTATTGTCCAAAGGATCATAACCTGATTAAAGAAATAATTAAAACATTCAAAAACCACCGCCGACTCCATAGTCCTTCTAATCTTCTGAGCTACTTCTTAACTGATGTGCCGAATCGAACGTATGAGACCAGCCAACCATGCAAGGGAAAATATTGGTTGGTTAGTATAAATGAATAGACTAGCAAGGGTACAAAGCAGACTGGTTCGAAGCAGTCATATTAGGTTAGACTCATCGCTTCTCGGATAATAACCGATAACGGTAGTCAACCATCATATTCCTACTGGAATAAACAAGAGGTATGCACAAGAGAAGATTCTGGAAGACTGAATCTTCACAGAAATCGACTCGAAAGAAGACTCCAACTGAAATGAGTCTTTAAGGAAGTATGACAAATCTGGAATGTTTACAGAATCATTCAACAATGATTTAAATCTGACTGAGATGCTTCGGTTCACGACCAACCTCATCGCCTACAGCGAATCTAGATTGGAAAGAGAACGTACTACATTCAAGTCAAGACGAGTTTTCCTAGCTGCACTATAACTTAGCTGCACTACTCGCCCAAGGTGTATTAATTATGTGCGTCAAGGTAGCACTTATCTAATTTATGTTTCGAAAACACACATCACGTTATAGACTTTTACATGTGTACCCCACCAGTGGGACGACACATCTTAGTATACGTTTCGTCGAGAGTGACGTATACCGAAAGGTTTGTGACACCAGCTAAGTGTCCTATCTCTACACACTTGTGAAAGAGACCGATCATGATCTTAGAATAGTACCAGATGGGGACGAGCCACCCCGATACCAGATTATAAAGAAACGACTGGACCGAGTTCGAGTAACGTTCCTATCTAACAGTGCTAACTAAACAGTTACAGCACAACAACAGTTATAGGATAAATCCACATAAAGGCCCGAAAGGCGATCACAGATAATAGCATTGTTCTAACAGATATACAACCTATTATATGATTTTCAAAACAGTTTATCAAAACCGTTTCCAGACAAATAGAGTATTCATTCCAAATTAATTACTCAGATAAACTACTGATAATTAATGTAAATATGGAACGAATGAGCAAGAGCGAACCGCCACTTGCCTTAATCCGCAGAATAGTCTAAAGACGTCACTGGATTCCGGGCTCGACACGGTATAGTTCCGACAGCACAACAACCTTCGAGTCGACCCATAAAAGGAACCCTAAGTTAGATCCGATATAAATAGTACGAATCTAAACACGGTGAAAGAATACGAAAGGAAAGACGCCACGACGACAACCAACCAAGCCAAAGACACGAAGGCATTCTGGGCACTGGCGGCGGTCGCCGTTCTTGGCGGCAGTCGCCGTGAAGAACACGGCCGACTGAAACGAGAGAAATCTCACCCCAAAACACGAGCGGTTCGGCCTCCCTCGACTTGCTTTGGCTTCTAACCTCCAAGGCTAACCAAAAGCTTCACAAAGGCACTCTGGAAACACACCACAACACCTCCGGCGAGCACAAGAAAACCGACGAAACTCAACTCACTTTGAGGGAGAATTTTGGCAGCGATTCGGGGTTGTAGGTGACCCAAAACCCATGCCCAAGCTCCTCTATATATAGGCAAACCCCAAGACACGGCAACCGACGCAATGGCGCGCCTCGAACGACACCGGCGACCGACGGGCAATGGCCACTGGACAATCACGGCGGTCGCCGTGATTTTGCCTGCGGCGGGCACGCGGCGGTCGCCGTCGCTAGGCCTGTCGCGGCCAGCTACAAGCTGACACGCTGACTTCTCGGGCCCAACCACGGCGGTCGCCGTTTTTGAACGGCGGTCGCCGTTTCTCCCTTTTCCCGCCCATTCAGCTTTGAACGAACATGACGTTAAACCGGGATAAAAATTATCGTACGCGAATGACAATTAAACTCCAAGGCATGATGTCTGTATATTATTTCACTGAGAAAAATATTACAGATACAGAGCACATTACAGATTGTCTCAAACTATCTGAATTAAATCCGACGTACACAACGGGTACCCGGGAAAATTCCATAATTCCCAATATAACCTTACAAAATTACGGGGTATCGCATCTCCTCCCCCTTACAAGAAGTTTCGACCCCGAAACTTAGGTCGAGAATAACTCGGGAAAACGCCTGAGCATATCTGACTCGGTTTCCCACGTCTCCCAAGTAACTTCTTCGGTCCCTGACTTGGACCACAACACTCATACCAATGGTACGATCTTGTTGCGCAAATGCTTCTCCCGACGCTCCAAAATGCGCACGGGCAACTCTTCATAAGTACCATTAGCTTGAATCTCGATGTCCTCGTAACTAAGTTAATGAGACTCATCTGGTACATACTTTATGAGTAAAGATACGTGGAACACGTTATGCACCGGGTGAGCCGATGGCGGCAACGCCAAGCGGTACGCTAGGGATCTCTATCCAGAATCTCGAATGGTCCCACGTAGCGAGGGTTAAGCTTCCCACGCTTACCAAATCTGAAAACTCCTTTGGATGGTGATACCTTGACAAAAACATTGTCACCGACCTCGAACTCGACAGTCCCGCGCTTCCGATCTACGTAGGACTTCTGTCGACTCTGAGCGGTCAACATCCTTTGTCTGATCAAAGCAATGTCTGAAGCCGTCCTTTCGACCAACTCTAGTCCAAGCATAATTTTGTCGGCATTTTCATCCCAACAAATCGGAGATCTGCATCTGCGACCATATAAAGCTTCAAACGGAGCCATCTTGATTGTAGCATGCCAGCTATTGTTGTACGTGAACTCAATCAGACTCAAGCTGTCCTCCCAGCTAGTCGGACGATCGAGCACACAAGCTCTAAGCATATCCTCCAGAGTCTGGATGGTCCTTTCAGACTGGCCATCTGTCTGGGGATGAAACGCAGTGCTGAACCTCAACTCGGTTCCCATAGCCTTATGAAGCTCCTTCTAGAATCTTGACATGAAACGGCCATCTCGGTCCGATACAATGGTCTTAGGAATGCCATGTAAGCGGACAATCTCCTTCTGGTAAACTTCGGCTAACTTCTGGGTTTCCCATGTGGTCTTGACGGCTAACTTATGGGTTTCACAGGGTTTCTGGGTTCCACAACATCAGGAACCGCTGCATGAATAGGCACTTCTTGTGCTTGAGGCGCACTTGGTCTCAAGACAGCTGCAATAGCCTGCATCACGATCCCACTGATCGCCTCCACAGCTGCGGCGTCAAACAGCGTCGGCGCCTGGGTCTGATCCTGACCTTCACGCCTCTGCTGGATGCGAGACTCAAACTCGTGTTCATCCTGAACACCTCTTCCTGCTGGCCTGGGGTTTTGGCTAGCCCCAACACCGGTTCGAGTCGAGTTTCTTGTGCTTCTTGGGTTCACCATCTGTTTATCGATCCAATTCCAAGCATTCAATACATTAATATTATGCAATATACTTATGCAATGTATCAACGTAAATAAATCACTCAGAATAGATCAACTTGGCATTTTATAGATGAACCTTCGAACTTTTACACAAGTTACACATAAGTTTATCATCCGAGTACTAGGACAACTTGCTCGAAGATAGAAGTGTTTTCCAGAGTACTTGCCGCAATACTGAAATATTACACATAGTACAAACTTGGAATACTAAGAAACGAAACTACTGCGCTAGGCAACGCTAATCCACACTAAGGCGCTCCAAAACGTCTCCTGTAGGACCGGCTATCCATGCAAGGTCTCTTCGGGCTTGCCTCACCATCGGAATCTGACGATGGACTACGCGCCCTGCTTGACCCTGAAGCACCTGGTCCTGACTCAGTCATAGTAAGGTATGGGTTGTCCATGACTGGCCCTCCTATCCCAGCCCTCCTCTGAGTACTGGCGATCAGCTCATCCCTCCGATGCTGCTGTTCTGCAGAGATTACCTCGCTCTGGCGAAGGATCTCCTGCAGCTCGGATTCTGACCTCCTTCTTCTTGGAGTAGGGATGGGCTGAGATTCCCCGTCACTTCTCCCAATACCGTACTCGGTAAACATCGCCTCCCAATCAGCTTCTGACATGGGTGCGTACTCTGGCACTAGTGACAATTCAGTACCGGGCTCCTGATTCTGCCCTCCAAAGTCCAACTCCGGGTCCTCTTCTGGATCATCCTCTATGGGATCCTCATCCTCGGGATCATCCTCGATGGGATCCTCATCCTCGATGGGATCCTCATCCTCGGAATCATCCTCAATGATATCCTCGTCCTTGACAGGATCTAGCTCAAGCATCTCTTCTTCCTCCTCCTCGTACTCGATCTCCTCTGGAATTGGTCTCAGTAGAAAGTCGTCTTGGTAAACCCCTTGTTCATACCTCGATAACTCATCTTCCTGCTCCCATTCCTGTACTTCCTCCACCCTTGGTGGCGGCACAGGTGCAGGCTCAGGGACCATAGCATTCCTAGCTACAAGGACAACCGACTCGGGGAGAACGTGCTTGACGTCTTCGGGTGGGCTACTCGGGCCTCCAACCTCGAAACATCGCGGAGGTAACGGAAAATCTAGCCTCGGCTGGTCCGACTTCGCGTCTTCCGACCCCCTTCCAATAGAAAAGCAGACACCCATCCTATCGAACAATATGGAAGGAATTAGCCTTTCTAGACATAGAAGCAATCTTACTACATCAGACTATTAAGAAGACACGACTATGAACGGTGTTTTTAAATTCTTTTTACTATGAAAATTCAGAGCCCTTTTTAAAGCATTTTTCAAAAATGGATAAATGGTTTATAAAAATTCCAAACCCGTTTTAAAACCTTTGGCTCTGATACCACAACTGTAACACCCCCAAAACTTAACCCTTTTGGAAAGGTATTACCGCCAGTGACCCCAGTGTTCCTTACCGAGATCACCCAAGGCTTTACCATAAAAATACAATTTATGAAATGCGATTGATACACAATGATCAAGCATTAAATTCCAAAACATAACATTGTCAAGGAAACAAGAGTTACGGGATTACAACCCAATCCCGAATAGGTAAAAACATAGTTTAAACCAAACACAGCGGACGACTAAGAAAGTACATTACAATCAGAGTTATTGTCCAAAGGATCATAACTTGATTAAAGAAATAATTAAAACATTCAAAAACCACCGCCGACTCCATAGTCCTTCTAATCTTCTGAGCTACTTCTTAACTGATGTGCCGAATCGAACAGATGACACCAGCCAACCATGCAAGGGAAAATATTGGTTGGTTAGTCTAAATGAATAGACTAGCAAGGGTACAAAGCAGACTGGTTCGAAGCAGTCATATTAGGTTAGACTCATCGCTTCTCGGATAATAACCGATAACGGTAGTCAACCATCATATTCCTACTGGAATAAACAAGAGGTATGCACAAGAGAAGATTCTGGAAGACTGAATCTTCACAGAAATCGACTCGAAAGAAGACTCCAACTGAAATGAGTCTTTAAGGAAGTATGACAAATCTGGAATGTTTACAGAATCATTCAATAATGATTTAAAACTGACTGAGATGCTTCGGTTCATGACCAACCTCATCGCCTACAGCGAATCCAGATTGGAAAGAGAACGTACTACATTCAAGTCAAGACGAGTTTTCCTAGCTGCACTATAACTTAGCTGCACTACTCGCCCAAGGTGTATTAATTATGTGCGTCAAGGTAGCACTTATCTGATTTATGTTTCGAAAACACACATCACGTTATAGACTTTTACATGTGTACCCCACCAGTGGGACGACACATCTTAGTATACGTTTCGTCGAGAGTGACATATACCGAAAGGTTTGTGACACCAGCTAAGTGTCCTGTCTCTACACACTTGTGAAAGAGACCGATCATAATCTTAGAATAGTACCAGATGGGGACGAGCCACCCCGATACCAGATTATAAAGAAACGACTGGACCGAGTCCGAGTAACGTTCCTATCTAATAGTGCTAACTAAACAGTTACAGCACAACAACAGTTACAGGATAAATCCACATAAAGGCCCGAAAGGCGATCACAGATAATAACGTTGTTCTAACAGATATACAACCTATTATATGATTTTCAAAACAGTTTATCAAAACCGTTTCCAGACAAATAGAGTATTCATTCCAAATTAATTACTCAGATAAACTACTGATAATTAATGTAAATATGGAACGAATGAGCAAGAGCGAACCGCCACTTGCCTTAATCCGTAGAATAGTCTAAAGACGTCACTGGATTCCGGGCTCGACACGGTATAGTTCCGACAGCACAACAACCTTCGAGTCGACCCATAAAAGGAACCCTAAGTTAGATCCGACATAAACAGTACGAATCTAAACACGATGAAAGAATACGAAAGGAAAGACGCCACGACGACAACCAACCAAGCCAAAGCCACAAAGGCATTCTGGGCACTGGCGGCGGTCGTCGTTCTTGGCGGCGGTCGTTGAATTCATCACGGCGGTCGCCGTGAAGAACACGGCCGACTGAAACGAGAGAAATCTCACCCCAAAACACGAGCGGTTCGGCCTCCCTCGACTTGCTTTGGCTTCTAACCTCCAAGGCTAACCAAAAGCTTCACAAAGGCACTCTGGAAACACACCACAACACCTCCGGCGAGCACAAGAAAACCGACGAAACTCAACTCACTTTGAGGGAGAATTTTGGCAGCGATTCGGGGTTGTAGGTGACCCAAAACCCATGCCCAAGCTCCTCTATATATAGGCAAACCCCAAGACGCGGCAACCGATGCAACGGCGCACCTCGAACGACGCCGGTGACCGACGTGCAATGCCCACTGGACAATCACGACGGTCGCCGTGATTTTGCCTGCGGCGGGCACGCAGCGGTCGCCGTAAATGCGGCGGTCGCCGTCGCTAGGCCTGTCGCGGCCAGCTAGAAGCTGACACGCTGACTTCTCGGGCCCAACCACGGCGGTCGCCGTTTCTCCCTTTTCCCGCCCATTCAGCTTTGAACGAACATGACGTTAAACCGGGATAAAAATTATCGTACGCGAATGACAATTAAACTCCAAGGCATGATGTCTGTATATTATTTCACTGAGAAAAATATTACAGATACAGAGCACATTACAGAATGTCTCAAACTACCTGAATTAAATCCGACGTACACAACGGGTACCCGGGAAAATTTCATAATTCCCAATATAACCTTACAAAATTACGGGGTATCACATCATATCTGTTTTTGCTTTGCCAGACTTGGCAAAATTAGACGGTGGCGCAGGACGCTTGAACCCACTCGCCTGAGGCTGGTTCTGCATTGACCTCTGGCGATTACGCTTCTTCGTTGACTCCTCCAGAGTCACCGCCAATTTGTAAGCAGCGTCCATGTACTGCTCCAAAGTAGAGCATTTGTGACGTACCATCAGTGGCTTAATGTCCTGGTTCATCCACTCATGGAAATGCCAGATCTTTTGCTCATCACTGGACACTTCCGGCCCAGCGTACTGCAACAAGTGATTGAACTTGGCCGCAAGCTCAGTCACTTTCAATCCATCCGTCTTCGGATAGAGAAACTCCTTATGCTTCTCTTCCCTCATAGCTTGGGAAAATAAACGATCATTCATCTTGGCTTTGAACATGCCCCAGTTCAAACGAGGGTGATCAGCTAGACCGGTACCTTCCCACCATTCACTAGCCACTTCCTTCAGCTGAAGGGAAGCAATGTGCACCTTCTCAGCTTCTGTGCACTCGACATTGCGGAACAATCGCTCTATGTGCGAGAACCAATATGCCACCTTGACTGGCTCTCCTTTCCCTTCATAGTTATCAGGCCTCATACAGCTTATGACCTTTAGTGCTCGGCCATAGTCGCCTCTGTTCCTGACTGCATCTTCTTGGGGTACATGGATATTAGGCTCCTCAAACCTAGGAACCGCTGGGGGAATTGGCACAGCTTGTGCCTGAGGCGCGATTGGTCGCATGATATCGGTGAATGCTTGCATCACAATTCCCCGAATAGCCTCTATTGCTGCAGCGTTAAACACTACTGGAGCGTTAGGCGGAACTTGGTCATTGCCCACTGGATTGTTATTAGAAGCAGACTCGTGTTCATCCACCGGGTTTGCAGTGTTCCTCACATTTGGTCTAGGGTCATTGCTTGGCCCAGCACCAGTACGAATGGTGTTCCTTGTGTTCACCATCTGTTTACCGATCAAATTCTAAGTATTTTATAACATTAATATCATTCCAATGTACTCAATGTAATAAAATCAACTTAGAATAGATCAAACTTGGTAAATTTTCATTGATAAAATCAAACTGAGTTACTAGGTTATACAAAAGGGATCTCCCGAGCGACAAGACAAAATTGCTCAGAGATTGAAGTTTCATAACAAAACGAACACTGAAAAACTAGAAAAGAAACTGCTAAAGTCAACACTGGCCCTAATCTTGGCGCCCTGAAACATTTCCTGTAATCACCACTCCTCATACATGGCTTCTTCGAACGGGGTTCACCATCGGAGTCTGGCGATGGACTTCTCACCATGCTCGGCCTTGGAGCACACGGCTCAATCCTCGGTCCTGGTGCCCTCGGCCTTACTCTAGGCGCGAAAATATCCTGACCAACCTCATCTGACTCCCCTGGCCTCGCCCTCCTTCGAGCATGCTCAACTGCCTCATCCACTTGGCGACAAGCTTCAGAGGAAGCCATCTCACTCTGGCTAAGCACCTCTGTAGGATCGTGATTGTTAGATAATAACTTAAGGAACTCAGAATATCGATTCTAAGTTCCCTTCGCAGCGGAAATAAACAATCAAACAAATGACAAGTTCCTTATAGTGGAAACCTTTGATTTCCAACTAGCAATCCAGGATAAAAAACCACTACCTTTCTTTCGAAAGGATTTCAAGGTCTACTTCTTGATTTCTTATCTCTTTTGGTTACAGCTTATCCTAGGAACAAACACACAGTTTCTTTGCCTTACACACACTTAGGCAATCCTAGATAACTTAACACAATCAATAATCAATCCAAGAAACAGACCTTCGCACCTAGGAACTATCACTTACAGTCACAGGAACTTAGCACTCGGCTCTTCTATTCCTTGACTGGTTCCTCTTGATCTCGGTTTGCTTTGATGATCTTGTTTGAAGGTTCACACTGGATATTTGCTAATGTGTGTGAGTCGTATTTCAGTGCTTGAAGATAACTCTTGAGTTAGTCTTCCTTTTATAGAGGATTCTTCGCAGCTTGATCCTCTCTGGGTTCCCACAGATTGAGCTTGCCCTAGGATCAGTGGTTCTCCTTGGTCCACGTTGTTCTTGGCATGTGCAAACAACCTAGACAGCTCAGAATGTCTCTTGGTTGGTCAACTACCTCAGACGAGTCTTGCTATGTCATTGTCCAAATGCTTTCGTCCGAGGTTGAACAAGCTGGGCGCTTGGGAACTGTCTTCTGGACAGTGACATCTCTATGTCCTGTCGCTTTCACCTTCTCTGTCTGAGGTTCAGCGTTTCTGGGTATCTTGTTGTTTTGTTCTGGACATTGGTAGACCTTTGGAAGCTTCGGACAAGTCGTTTTCAACAACTTTTGTCCGAGGTTGTGTGTCCCTAGATTTCTCGGGAATCGCAATGTCGTATGCTATGTTACTGGGCACATCTGGGTTCCTCTGGGTTCCTTCTTCTGTCTTGTTCCTTTGGTTCTCTTTGTCCTGTTTGGTTTTCTTGCCTTCGGTATATTCATGTGGTTCCTTAAAACACATCTTTGAGATAAAACATTAATATCATAATATTTGTCATCTTCAAAAGTAGAGAAACTGAGGAAAGAAACTCTCAGGGGAACTGATAACAGGTTTTTTGTCGTGTAAAAACTGCTATGCAAAATATCCAAACAAACCCTAAACCGTAGTATTAGGTAAGTAAAGGTCTAGTCCATAGGGAGACAGACGTCTATCTAAATATGCAATTCGTATGTTAATCAGAAGTAACCAAAAGGGGGGTTTTGTTTGTTTAAGTAATCTAAGCAACAAAGGCAAGATAAACTAAAGATGATGAATTTAGTAATGGGGAGAAAACACTTAGTCAAACAACATCCACTATTCGTATGACAAGTTGATCATAGATACTCATTCAAAATCACATGCAATGGAAATCCCAATTCCTTTTCAGATATAACTAATAGAACAACCAGATACTATTAGCACTAACTAATCAAACAATCCTGAAACTATCAAGATTCAGTTTAATAGCAGCGTTACGGATAGGAATATAGTTGGATACAATTCTAGCATAAAACAACCAGCTTTTATCCTAGAATGTAAATCAAATCTCTCCTGCATAAGACTAGCACAACCAGATACTAGTACGATGCAGTTGCTACTCTGAAATAGATATGCTCAACCAGTAACAATCTAGATCTAGCAATAGACCAATAACAACAAACCCTAGTTGATCAGACTAAAGAATATCAATATCAATCATAAGCAATCAAGCGATAGAGAAGATAAATTCCATGCAATAGATTAAGAGTAAGAGTCTCACAACTAAATCACAACGAAAGCTTCAGCGTCTGACTAAGCAAGGGAGACTTAGTTCTTCATAGCAAATACGTAGAATAGAAAAGTGAAATTAGGGTTCAGAGCGTTGATGATTGGCAACAAGCCTTTCTCTACCCTTAAAATACTAAAGGAATTAAAGTCTAAGTTAACCTAATACGAAAAAATAAAAACGTAATAAAATAATCCGAAATAAAATATAAGAAAAAATCGGTTCAGAGGTCTTCTGACACGGGCGGCGGCCGCTGCATCCTTCACGGCGGCCGCCGTAATTGCGGCGGTCGCCGTCTTTACATGGCGGTCGCCGTGGGCAAGTCGTAGCTACGGTCGCTGGAATGGAATTGGCGGCGGTCGCCGTGGTTCCGCGGCGGTCGCCGTGATTGCTTCTCCAGCTTCTTCTCTTCAGCTCCCAAAACCTCCAAAATTGTGTCTTCCTCACCTCCTCGCCAAGTCTCCAAATCATATCCAAAGCATCCTAAAACACCTCTAAAACAACGCTAAAACTCCGTCAATACGCACAACATAATCGTGTGTATCAAACTCCCCCACACTTGAATCTCTACTCGTCTCGAGTGGATAGAGAACTACCACCCATCACCAATGAAGTACCTAGATCATCAACGTGTAGAGAAGCTCCCAACTAAGAGTAAAAACATCTACATCAAGGCCCAACATCCCCTAACCAATCACACAAGAAAAACAACTCATCCACAGCACACATCAGCATCCTCAACAACAATAACAATGACCACCACAACCTACTCCTCAGCAGCAAACAACAACAATAACACTCTCATTTCATTTTTCAAGTTGGAACTCACCACCTCACATCACTCTGAATCCAATTTTTTCTCCAGGCCTAATGCCTGCCGGATTACCTGCTTTTTACCTGAACCGCCCTTTCGGGTTTTCAGTCCATCCCAGGATTTTTATTTGCCTTTTTCTATTTGTGGCTTTTTTTTTCTTCAGAATACTAGCAATAGTAAATACATAATAACTCCCCCACACTTAGAGTACACACTGTCCTCAATGAAGTAAGACATAAAAAAATATAGGGGAAGTTGAGAATGTACCACTACTGCTGAGGTGGTGGAAAGACGGGATACTGGGAACCCATGAAGAGGTTCCACTGTCTCATTTGTTCCTCCATGGCATGAATGTCATTCGTCTGCTGCTGGCTCCTACTAGATTGTGCTACGTGGTAGTCACGCTCCTCCTGACGATAGTCAATGAATTCCTGATGGTAACCACGCGCTTCCTCGTGAAACTCAACAAACTGCTGATGATGGCCTCTCGCCTCCTGGCGGTAATCAACGAACTCCTGACGATGGGCAGCAAAGTCCGACTGCATGGACTGTTGGCGGGTGTCCACCCTCTAAAGCATCTCCCATGTCAGCCTCTGGTAATCGAGATGTCTCTCAGCAATAGGCTGTGCCTCAGGCATAACGGTATCCTCATCATCAACATCCTCGGGCTGTGCCACAGGAGCAGCAGAAGTACCAGCAGTAGAAGCGCCTGCAGCTGAACCACCACCAGCTCCCACACGGTATCGGCTCATATCAAAATAGCCATCGCCAACGTGACACAATCATTGGTTGTGCGCGTCGTCGCTAGCCAAGGAATGCAAGAGACCGCGTTCTCCCTCAAGCGCCTTCAACCAAGTCCAGAGAACGCGTTCTCTGTCAATATCCTCTCAACCATTAGTTGAACGCGATCTTTGAATTGTTTTTGTCATTTTTGAACATTATTATTTTAGTTATTTCTTTTTGGGCGTGTGTTCCACGCGTGTCGCGTGGGCCAGCCCATTAAGCGAGACTCGGCCCATCCGAGTCCCGCTATCTCCTATAAAAGGTCATCTCGACCTTCTGTACTAGGTTACGTCTAATTTGAATCAAAGCTTAAGTTTGAGAGCCTATCGCCTCCTTCCTTTGATTGGACGTCAAACACCTCTCTGTCTTCTCATCTCCTTCACTCCGCCGTCGATGCTACGACAATCGCTTGATTCTTCAAGCCAAGTCTTCCTTCGTATATCCCTTCACTCCGCTTCCCACGCTACGGCCCAAGACTTGTCTTTTTCAAGTCATCTATCCCCTCCAACAATCTCTTCCGCCATCGCAATACCACCATCAACCATCGCGTTCACCAACTCACACAAGGCTCCAAACACCGCATTCCACTCATTCAACCACAGATTCGACACGCGCGACTCACCACCAAGATCTCGATTCGGCATTCACAAGCAGGAACGCATCAACTGGCATCAGAGCCTTTGATCTTGTAAGTCGCTTGTCAAGTCTCATTTGTTCACAATTTTTTCTTCTCCATCATCTTGCTTCCGCCATTGTCACAATTTTTTTTTTCCTCTTCAAACACATGCTAGTCCTTTCGGTTTCTACAAGCGAATCTCTTGACCGTTTAATTGATTGATCCACGTGCGAAAATTGTGTGATTTGTTTGCATGAAATCTCCGTAATTATTTGATTGATTTCTTAATTAATTGCTTAAATTTCGCTAATCATATCTTGCATATTTTCTTGTGTGGCCGTTATAAATCTACATCAAATCTTCTCTCTCTCCTATCGCGTAACTCTCGCGATTTCTTTCATTAAGTTACTTAGCCGTTTATTTTAATTTTATTTGTGTAATCTTATTCGATCAAAAGTCAAAAGTCAAAGATAAGATTCGGATTTGAAATTCAAATTTCAAAAGTCAAGTCGCATTAAAAAAAAAGACGCGACAATTCAAAAAAAAAAAGAGAAGAAAAGACAAAATAAGGCAACCTTCTTCCCTCACCAGCTAGGCTCATCTCTCATCCCTCCATCGTCTAGCGTCACACTTGAAGGTTTGTCTTGTGTGTGCTTGTTGTTTACGCAAGAGGTTAGGACTTCATTGTTTTGGTTTCGTTTGCTTTTGTGCTTGCATATCACACTTGCTTTGCTTGCTTTTAGCCGCCCTCACGGCCAAAAGAACACGCCCTCCTACGTGAACATTGTTACTTGCTAGTTGCTTGCTTGCTCCTTGGTTTTGTTGCTTTTGTTCGTTTTTACTTGGATGTCTGGTCACGTTGTCATAGGAACCATGATCGCCCCTACTCATCCCAATAAAGACGACAATGGTGCCAACGACAATGCGCCAAATCTACCCTTGGTGCAACAACAAGACCAACACAATGAAGATCCCATTCTAGAGCTCACCGCGGAACAACGCGAGATACAGGAGCTCAGACGACAAGTTGCTCAATTACATGCCTCGCAACGCGCTGCGCCGGTCATTCCCACACCAACACTGATGGTCCCCATGGACACCCTGGGCGCGCCGCGTCATACTGAAGTCGGGCCAAGTCAACAACGCGTGGACAAGGGCAAAGGAGTGATGCCCTCCACCTCCAACTTGCAACCACGCCTTCAAAGGATCCAGTTAGTGATCGAAATCCGTCAAGGCTACGTGTCGCATCGCGAGCGCTACGCACCGCGAGCAACACCAGCCGGCTACGATAGCGGCTCCGACCGCGACGAGGATTCGCATGGTGAGTACTCTGAACCCTTTGACTTCCATGACAGGTATGAAGCCAGAGGAACAAGACGCCGCCACGAGATTGCCTCAACACCGCTTGCCGGCTGAGCCAGATGAGAAGAACGCGACTCAGGTCTGCCGTGTCGATCGTATCGCGCCCCAGACGTTGAGCCGCGTGCCATTCGACGTCAACGACCACCTGGGCCATCAAAGCGCGCGCACTCCGTGTTATGGCTCTGATGGCTATGGATCGACGACGCCGACTATCCATGATGACTTCCATGAGTTTGACGACGAGGAGATGGAGGACGCCGGGCTCATCAATCCAGGCTCCTTCCATCCTCCCCTTGGTGATCCCATTGAACTCTAAGATAGGCCAGCGGATCGGATTCCACCTCCACTCCAACCAGTCAGACAACATCATCGCGTTCTAGGCGACAACACGCATGAATCTCGTGGCCAACACCACAAGGACATGGCGCGTGACTTTCGTCGCCAATACAATGCACCTCCTAGGGACTTCGTCGCTGAAGATGTCCAGGCTCACCAAGCTCGCCGTCCTCATCATCGCGCTGAGGAAGCTGCACAACTCGCTTATCCGCCACAACCCGCTCAACACACACCAAGGCTTAGTCGCCATGAGGTAAAAGTTAAAATTGAGCATTTCTTTGGCGAATATGATCCCGTTGTGTTTCTTGAGTGGGTGTAGGCCACATAGTATACTTTGCGATATTGTCGCGTCCTCACAGAGGACCCTGTTGACGCGGCAACGCTACATTTCAGAGGTGCTGCACACATTTGGTACCACAGGTTCGTGGACGATCGCGTTCGTCGATACCTTGCTCCCATCACAGAGTGGCACCAGCTCGTGTATGTCATGACACAGAAGTACGTGCTAGTGGACTACAAAAATCAAATGCGAATGGAGATCGCAATGGCGCATCAAGGCTCTAAAACACCTCTGGAGTTCTTCTCTCAGTTGGAGGACATGTACTACAAAGCCAGCATCAGTATCGCCCCATCCACACTGCGAACGAACTTTCTAAGTAGCTTGAATGTGTCCATCTGTGACCAACTCGAGATATTGCCAATCAAGGATCTGAATACCTTGACCCATACCGCGATGCAAATCCACAACCAACAAACGTGTCGCCGACAATCCTCTTGGCAAACTCCGGGTCAAAGAAGGTATGATTCTAACTCTGGTCAATCCTTACTACTAATGTGCGCGGCCCTCCCACAGGAACCACCGCGTCAAATCAAAGCCGACAGGGGAAGATCGCGGCATCTCCCACCAATGCTCCTCGCGCGACGCCAACAAAGGGCTCAGCACCAACTCCAGAGCGCGTGCGTGACTTGGAGTGGTTCAAGTGTGGAGGACGAGGGCACTACAAGAGAGAGGGATTTGAAGATGACAATGAGGCGGCTTACACTTGTGAAGCCACCGCGCTCCATGAAGGCACTGTAATACCCCCAAATATATACTTGAAAGCATTACCGCCAGTGACCTCGGATTCCACATCCGAAGCCACCCAAGGCTTAACCAATTTATACAAGTCATAAAACGACATTCATAATATGAAATATCATGACATTCATTTAAATCAACGTCTCGGAATTACATTCAGAATTCCAAATACAACCAAAATACAGAACTACAGAGTAGTCTTAGTACATAATATATTTTGATACAGCGGAAGTCTTTTAAATAAAGGACACGAGTGTCTTGATCGAGCGATCACACGCCTAGGATATCAACCTGATAAAACTCTTTAAAATTCCATCTACCTTCCTCGTCGTTTCTAGCCTTCATAGAACATAAGTTTATCTAATGTGTCGTATGAGACGGATGACACCAGCCAACCATACAAGGGAAATTAACCGGTTGGTTAGTCTAATGAAAGACTATACAAGGGTCAAACAGAAAAGTTCTAAGTAGTCGTATTAGGTTTAGACCCATCGCTTCTCGAATGAAAGCCGATGACGATAGTCAACCTCAACACTTCTACAGAAATATACAAAATAGAATGATCGAAAGAAGACTCTAAAAGATTGAGTCTTATAGAAACTTATGAAGAGAAGACTCCAACGAATTGAGTCTTATCGGAAAGCATGACAAATGTTTGGGAATATTATAATTTCACACAAGAGTTTAAAAGCGACTTGACTATTTGGGTCCAAAACCAGTCCAAAACCAACCTCACCGCGTAATGCGAATTCAGATTAGGAAGGTGGACTTACTCTAATCGAAGCCCAGACGAGTTTCCACGTTGTACTTCTCGCCCAAGGTTCATTAATTATGTGCATAGCGGCACTTATCTTATTTAATTCCAAAACGTATATTCATGTTATAAGCTTTTATCATATAAATATATCATCTCGATACGAGAGATATCTTGGGAGCGTATCCCGAAAGGTTTGACGCCAGCTAAGCATACCTCCCCTATATTCGGATAGGGGATAGTCATGACCAAAGAAAGGTGTTAGGGCTTGGACATCCTACCCACCATGGTTATAAAGAAACAGCTAGACTTCGCAAGGTATGTAGCGTTCCTACGAATACTCGTGCTAACTATATTTCATGTTTGCATAAAATCCACAACAATACCATCACGGTAATAACAGATATAATAGCGTTGTTTCTGGCAATATATACAACCTATGATAATATTCATTTTAATCATATCATTTATAAAATCTGTTCCTAATGAAAACAATAATTCATCCCAATTTAATTAACAATTAAACAATTGATAATTAATAGAATTATGGAATGATAAGCAAGAGCGAACCGCCACTTGCCTCGGATTAGACGAACTCTTGACGAATCTCAAAGACAACGGGTTTCCGGGTCCGAAACAGGGACAAAACTCGGGTTACAATTTCCTACGGAACAACCCATAACGAAACCCTAAGTTAGATTCGATAATAAAATATATGAATCTAAAGAAAGATGAACGAGAACGAAGGAACGAAGTCTTGATCGAGACCACAAAGCCCAAAACCACATCGCGAATGCCCAGGCACACCGCGGGTGTGGCGGCTGATAGGTGCCATTTCAGGCACCTTAACTAGTAATTATTGACATGATATAGATGGAGTTTCAATGTAGATTTAGGCTAAGTCTGCAATCCAGAAGAAGAGTTAAGAAGTGAAGATATCATAGGATGTACAGCTTAATGAAGGATGAAGAAGATGGAGGAGAAGATCTGCTTAAGACTCATGGAGGAAGGCTACCATCACTTGGTAGTACAGAAGAGCAGAAGATGAAGAACTGAAGAAGCTGGTCTTTGCCGCCCCGCGCCACAAGCCACCGTGACCCGGCGGTGGATCTCAGAGAAGGCGACACAACGAAGCCACCGCCCCGCGGTGGAGGTCGACGCTTTGCGGCCAGCAGTTCTTTTGTTTCCGATTTTAGCATTTTCGGATATTCTACTTTCTATTATTTTATTTCCTTATTTTTATTTTCTAGGTTTAGCTTATCTTTTCTGAACCTATTTAAGAGTTTTTCTAGTTTTAGAGAAGAGACGTTCTCTCTATTTATTCATTCCAGATCTAGGGTTTGAACGAATGGAGAACTAAACACCTTTGTTTCGCTAGAAAATTGAAGCATTGCAATGATTTGGTTGTGAGATTTCTATTCCTTGTTCTATATCTTATAAAGTTGGTTTAATTCTCTTGAGCATAGTGTCTATTGGTTTGTATTGATTTATCTAGAGTTGCTAACTAGGTTTATCGATATCTATCATAGTGCTAGGGTTTGCATATAGTGGAATACGAGTGTTTACCTAGTGGCAAACACAATTGTTGCATATAGTGGAATACAAGTGCGCAATTGTGAGAGAGAATTATTTGCATGTTAAGTAGTAAGATTTTCTTCTATTTGTATGTATCCTATATCCTTGTGTGCATCGCTATTGCTTTGTTAGTGGTAAGGTTTTCTTCCATTGATATCGTGATAAGTCTATCAACAATTGTGAGAATTGGTAGTACTTAAGATCAGGATGGGAACAACTATAAGATTGTGAAAAGAACTTGGAACAATAGTTATCAGTGATCAACTTGTTTCATCTGCAGTGTGGATATTTGTCTAGTGGAATACTTCCCCTCATCATATTTCTTCTTCTTTTAAAGCCTGTATCTCCGTTACTCTGTGAATATTCTAAACCCCCCCTGCTACTTGTTAGTCACACGTTAATTGCATACAGATAACCGACTCCCTGTAGGATCGACCTTGACTTGCTTGCTATACTCTTTAGTAGGTGAATTAGGATTTCTTTGACAGGAAAACGACACCGGTTTTCGGCCTTGTCAAATTTGGCGCCGTTGCCGGGGAGTCAAATACTCTGTTTGTGATTGACTGCGGTGCGGATCTATCTTACGGTCCGCACCTTTGCTACCGATTCGCTACTTG
Organism: Rheum nobile; assembly: GCA_027886185.1. NCBI lineage: Eukaryota > Viridiplantae > Streptophyta > Magnoliopsida > Caryophyllales > Polygonaceae > Rheum > Rheum nobile. The sequence continues at coordinate 1,442,918 of WOAB01000580.1, read as the reverse complement.
TTGAAGTTGATACAGAGACAAGTACGAATGGCTCAGACACTCCGACAGTTGACTGCGCCAGATCTAATACAGCAACCATTGGTTATAATCATTCCACCCCTTACGGATGGTGTGACATTTGAGCTCAGAACAGGAGTGATACGGTTGCTCCCGAGATACCATGGACGAAGTGGAGAGGATCCCATTGTTCACTTGGGTAAATTCCACAACGTCATTATGAGCATTAAACCAGCCAACGTCACTGAAGATCAGATTAAAATGAGAGCCTTCGGGTTCACTGTTAAGGACGATGCTGAGGACTGGTATTATCATCTGCCTGGCGGAAGCATAGATTCATGGGCTAAGATACATAAGGCCTTCCTCGCACAATATTTCCCAACCAAGATGGCGAATGCCTTGAAAAGGGCGATTGCCAGTATTGAACAAGGAGAAGAGGAGACCCTTTATGACTATTGTGAGCGGTTCAAACGACTTTGCTCTATTTGCCCGTTCCATGGTTTTGACAAGAAAGCTCTAGTACTCTATGTTTACAATGGGCTGCTGGATGATGAAAGAAGAATCATAGATGCTACTTGTGGTAGTAGTATCTTGAATATGACCCCTGATGCAGCCATGATTAAACTCCATGATATGGCTGAGAGCACAAGAGATTTTGATGAAGCCCCAACGACCAGAGGAGTTAATAATGCTGTCAACTCCAATGATGCACATCTAATGCAAGAAATTGCTTCATTGAAAGAGGTTTTGTGAAGATGAGTACAAAAGAAGCACCCCAACAACACAATGCTTGTGGAATTTACGTTGACCCATTTCACAACACCAACGCTTGTCCCCAACTTCAGGATGCCACTACTACTGAAGTATACGCTGCTGGAGGTTACGGGCCTATTAGACCTCGACCTGATCAACATCATCTACAACCACCACCACAACTTCACTTTGATGAGCCACCAACTTCTCCCCAAGCTAGTAGCTCCCCTTCAGCTAAAGACTTGATCAAGGCCTTAACAATGCACTTCACAACTCATGTACAAACAACTGCGGCCAGCATCAAGAGCATGAAGGAGACAGTGGTTCATTTATCAGATGTGGTCACTAGGTTGGACAAAAGGGCCGCAGAAGAAAGTGTAAATGCGGTGACCCTCCAAAGTGGCAAGGAATTGCAAGTCGCTCCTACTGCTGAAAAGGATGACATGGCAGAAATTGACGATGGGCAAGTTCCACCGCCCCGCGGCGACACCCACCGCGACCCGGCGACATCTCCCAGTTGTCCTGAGTCAATACCACCGCCCCGCGGCCAAGAGCACCGCCCCGCGGTGCGAGCCCAAATCTTGATCATGATGAAGAAGAGGACTCCTATGTTCGTCCAAAATTTTCTTCTCTTGGTTCTGAAAAGCCCCCTGCCCCCTTTCTGGAGGCACTAAAGGAAAGGAGAGTAATCGACGGCAATGATCTTTTCGACACCTTCAGTAAGTGTGAGATTAACATCCCCCTCCTCAAGCTTGTAAAGAGTGTACCTAGGTACGCTAAGTTTTTAAAGGAGCTATGCACCATCAAGAGAAATCAGAAGCTGAAGGGAAAGGAAAGAGTTAAGGTCAGCGAACGCGTATCCGCTGTATTCCAGAGGCGTATGCCAAAGAAATGCGGCAATCCAGGTATGTGGAGCATTCCTTGTATTATTGGTGACACTAAATTTGAAAGAGCTATGCTTGATCTTGGTGCCTCCATTAATGTTTTGCCCTATTCCCTCTATGAATCTCTTGGACTTGGACCTCTGCAGGAAACAGGAATTGTAATTCAATTAGCTGATAGGTCTAGTGTCTACCCTAGAGGAGTAGTAGAGGATGTTCTTGTTATGGTTGATAAATTGATTTTCCCTGCAGATTTTTTTGTTTTAGATATGGAAACGGATACAAAGGCAACTCATATTCTGTTAGGTAGACCATTTTTGAAAACTGCTAAGACTAAACTTGATTTGCAAAGTGGGACACTTTCTATGGAATTTGATGGGGAGAAGGTGGAATATAACATATATGAAGCTGTGAAACACCCCAATGAAGACCACTCCTTATGCTCCATTGATGTGATTGACTCTATTGCACATGATGTATTTGATATATCTGGTCCTGATGAGTTGATGTCCATTGTTGAGAATAATTTGGATTTGTCCCATGAGGAATACTCTTTACCATCTAACATGCAGGAAATCATAGCTCAGATGGATGCGTATGGTAAGTTTCCTATAGATCCTTTGGGCATTGGCCTCAATTTACTAAATCCAAGCGAGAAGCTTGTTCCCTCTGTTGTACAGGCCCCCAATATTGAATTGAAGCCGTTGCCAGATCACCTCAAGTACGCCTTTCTTGGAGCCAACGACACTCTGCCAGTCATTGTGTCTAGTAAGCTTTCTGAAGACCAAGAAATAAAGTTGTTAGGCGTGCTCAAGGAGTACAAGACTGCAATTGGATGGACCATTGCAGACATAAAAGGGATAAGTCCATCGACTTGTATGCATAGAATTTTACTTGAAGATGGAGCCAAGCCATCCAGGCAGCCACAAAGAAGACTCAATCCTCCAATGATGGAAGTGGTCAAGAAGGAGGTGCTGAAACTCCTCAAAGCTGATATGATCTTCCCTATTTCCGATAGCCAATGGGTAAGTCCGACCCAGGTTGTCCCTAAGAAAGGAGGCATCATTATAGTGGAGAATCAACATGGGGATTTGGTTCCTACAAGGACCACTACAGGATGGAGGGTATGCATTGACTACCGTAAGCTGAATGCGGTAACTCGAAAAGACCATTTTCCCCTACCTTTTATTGATCAAATGCTAGAATGCCTTGCTGGATGGCCCTATTACTGTTTTCTAGATGGGTATTCAGGATACTTTCAGGTGGCTATAGCACCAGAGGACCAAGAGAAAACCACATTTACATGCCCCTTTGGCACTTTTGCATACCGCAGAATGCCATTCGGTTTGTGTAACGCACCCGGTACATTTCAACGATATATGGTTAGTATCTTCTCTGAATATGTTGAGAAATTTATTGAGGTATTCATGGATGACTTCACAGTGCATGGGACTAGCTTTGATTCATGTTTGAACCATTTAGCACTTGTACTTAAAAGATGTGTTGAAACCAATTTGGTTTTGAATTTTGAAAAGTGTCATTTTATGGTAGAACAAGGTATAGTGCTCGGTCATATTGTCTCTGCTAGGGGTATTGAGGTCGATAAGGCAAAGATTGATGTGATTCAGTCCTTCCCTTATCCTACTAATGTGCGTGAAGTGCGTTCCTTTTTAGGTCATGCAAGTTTTTACCGAAGATTTATCAAGGACTTTTCTAAGATCTCTTCACCCCTATGCGAGCTATTGAAGAAAGAGGTGACCTATGAGTTCAGCGACGAGTGCAAGAAGGCGTTTGATTGCTTAAGAGAACGCCTGACAAGTGCACCTATCATTCATGCACCTGACTGGTCTCGCCCGTTTGAGATCATGTGTGACGCCAGTGACTATGCGGTTGGAGCGGTTCTAGGCCATAAAGTGGGACGTGCCTCCCATGTGATTCATTATGCCTCCATGACTCTGAATGGAGCTCAGAGGAACTACTGCACCACTGAGAAGGAAATGCTGGCAGTTGTCTTTGCCCTGGAAAAATTCAGGCAATATCTTTTGGGAGTGAAGGTGATCATCTACACAGATCATGCTGCCCTTCGTTACCTAATGACGAAGAAGGAAGCAAAACCAAGATTAATCCGATGGGTTCTCCTGCTCACTGAATTTGATGTTGAGATACGATATAAAAAGGGAGCAGAGAACCTAGTAGTTGATCACTTGAGTAGGATCGTACATGAGGAAGATAAGCCCGGAGCACAGAGCCCCATTCACGGAACTTTTCCAGATGACACACTCTTTATGATCACAGGAAATTCGGGTAATGCCCACCACCCCACGGTCTGCACCACCGCGACCCGGCGATCTGTAGCCAGTGTGGAACTTAAGGCTCCACCGCCCCACGACAATATCCACCGCGACCCGACGACAGGTTCAACAGAGAACCAGGAAAGCTCACCGCGGCCCGCGTCGACAACACCGCCCCGCGGCAACATCTCCGGACTCACACTTTGCTCTGTAAGTACCTCTGAACCCCCTCCTCACATAGCCGAGACCGTCTTCGGACTCCGCTCTTTCAGACCATGGTACGCAGATATCGTGAACTATTTGGTTCGAGAGGAACTACCCCCGGATTACACTAGAGCTCAAAAGGCGAAGATACGAAGAGAAGCCCGTCACTATGTTTGGGATGATCCTTACCTATGGAAACATTGTGTCGATCAGGTAGTGCGCCGATGTTTTCCGGAAAATGAGGTACAATCTGTCCTTAACTTTTGTCATTCTCATGCATGTAGGGGTCATTTTGGAGCAAATAAGACTGCTAGGAAAGTATTGGATGCAGGATTTTATTGGCCACACATCTTTCGGGATGCTTACGCCTTTTGTAAATCATGTGACCGATGCCAAAGGGTTGGAAACATCTCCAAGAGGAATGAGATGCCGCAATCATCACTAATCTTTTGCGAGGTCTTTGATATTTGGGGTATTGACTTTATGGGACCCTTTCCTAGCTCTCAAGGGAATCTCTATATATTGCTTGCGGTGGACTACGTTTCCAAGTGGGTGGAAGCGAAAGCCACCAGGACTGATGATTCTAAAGTTGTGGCAGGTTTTCTTAAGGAGAACATTTTCTCAAGATTTGGGATACCCAAAGCTTTAAGTAGTGATCGGCGAACCCATTTATGCAACAAGACAGTGACTGCCCTGCTAAAGAAGTATCATGTCACCCAAAGAGTCTCCACGGCCTATCATCCTCAAACTAATGGGCAGGCCGAAAATTCCAATAGAGTGATTAAATCTATCCTGGAGAAAACGGTTGCAGCTAATCGGAAGGATTTGAATTCTAAACTTAATGATGCACTGTGGGCATACCGCACAGCTTTCAAAACTCCAATAGGAATGTCTCCTTTTCGGTTAGTATTCGGAAAAGCATGCCATCTCCCTGTAGAGCTCGAACATAAAGCGTGGTGGGAAATAAAGAAATGCAACATGCAACTGGATGAAGTGGGAGATTTCCGGAAGCTGCAGCTGCAAGAACTAGAGGATTTGCGCCTTGAGTCTTATGAGAACTCTGTTAGCTATAACGCGAAGACCAAGCAGTGGCATGACAAGCACATCTTGAGAAGAGATTTCAAGCCAGGGGATAAGGTCCTCCTATTTCAATCTCGGCTTAAGCTTTTTGCTGGGAAGCTGAAATCCAAGTGGACGGGTCCTTATGAAATTGCTGAAGTACACCCCCATGGCGCCATTGGATTGATTAACCCCACGACAAACAACATTTTCAAAGTGAATGGCCAAAGATTGAAGCCTTACCATGAAGGCTTCAACCCGAACCGAGTTGATGAAGTGAGTTTTGAAGTCCCTGAAGCTGAAAACTGATAGGTCACAGCCTACGTCGAGCCAACGACATTAACCAAGGCGCTGATCGGGAGGCAACCCGAGGTAATTTTTTTTTTCTCTTCTTTTGATTTTCTTTCCTTAGACTTTTTCGTAGTTCTTTTGCTTTGTTTCGTTCGCCTACTACTAACGTGTCAGGTACGAAAGTAAATGGAGGCGAGTTTAACTCTCCAGGAAACCCACGACCGCCCCGTGGCACACTACACCGCCCCGCGGTGAGGCCTGGGTATTTTCACTCAACTCTGAATTTTTTTTTAAAAAAAAAAAAACGGTTTTGTTTTCAAAAAAATTTTCCAAGTTGGATACGAAGGATTTGACGGTGTTCTTTGGATCGCCCCACGGTCCGGTACCTGGTATTTACCCCCATTACCCTTTAAACACTCCCGCCAAACCCTAACCTCCTCACCCTTTTCTTTCTCTCTCTTTCTGCCGCACCCCTCTTTCTCCTCTCAAGCCCTCACCCAAAAATCCCATAATTGCTACCCCTCCCTTGCTCTAAGCCTTGTCTATGGAAGATCCTTGAACCCAATTTCAGATTCCCATACCCGAGCCACCACATTATACTTGTCCGATTGCCCCGTGGTGTCTATTAGTTGAAGGGAGGTGTTGTGAAGTTTTAGAGTTGTGATTAGAGGAAGTTGGGCTTTGTCTAGGCTCGTCGGAGGTCGAGATAGGGTTGATCAAACAGTCGCCGCCTCACGTTGGAGTTTCACCGCCTCGCGCGAGTCGGGAATTTTGATTTGGAGAAGAAGGTTGAACAGTCATCGCCCCGCGGCAGTCCTCACCGCGACCCGGCGGCAGCCTTCAGTGGAGTATACCACCCCGCGGTGAAGCATACCGCCCCACGGTGGAGCATACCGCCCCGCGGTGAACCCTGGGTGAACCCCCGTCTTTGGTTTGTAAGTCCTCTTTGCCTAGCTCTTTGATTCTGAGTGTTCCAATACTTTCACTATGCCGAGAGCTAGGAAGGTTGGCATGACTGTGGAGGAGAACAAAGCTTATGATGTGGTTGCAGAGAGGACTGTGCTCCCACCTCGATTCTTTGATAAGGGTACCTTGGCCGAATTGGGTATGTTAGAAATGGTCCAGCTGTGTTTGGATAAGTTGGGATTGGGGGGCTTCCTGGACAAGTGTGCCCCTGCGTTCCCCGAACTTTGTTACCAATTTATCGCCACCATGTCAAGATACCATGAGAGACGCACTATTAATGGTGAAGAGCGCAAGGTACTTGCGGGTATGAAATTCAAGTATGAGGGACGGGCTTATGAGATGCCAGTTGAGGAAGTCAGGGAGGTTCTGGGAGTGTCTAGACCACCTACTGCTGGGTGGAAGAAGGGACCCGATGAGGCGGACACTAAAGAATTCTGGATTACCGCTACGGAAATGTCTTCCTATCAGAAAGGGAAGGAAACCAGTAACAAGCTCGTGCACCCCTGTCTACGCTTAATTCATTCTGTGCTGGTGCGGTCATTTTGTAGGAGTGCGGAGAATAGGAAGATTTCTCTGAAGCGTCTTGGTTTGTTCTCTCCGATGCTCGACCCTTTAGATGAGGAGACTCCCTGTTGGATTTTGGTATGGGCGCGCAAACTCCAGAGGATTCGCGAGGGTGAAGCGCGAGATATTGTTCCGGGTGGTCTAATCACTTTGGTTGCGGCCGCCAGAGTGCAGACTGACACTATTCCTCAGCCGATCATGCCTGTTCGCTACGACATGCCATGTCTGCGACGGTGTGGTATGTTGAACAACTCATCGGAGCAATTCCTTTGGTGTTCTTATGGAGGTCACGTGCTGCGGCTTCCTCGCCCCTTTATGATGTGATCACGGATCCCATCAAGAACCTCACGAAAGACGAGATCGTCCAAAGATCGGTGGAGCCTCATGCAAGGACGTGAAGATTATCTATGGGATGATATTTTATGTGTTTTGCTATTATTTCCCTTTTCGTTAATTAACTAGGTAATTAACTAGTTAGTTGTTGTTTTTGTTATTTTCGTAATTAATTAGCTAGGTAGTTGTTTTAATTAGTGGCCTATCTAGTGGCCTAAGTCATGCTTAGGTTAGTGGAGTTAATTAGTTGATTTTCTTATTTTGTATTTTGGCACCTATATAATGGTGGCCATGCATTGTAATTCCTTAGATTTGAATGGAGATAAAAACGAGTGTTTAGTACATTTCAAGTCTCATGACAATGGTTTCCGAGGTGAGTTGTATCCTCGAATCCTTAGTCGTGTTTTGGTGAGTTACATCCAAAACACCATTTGGTGTGTCACATCCAGAGGTGATTGTTTGGTCATGGTGTGTTCCATCCATGATCAATCAATCTCGTCTTGTGTTTCTTGGTGAGTTGTATCCAAGACTCATAAGATGCCTATCCCAAACTCTTCTCGAATCCTTCATGAAGAGTTATATCCATTTCCCTTTTTAGTCAAATCTCCATCAAGCCAAAACCCAAAAACAACCCAAAACACATTAGAGTGTCGTCTTTGAGAGTCTAGCCAAGAGTTTCCTAAACAACGAGTTCTTGGCGCCCTTCGTCTTGTACTGTACGGGTCCTGGAATGTGCTCACGCATATTATATGGTATCAGAGCCATTCAAGACGAGGGCATGATCATTCAAGCCGACTCAACGCCGAGGAGATTCGTGGTTCGACGCCAACGCCGCAGCCACATCGTCTCGGCTAGGAGTCATCGAAAGCTTCCTTGTGCGTCGGTTCTATCTATGAAGAGGCCAAAGGAAAGAAGGGCTAGTCAAGGAGAGGAGGGACTAAACCATGGCTAAGGAAGACAACTAGCTTACGGCTCACCCAACACCCACCACTCACCACCTCTCCCTTCCATGAAGCCCACGTCTAAACACATCACTCCAGCCCATTACACCCACAATATCCCACGTCCAAATCATGTTCTTGACCAATTAATTAGTTATAATTAGTTGGTTAAAGAATACAAAAAAAAAAAAGAGACGAGATCAAGTAGGCTTGCGGTTTTGGCTTGCGGTTGGGTGAGTCATATCCTAACCACTCCCAACCAATTCCCCTATTTTTTCTCTCCTTTCAAACTCATCACCTCCCGCCCACACTTGCCCCTAACAGCCTTCCATTCTTCACGTCTCAGCCGAATCCTCAATTTGTGGAGACTAGTGGCTAAATCCCTACAAAATCTCGAACAAATCCAACTTTCCCACATGACCCTTCCTTCCCTTGACCTGCTGCAATTTGCTAATTAATTAGCACCTCCCACCTCTCCACCAAGCTACTGCACGGTCACCACAGTCCAGCCCGGCGACGCCAAGTGCAGCCCCGATGTGCCTTTCCGACGACCACCGTCTTCCTCATTGTCAACTTCACCGCAGCAAGATAATCCTCCTAGCGTCCAGCCGAGAGGACGCACATGGAGCCTAAGTACAAGCCTTGTGAACTGTTGCACACGTTCGAGGATCAACTCGAGATCGACCTCCTTAAAGAGGAGTTCCTCCAAGACATGCCCGAGATGACACTTGAGGATTGGGTCGACTTCGATCAACGTGAGATGGGCTGCCATCTTGAGTGTTTCATTGGTGGATGTCTCGAGCCATTCATAGCCTTAGTCGATACCGGAAGTGATTGCAACATTCTAGCGGAGCATGTGGTCCAGCACCTCGGCCTCCCGACCCGAGGTTTGGTGCCAACCATTGAAATCGCTTGGATCAATGAAGGCCACCGTATTCAGGTGACTCAAGTAGTCAACATTGCCATTCGTCTAGGGGAGTATACGGATATGGTAACTTGCTTGGTAATGCCGAGCCGAACCAACGCCGTTATCCTAGGAAGACCATGGCAGTTCGACCGCAATGTGTTGCACGAAGGTCGACGAAACCGTTGCCACATAGTCAAGGATTTGATATTGTATACGTTGGATCCAATGAGTAGAGCTGAATTTTTCCGGGCCAAGGGATTGGCCCAACGGATGTTCCAACAAACTAGAGACTATGCAATGGGAATGAGCAAAGATTCGAGGTCGAATCTTCTTCAAGGAGAGGAGGATGATGAGATCATGGATCCCATCGAACACCTTTCAGAAGACGAGATCATCCAACAATCGGTGGAGCCTCATGCAAGGATGTGAAGATTGACTAGGAAGTGATATTCTATGTGTTTTTGCTAGTATTTCCCTTTTCATTAATTAATTAGGTAATTAGCTATTAATATGTGTTTACGTATTTTCTATAGTTACCTAGTTAATTAGTTAGTTGTTTTTGTTGTTTACGTATTTTTCTTATTTTAGCTAGTTAGTTGTTATTAAGCTAGTGCTCTAAGTTAGTGGCTTTAGTGCTTTAAGTTAGTGGCTAGTTAGTGGAGTCATTTTTGTAATTTCTTTTAAGTTCTTTTGGCACCTATATAATGGTTGCCTTGCATTGTAATTTGGGAGACTTGAATTGGAGCTTATTAAAAAAACGTGAGCGTTTTGTTCATTTCAAGCCTCTTGGACGATGGCTTCAAGGTGTGTGATATCCTTGAGTGTCTTAGTCTTGTTTTGGTGAGTTACATCCAAAACACCCTTTGGTGTGTCACATCCAGAGGTGATTGTTTGGTCATGGTGCGTTACATCCATGATCGATCAATCTCGTCTTGTGTTTCTTGGTGAGTTGATCGATCAATCTGGCTGAGCTGCATAGTCTGTCCCTCTGAGCCTTGTTGAAAGGTGGAGGGAATTCACCCGTGGTGAGAAAATTCACCAAATCAGCATACCATGGCTCCACAGTAGTCAGCCTGAAGAGAGACTCATCAGGGAATCTCGTCTGAATCTGAGGCTGTGGGGTGCTATCTTCTTGGACAATTCGGTTGAGATGGTCAGCAACAAGATTCTCAGCACCCTTCTTATCCTTGATCTCCACATCAAACTCGCTGAGTAATAAGATCCATCGGATCAGCCGTGGCTTGGCTTCCTTCTTCGTCATGAGATAGCGCAGAGCAGCATGGTCGGAGTAGACAAAGACCTTTGTACCAAGGAGGTACTGCCTGAACTTCTCAAGAGCAAACACCACAGCAAGCATTTCCTTCTCTGTGGTGGAGTAGTTCCTCTGTGCACCATTCAGCGTCATAGAAGCGTACTGGATCACATGGGATGCTCTACCATCCTTTTGGCCCAGCACAGCCCCCACAGCATAGTCACTGGCGTCGCACATGATCTCAAATGGCTTAGACCAATCAGGGGCCTGAATAATTGGGGCACTTGTCAAGCGAGCCTTCAGTTCATCAAAGGCTGCCCGACACTCAACTGTAAACTCAAATCCCATCTCCTTCTTCAGCAGATCACACAGAGGTGAAGAGATCTTGGAGAAGTCGTTAATGAACCTGCGATAGAAACCTGCATGGCCCAAAAAAGAACGAACTTCGCGAACATTAGTAGGGTAGGGCAAAGACTGAATTACTTCAATCTTTGCCTTATCGACCTCAATACCCCTAGACGACACAATATGACCCAATACAATGCCCTGCTCAACCATAAAGTGACACTTCTCAGAATTCAGCACTAAATTAGTGTCAACACATCTTGCAAGCACAAGTGATAGGTGGATCAGGCAGGCATCAAAATTATCACCATATACAGTAAAATCATCCATAAAGACCTCTATGAAGTTCTCAATGTACTCAGAAAAGATGCTTACCATACACCGCTGAAAGGTTCCTGGAGCATTGCACAACCCAAATGACATCCTGCGATAGACAAAAGTGCCAAAGGGACAAGTGAATGTCGTTTTTGCTTGATCCTCAGGTGCAATGGCTATCTGGAAGTAGCCTGAGTATCCATCCAAAAAGCAGTAGAACGCACGCCCCGACAGTCTCTCGAGCATCTGATCAATGAATGGAAGAGGAAAATGGTCCTTTCTGGTAACCGCGTTCAGCTTGCGGTAGTCAATGCATACTCTATAGCCTGTCTGTAGTCTCGTGGGAACGAGCTCTCCATGTTGGTTCTTCACCACTGTAATCCCTCCTTTCTTCGGGACAACCTGCGTAGGACTAACCCACTTGCTGTCAGAAATAGGGAAAATCATACCTGCCTGTAGAAGTTTCAGAACTTCCTTCTTGACAACGTCCATCATAGGTGGGTTTAGACGCCTCTGGGGTTGTCTCGAAGGCTTCTCCTCCCCTTCCAGCAGAATACGGTGCATGCAGGTAGTAGGGCTGATTCCCTTGATGTCAGCAATGGTCCACCCGATTGCTGTCTTATGCTCCTTAAGAACCACCACCAACTTGTCTTCTTGTTCCTTAGTGAGCTGGCTGGAGATGATCACCGGTAGTGTCTCCTTGTCTCCAAGAAAAACATACTTGAGGTGCTCGGGAAGTTGCTTCAACTCAATCACTGGTGCCTGCACAATAGAGGGCAAAAGCTTCTCGCTAGGCAGGGTTAGTGGTAGAGGCGATTTACCTGGTAGCTCACGAGGAAGCTTATAGTAAGCATCCAATTCATTGACAACTTCCTGCAAGTCAGTAGATAGAGTAAAATCCAAACTAGAATCAACAATAATAGATTGCGTGTCATCTAGGTTGTCCTCATCAAAAACATCTTGTACCACAGGCTCAAGTACATCAATCGCACACAAGGAATGATCATCAGACGGGTATTTCATGGCCTCATAGATATTATAATTAATGGTTTGGCCATCGAATTCCATAGTCAAGGAACCAGTGCTCACATTAATCTTGGTATTAGCAGTTTTGAGGAAGGGTCTCCCTAACAGAATAGGAGCTGCATGCTTATCATGTTCCATATTAAGCACATAGAAGTCAGCAGGAAAAGTAAGATCACCAATCATAACCAATACATCCTCTACTATCCCTATAGGACGCACACTAGATCGATCAGCTAACTGAATGGAAATATTGGTTGCATGCAAGGGTCCTAATCGTAAGGATTCACAGAGAGATGAATGTAAAACGTTAATTGAAACACCCAAATCTAGCATAGCTTTATTGAACTTGATACCTCCAATAGTGACAGGGATGATGAACATACCTGGGTCGCCACACTTCTTGGGTAGGCGTTTCTGAAACATAGTAGAGACATGTTCGCTTACCTTTACCTTCTTCTTGATATTTCTGTCTTGGTTCCTCTTTGTTGTGCACATCTACTTCAAGAACTTCGCATAACGAGGGACAGATTTGATCAAATTGAGGAGAGGAATGTTGACCTCAACGTTTCTGAACATCTCAAACATGTCCTTGTCCTGCGCAAGTGGCTTGGTACGCTTCAAAGCAGATTGGAAGGGTGGAACAGGCTTCCAATCAGGAAAAAATGATGTTTCAGACCCTTTCTCAGCCTCAACTTCGACTACAGAGGGGCGGCGGGCGCCGTAATTAGTACGGCGGTCGCCGTAATTTTCTTCAGAAAGTCGAGGGCTACATCATTATCACGGCAGGCGCCGTAAGTTTCGCGGCGGGCGCCGTGAACATCATCAGAAACTTCGGAACTTGGATCACCGTCACGGCGGGCGCCGCAATTAGTACGGCGGTCGCCGCAATTTCCATCAGAGAAGTCGAGAGCAGATTCATCTCCACGGCGGGCGTCGTGGTCTTCATGGCGGTCGCCGTCGTCTTCACGACGGTCGACGTCGATGTTCTTCTCCAGATCCTCGTTTTCTGCCTCGTTGACTTCAGACTTATCTTCTTCTAGCTTTTTCCCACTTCTCAAAGTTACAGCACTGACATTCCGAATATTCGGGTTCACTTCCGTTTGAGATGGAAGTTTACCAGAATCCTTTGCGTCCAGTTTATTCACCACTTGAGAAATCTGGCCAAATTGCCTTTCCAAGTTCTGAATGCTAGCTTGAGTATTTGCTTGGAATTGCGCTGAGCTCTGAGTCAGCTTATTAACATTCGCAGTGAGATCGACATTGCTCTGCATCAGCATCTTCATCATGTCCTCCATAGATGACGAAGGATTCGAGCTCTACCCTTGAGGTCTTGGCACATAGGGTTGCTGTTAGGAAACGGAACTCTAGAACTTCGGTTCCCCTAAGAGTTCCTTTCCTCAGTTTCTCTACTTTTGAAGATGACAAATATTATGATACTAATGTTTTATCTCAAAGATGTGTTTTAAGGAACCACATGAATATACCAAAGGTAGGAAAGCCAAACAGAATAAGGGAACCAAAGGAACAAGACAGCTGAAGGAATCCAGAGGAACCCAGGTGTGCCCAGAAATGGAGCTTGCGACATTGCGATTCCCGAGAAATCTGGGAACATACAACCTCGGACAAAAGGTGTCGAAAACGACTTGACCGAAGCTTCCAAAAGTCTGCCAAGGTCCAAGAGCTAAAGAACAAGATGGCTATAGAACCTCTACCTCGGACAGAGACGATGAAAGCGACAGCACATGAAGACGTCGCTGTCCAGCAGACGGTTCCCAAGCGGCCAGCTTACTCAACCTCGGACGAAAGCGTTTTGACAACGATACCACAAGGCTCGTCTGAGGTAGTTGACCAACCAAGAGAGATTCTGAGCTGCCTAGGTTGTTTGCACATGCCAAGAACAACTTGGATCAAGGAGAACCACCAATCCTAGGGCAAGCTCAATCCGTGGGAACCAAGAGAGGATCGAGCTGCGAAGAATCCTCTATAAAAGGAAGACTAACCCAAGGGTTATCTTCAAGCACCAAAACAAGAACTCACACTCATTAGCAAATATCTAGTGTGAACCTCCAAACAAAGATCATCAAAGCAAACCGAGATCAAGAGGAACCAGTCAAGGAAGAAGAGCTGAGTGCTAAGTTTCTGTGACTGTAAGTGATAGTTCCTAGGTGCGAAAGTCTGTTTCTTGGATTGATTATTGATTGTGTTAAGTTATCTAGGATTGTCTAACTGTGTGTAAGGCAAAGGAACTGTGTGTTCGTTCCTAGGATAAGCTGTAACCAAAAGAGATAAGAAATCAAGAAGTAGACTTTGAAATCCTTTCGAAAGAAAGGTAGTGGTTTTTATCCTGGATTGCTAGTTGGCAATCAAAGGTTTCCACTATAAGGAACTTGTCTTTTGCTTGATTGTTTATTTCCGCTGCGAAAGGAACTGAGAATCGTTATTCTGAGTTCCTTAAGTTTTTATCTAACAATCACGATCCTACAATTGGTATCAGAGCAGGAAAAGCTCTAGATCTTTGATAAGTTTGCAGATCATGTCTCAACCAAGCAAGTTTGAGCTCGGAATCTCCACCAACAAGCCACATCTCCGAAAGAAAAGAGAAGAAACATGGTGGGAAAAGTGCATGGAAAGCCACATCAAGACCAATGACTACCAATGCTGGAGGATAGTCGAAAATGGAGATGGCTATGTCGACCTCACCATGAAGGAAGAAGATTGGAAACCAGAACACTATGTTATCATGGAGAAGAATGCCAAGGCCAGGCAGTTCATCCTCAATGGATTGGACAGAGAGGACATGGACAAGGTCATAGGAATCAAGACGGCCAAAAAGATGTGAAAATCTCTCAAGGAGATGCATGAAGGAAGTGAGGAACTAAAGCAAAGCAGAAAGTTTGCTTTGGAAGGAGAATACCACACCTTCAAAATGATGGAAACTGAGACCATCTCAGAGTACTACTCTCGCTTCAACAGATTAATTGGAAAGTTGACGGCGGCGGGAGTTGATCTTGATGAAGTCTCCAAGTCCTTAGTGATCATCAATGGACTCAACTCCAAGTTCACCCTTCTCAAAGGAATCGTGAAGAACACTCCAGGCATCCAATCCCTTCCCTTGACCCAAGTCATAGGGAAACTGGAAGTTGAAGAAGGAGAACACACTAAAGCCAATGCCGATAAGAAACTGGAGAAAGGAATCGCCCTTAAGATCTCCAAAGCTTTCTCAAAGCTTGAGATGGAGCAAGAGAACTCAGACTTGGAAGAAGAGGAGGACGAGCTAACAGCCCTCTTCTCAAAGAATATCAAAAAATTCTTTGTGAAGGGAAGGTTCAAAAAGGGCAGTTCCTCCTAAAACGGACCCAGAAGGGATCTAAAGGAAGTCTCTTGTTACGAGTGCAAAGAGAAGGGACACTACGCTAAGAACTGTCCCAACAAGGAAGACTCCAAGGAAGAAGAAAAACCTCAGAGAAAGAAGGCTCTCGTAGCCTCATGGAGAGAAGACTCAGATGAGGAACTGGATTTGAGCGGCTTCTCTAGAGGAAGATGTCTCATGGCAAAAGGAGACTCAAGCGACTCAGAAGATCTTGAAGTAACTTCTGATGATCTCTTAAAATCCCTAGTTGATTGTGATAAGAAACAACTTCTTAAGATCATAAAGAAACTAGGAAAGGAAACCAGTTCCCTTCAACAAAAACTTGATGATTGTGAAGATGAAATTGCATGCTTAACTGTTGAGAATTCTGTTTGGAGTAAGAAACTTGATGAAACTGAGAAAGACCTAGCTGAAACTCACTCCAAACTGATTGAAATTAGGAACGTGCATGCTAGTCACCTTAAAATCTGCAAATCTTGTGATGAAACTAGCATAGACTCTGTCACAGTTCCCTTGCATGCTAATTTACCTGGAAAAGACATGCTTCAATCCATAATTGATAGATTGGACATCCTCACTGATTCTATTAATGAAAAGACAATAAATCAAACTGTTTTTGTGAGACAACGCCATGGAATAGGATATGTCAACAACAAGGATAACAATGATGCTGAAGATGAAAAAGCTAGACGAGAACTTGTTGAGATGAATGAGAACCTCAACATTGCTCTTGCCACCTCTCGTGACAGGATTCAGTTCCTATCAAAGAAGATCATGGTGCTTGAGAACAAGGCTGAGGTTGCCAAACGTCTCAATGAAGGTTCTCAAAGCCCTAAGAAGGAACCAAAAGGAAAAGAAAAAATGACTCCTGAAAATCAATGGTTCACCAATTCTTTTGCTCACAAAAAGTATGTTGACATGGCCAATAGTAAGGTTAAAAACAATATTGATTTCAACAAAATAAATGAAAAACCTCTTAGGCCAGGGAAAGGAAAGTATGGTCATGTTGTCTACAACCGCTTATGTACCTACTGTGGTAAGAATGACCATTACAACACTGATTGTGCTAAGAAAAGGAACTTTGAAAGGGAGAAAAGTGCTTATCACCAGGAAAGGAACCAACTCCCTGATTATTCACAGACTCGAAATGCTAATCCCCCTAGTAAAGCCAAGCTTCGCTGGGTTCAGAAATCTTAGTTCCCTTATGTGCAGAAAGAAGAGAGGCAACCCCAACTATGGTACATTGACAGTGGTTGCTCATGCCATATGACCGGAAAAAGAAATCAAATGACCTCTCTACAACCTCTCCAAGGAGGGAACATATCCTTTGGAGACAAAAGCAAAGGGAAAATCTGTGGAATAGGAACTGTGAAACTTAACGATCACATTCAGGTAAACAAATTTCACCTTGTTGATAGTCTTGGTTTTGATCTAATAAGTGTGTCACAGCTGTGTGATCAAGGAGACAATGAAGTCAGATTTAGATCAAACGAATGCTCAGTTCTTGACTCCTCGGGACAAATCATCCTAAAAGGAAAGAGATTCAACAATGTTTACATTATTGATCCATCCTTCGTCCCCAAGGAGAAACTGTGTCTCTCAACCGTGAATGACCAAGCTGAGTTGTGGCACCAACGCCTCGGTCATGCTAGCACCAAGCTGATTCAAAACCTACACTCAAAGGAACTAGTCAGAGGATTGCCAAAGCTGAGTGGCACATCTAAGGAACCATGCTCTGACTGTGTAAAAGGAAAACAGGCTCGTAGTTCCTTCAAATCCAAAAACATGGTAAGCACCTCAAGGCCTCTTGAGCTCATCCACATGGATCTTTGTGGACCCATGAGAGTTCAAAGCCTAGGAGGGAACATGTATATTTTTGTTATTGTCGATGACTTCTCTCGCTTTACTTGGACCATTTTCATTAAATCTAAAAGTGAAGTCATTGATCGCTTTAAAGACCTGGTTCCCTTGTTAGAAAAATCCCTTGATTGTTCACTTAATGCTATTCGGTCTGACCATGGTACCGAATTCGAAAATGGAGAATTTCTAACCTTTTGCAGTGAGCATGGCATTGATCACAACTTCTCTGCACCATACACTCCTCAACAGAATGGAGTAGTGGAGAGAAAGAATAGGACCTTAGAAGACATGGCTCGAACTATGTTGATCTCAAGTGGACTCTCCCAATCCTTTTGGGCTGAGGCGATCAACACAGCATGCTACATCATCAATAGAGCCATGCTTCGCCCTATCACAGAGAAGACACCCTATGAACTCCTAAGAGGAAGAGTTCCCAACATTCTCATCTAAGGGTGTTCGGATGCAAGTGCTTTGTGCACAACAATGGGAAGGACAATCTTGGCAAGTTCGACCCAAGAAGTGATGAAGGAATCTTCATTGGATATGCCTCAGGCAGCAAAATCACTTGGAAAGATAGAAGAAAGTGTTCATGTTATTTTTAATGAAAAATCACTTGGAAAGATTGTGCAGAACACCACCAGTTCCTTTGAAGATCCGTTTCCCAAGTCATCCCAAGAAGATCCAGATGAAGATGTCACTCCTCCCAGTTCTTGCCCTGTTGAACGGAACCCTCCAATGGCTTCTCCACCAGTTCCAATGGATAATGAACAACAATCTATTTCTGGGAACCATGAGCATGACGACAACATCTGTGGAGACCTCATTGATTCATCTTCCCACATGTTCTTCAATGGAGAAGGTGACCCCAACCAGGAAGCTGAATGCTCAACTCAGAATGTCTCCATATCAAATACTTTGGCTTCCAACAGAGAAAGAAGAGTCGTCAAGCCTCCAGTCAGGTACGAACATTTAACTTTCTTTTCCTTTAATGCCTTTTTGTCTATTGTGGAACCAAAGAACATAGGTGAGGCACTGAAGGATGCGGACTGGATCCAAGCCATGCAAGAAGAGCTTCATCAATTTGAAAGGAACAAAGTCTGGCATCTGGTTCCTCGCCCCAAGGATAAGCACATCATAGGAACCAGATGGGTTTTCAGAAACAAGCTAGATGATACAGGAGCTGTGATAAGGAACAAAGCAAGACTTGTGGGTCAAGGATACAATCAACAAGAAGGAATTGACTATGATGAAACCTATGCTCCAATGGCAAGGATTGAAGCAATAAGGTTGTTGATTGCCTTCGCATCTCACAAAGGGTTCAAGTTGTTCCAAATGGATGTGAAGACAGCCTTCCTCAATGGAATTCTTCAAGAAGAAGTCTATGTCAAGCAACCTCCTGGTTTCGAAGACGACGATCATCCGAATCATGTCTACTTTCTAGACAAGGCACTCTATGGCCTCAAGCAAGCTCCCAGAGCTTGGTATGATCGTCTTGCCCAGTTCCTACTCTCAAATGGCTACAGGCGTGGAGTTATTGATAAGACTATCTTCATCCTAGAAGAAGAAGGTAACATCTTAGTGGTTCAAATCTATGTTGATGATATCATTTTTGGTTCCACTAACCTGTCCCTTGTAGACAAGTTCAAAGACTTGATGAACAGTGAATTTGAAATGAGTTTAATTGGGGAACTCAAATTCTTCCTCGGATTACAAATCACTCAAAAGGAAGATGGTATTCAAATCCACCAACAGAAGTATGTCAGGGAACTACTGAAGAAGTTCAAAATGGATTCATGCAAGCCTCTCTCCACTCCCATATCCACCATTGCCCATCTGGATAAGGACCACTCGAGTCCTCTAGTGGAGGAGAAGCTCTATAGAGGTATGATAGGCTCACTCATGTACCTAACCGCTAGTCGACCAGACATTGTCTTTGCTGTTGGCTTGTGTGCTAGGTTCCAATCTTGTCCAAGAGAAACCCACTTGGCTGCTGTAAAGAGAATACTTCGATATCTCAAGGGAACTGACGATCTCTGCATTTGGTATCCCAAAGAATGTCCCTTTGAGCTCATGGGTTTCACTGATGCTGATTATGCTGGATATTTGGTGGATAGAAAGAGCACTTCTGGAATGGCACAGTTCCTAGGCCCTTGCCTTGTGTCATGGGGATCAAAGAAACAAGTTTCAGTCTCCCTCTCCACCACAGAATCCGAGTACATTGCAGCTGCCTCTTGTTGTTCCCAACTTCTCTGGCTAAAGCAACAACTCGCGGACTTTGGTATGTCTTATGGCCCTCTCACTATTCTTTGTGACAACACTAGTGCTATAAACATTTCTAAGAATCCTATGCATCATACTAGGACCAAGCATATTGACATTAGACATCATTTTCTTAGAGATCATGTTGAGAAGGGAAACATCATTATGAAATTTTGTAGAACTGAAGATCAAATTGCAGATATATTCACCAAGGCATTGAATAGAGTTCCTTTTGAGAACCTTAGATTGGAACTAGGAATGATTCCTATTACTCAGTAGTGACCTTAGTTCTGAGAATTCTTTCCAAGTTCCCCTAATTGACTAGTTTAAGATATTTAACTTGTTGAGTCTTGATGTCCTTGTGTTATATCTTTTGCTACAAACCCTTCTTGTCATAATGGTTTCTTATAAAGGCTTAGATAAATTTTTCTGGTTCGTTTCCTTTTGATTATCATTATTTCTCAACTCCTCATTGTTCAAATTTCTTTGATGGCCCAAAAGTCACAATCTGATCATATTTCTAACCCAACATTACAAGCTGAAATGATGATTGTGTACTAAGACCTACCCTTGCCTCATTGCTCAATTTAATTCTCTATGATCCATCTCTAAACCTTCTCTGAGAATTATTGTGCAATGCGATAAATAGCCTACCCTGATTCCTTGTATGGGAACGTATTGTTTTTGGTTCCTTTGTCTCCACCCACACCAAAGGTTCCCATACATTCCTCTAGCTCACTGAAAATGTCGCCAGAAAGGAACCAGAACATCGCGTCTCTCCAACGGCTCGCTTGGCTCTCCCAGACGCTATTTATGGCATATTGACAGGGATAAGGCATGTCTCATCAGTGGCAGACCTCCCTCTTCTCGGAATGGGTCATATTTTGAATTTAAATTAGTCGTTCCAAAAAGCTGCAACTCTCTTCAATGCTTCGGATTTGCCTTGATCTTCTCAACGGCTGGATTTGCGTCAACGGTCACCTCATTTCTTGGCCATCCCAGATCTTCAACGCACTTAAAGAGGTGCTCAGTTGCTCCGAGTTGATCAAACAAGCTCTCCATCTCTCTGATCCTCTACCTCTCTTTCTCCTCACACAGAAATCCTATTAGCTCATCTCAAATGGCCAACCCTAACCCACTCATTGTTATGGATGAAGAAGAGGCTGCTTTTCTTCAAGCCTTTCGCGAAAAGAAGGCTAAAGCCTCCTCCTCCAAGCCTATTTCTCCCTCCACCTCTCAAAAATCCCTCCCCAAAGAGAACCCTGTGGCGAAACCGGCAGAGAAACCAGAAGAGAAGCTTGAGGAACCACCAAAGGCTAAGGAAAAGGTGGAAGAGGAACCAACCATGCCCAAAGAAGAGGAGCAAGCCATCACTTTGGCTTCAGAATCAGTCACAAAATTAGTTTCTGAAGGCGGGTCACATGATTCCTCTCCGGATAAATCCCTTCAAGAGATCCCTAGCCCCGAGCCTTCCCCGATCAGCCTCAAATCCAAAACTTCCAACCCAGGCCCCTCTGTCGCCACAAGAATGCAACAGAGGAAGAGAAGCTCCCAAGCCATTGTTCCCTATGAAACCAAATCCACAAAAAGGGCCAAAATCACCACCCTCTCTGCCTCCTCTTCCTTCTCCAAAAGGAAGATCCTAAAACCTCTCATTATCGGCAGAGAATTCTGGACCCAGGAGTTAGAAGAAGAGGATGAGGAACTCTATGGAGAAGCTTTGAATGAATTCCACTCTCTGTTGCAGTTCCAAGGGTGGGACGAGATGTTGTACGAGCCCTTCTCTACTTCCGACGAGGTTGTCCGGATGTTTTACCAGTCCATGGAATTTGTACCCCAGAAGGAGAACTCTCCCTGTCACGACGCCATTCTCATATGGAAGGGAACCAGCTTTCCCCTGTCCGCCAATCTAATCGTGTCTGCTCTAGGGATTGAGTCGAGGTCTGGGTTTGGCATTCTGCCTCAAAAGAAGGGATGGCCCAAGGGAAAGGGCTTCAAGTCCAAAGGAGCAATCGTCAAGAAAATTTATGATGGCGCATCCCCCTCATCTTTGGAGACGAAGGATCTCTCCATCGCAAACCGGCTACTGTATTTTTGGATCACTTGCAACTTGGTTCCCAAGCAAGAGCACAGGAACAAAGTCCTCATCACCGATGCCATCTACATGGACAAAGTTCTCTCCGGCGTTCAGTTGGATCTTCCCCGTATTGTGCTGGCTCACATGCAATTCTGTGCATCCCATAACTCCCATGCTTTACCCTTCCCTCACATCATCAAAAGGCTACTCTCCAACCTTAATCAGTACCCAGAAGACTTCCCCGAGACTGCCTACAGCAAATGTCTTACAATGCACACAGTTCGGAAGCTGAAATCTAAGGAACAACAACCCAACCCTGCTGAAACAGAAGAAATCCCGCCTAAGGAAAAGGCGAGTTCCCAGGGCCGTTCTAGTTCCCACCCTCAGCAACCCCCCTCTTCAGACTCCTCTGCGATCCTCCTTGCGTTGGATCGTATTGAAAAAGCTATCTTGGAAGGCTCGACTGCCAACACGGTCGCCATCCATAATCAAGTAAGAGAGTTGGGGCGTATCAGTTCTGCTGTCGAGAGTCTGGTGGAAGTTCTGCAGAAGGATTGGCAAGGTGCAATCAGTGCTCATCAGGCCGCGGGCCAAAATGTAGGAACCGACGATAAGGATGCAGAAGAAGAGGCCGCTACTACGCCATAGGAACGCTTGTTCTAGGTTCCCAGTGCTGCAACGCCACAGCGAGCTAGTAGTTTCCCTTAGGATCCTACTCCCCTCTTCTATCCCTTTTGTTGTCTTTCTTAAGATTGCTTTTGTTCTCTTCCTTGCTATCTGTTGTTTGTCTTGTCGGTTGTTTGTTGTTTGCTTGTGATATTTTGTGTGTTTGATCAATGATATGTGAAGTTTTTAATGATTATCTTCAGTTTCGTTCCCATGCTCATTTGTCTTTGCCTTAAGTTTTCATTATGACATTTTATGGGCTTGCTGCAATCGCATATTCACTCCGATATCATGTTCTTAACTTATACTTAATCTTTTCGATGATGTCAAAAGGGGGAAGAAAAGGATAGGAACCTTGAACTTTGGAGACTACTGAATTAATAGGAACTCTGAACTAGTTCTATTTCTAAGGGGGAATTTGAAATAAACTTGTTCACGTGCTTAGGGGGAATTTGCAACCATTGAATGTTCTATCACTAATCTGTAATGTTGTAAATCCCGTTATCTCAATATGGTCTCATGAATTTCATGTTCCTATTATGTTGTCAGGTTCCTTATATTTGTCATCATCAAAAAGGGGGAAATTGTTAGGAAATGGAACTCTGGAACTTCGGTTCCCCTGAGAGTTCCTTTCCTCAGCTTCTCTACTTTTGAAGATGACAAATATTATGATACTAATGTTTTATCTCAAAGATGTGTTTTAAGGAACCACAGGAATATACCGAAGGTAGAAAAGCCAAACAGAACAAGGGAACCAAAGGAACAAGACAGCTGAAGGAATCCAGAGGAACCCAGGTGTGCCCAGAAATGGAGCTTGCGACATTGCGATTCCCGAGAAATATGGGAACACACAACCTCAGACAAAAGGTGTCGAAAACGACTTGACCGAAGCTTCCAAAAGTCTGCCAAGGTCCAAGAGCTAAAGAACAAGATGCCTAGAGAACCTCTACCTCGGACAGAGACGATGAAAGCAACAGCACATGAAGACGTCGCTGTCCAGCAGACGGTTCCCAAGCGGCCAGCTTACTCAACCTCGGACGAAAGCGTTTTGACAACGACACCACAAGGCTCGTCTGAGGTAGTTGACCAACCAAGAGAGATTCTGAGCTGCCTAGGTTGTTTGCACATGCCAAGAACAACGTGGATCAAGGAGAACCACCAATCCTAGGGCAAGCTCGATCCGTGGGAACCAAGAGAGGATCGAGCTGCGAAGAATCCTCTATAAAAGGAAGACTAACCCAAGGGTTATCTTCAAGCACCAAAACAATAACTCACACTCATTAGCAAATATCTAGTGTGAACCTCCAAACAAAGATCATCAAAGCAAACCGAGATCAAGAGGAACCAGTCAAGGAAGAAGAGTTGAGTGCTAAGTTCCTGTGACTGTAAGTGATAGTTCCTAGGTGTGAAAGTCTGTTTCTTGGATTGATTATTGATTGTGTTAAGTTATCTAGGATTGTCTAACTGTGTGTAAGGCAAAGGAACTGTGTGTTCGTTCCTAGGATAAGTTGTAACCAAAAGAGATAAGAAATCAAAAAGTAGACTTTGAAATCCTTTTGAAACAAAGGTAGTGGTTTTTATCCTGGATTGCTAGTTGGCAATCAAAGGTTTCCACTATAAGGAACTTGTCTTTTGCTTGATTGTTTATTTCCGCTGCGAAAGGAATTGCGAATCGTTATTCTGAGTTCCTTAAGTTTTTATCTAACAATCACGATCCTACAGTTGCCTAGGTTGTGGAGGGTTACCCTGCTGTTGGACTTGACCTTGATTCTGTTCTGGGTCTCTCCATCTGAAATTGGGATGGTCCCTCCAACCAGGATTGTAAGTAGTAGGGATCATGCCTGGGCCTCTACTGATATCCTCCTACTGCATTCACTTCCTCTTGTAAGGTAGGACACGAATCAGTAGGATGCAAGTCGTCATGACAAATCTCGCAGGCCTTAGCCTGTTGAGGCGTACCTTTCAGCTTCAGACGTGTCACCTCCTCTCTCAGCACATCAAAGTCAGCTTGATCAATTTTGGATTGAGAACTTGCAACCACCAAGCTTTGGGAACCTCTCCCACTGTATTGTCTGGAGTCACCAGCCAGTGTAGCAAATATCTCCAGAGCTTCTTCATAAGTCCTCTTCAAAATGTTTCCACCACATGAAGAATTCACCATCCGACGATCATCTTCACGGAGTCCTCCATGCAGATAGAGAATCAGATCATGATTAGCATAACCATGGTAAGGGCAACTCTTCACTAGTTTCTTGAAACGTTCATAATAGTCGTAGAGAGACTCATTGGAAAGTTGCTCAATGTTGCAGATCTTCTTCTTAAGCTGATTGGACTTGATAGCTGGGAAATACTTGTCAAGGAATACTTTCTTCAAATTCACCCAAGTGGTGATGCTTCCTGGGGGTAGAGAATGATACCAGTCCTTCGTTGAGTCCTTCAGAGAAAAAGAAAATACCCTCAACCTCATCTGATCTTCAGTAATATCAGATGGTCGCATGCTGGTGCAGACCTCAAGGAACTCATCCAAATGCTGAATAGGGTCCTCAAGGGGGCTTCCACTGAATTTCGGGAGCAAATGGACTACTCCTGTCTTGAGCTCAAATTTAACCCTATCACCAAGGGCGGGAAATTACACAACACGAGTTGGTTGGTCCAAGTTAGGAGCCGTCAAGGACTCAAGAGTAACACGCAGATTGTCAGCCATCGTATCAGCTTCCTGAAGTAATACACGCGCAGCCCTGCGAGCCTGATGAAAAGTTCTTTCGATCTCTGGATCAAATTCAAGAGGTAGATTATTAGTAACACGGGTGTGAACCATAAGATAGGTTCACACCAAAATTGGCACACAAATCGCACACAAAATAGATTATTGCCTCCCCGGCAACGGCACCAGAAATCTTCGCGTCAAGGTCGTCGTGATTGCTTCTCCATCTTCTTCTCTTCAGCTCCCAAAACCTCCAAAATTGTGTCTTCCGCACCTCCTCGCCAAGTCTCCAAATCATCTCCAAAGCATCCTAAAACACCTCTAAAACAACGCTAAAACTCCGTCAATACGCACAACATAATCGTGTGTATCAGGAACCTAAGTTCCAGAGTTCCATTTCCTAACAATTTCCCCCTTTTTGATGATGACAAATACACGGAACCTGGCAACATAATAGGACTTTGAATTTCATGAGACCATATTGAGTTTTAAGGGATTTACAACATTACAGAGTAATGAGAAACATTCAATGGTTGCAAATTCCCCCTAAGCAAATGAACAAGTTTATTTCGAATTCCCCCTTAGAAGTAGAACTAGTTCAGAGTTCCTATTAGTCCAGTAGTTTCCAAAGTTCAAGGTTCCTATCCTTTTCTTCCCCCTTTTGACATCATCGAAAAGATCAGTGACAAGTTAAGAACGGGATATTCAAGTAAATACACAATTGCAGCAAACCCATAACAGAAACATAATGGAAACTTAAGGCAAAGACAAAGTAATCATAGAAACGAAGCCAAAAGTAGTCATTAACTTAACAAAAACTTAACATTGTTCAAGGCGGGGTGAGACAAATCACAAAAAAACATAAAACCAACACACCAACAACCTACAGAGACAACAACATAGGCAACCTTTAAGAAAGACAACAAGGGATATAAGAGGGTAGTAGGATCCTAGGGGAACTACTAGCACACTGTGAGGTTACAGCACTGGGAACCAGAAGAAGCGTTCCTATGGTAATGCAGCGGCCTCCTCTTCAACAGCCTTGTTAGTACCGGTTGCATCTTCCCAAGTTTTGCTGAAGAACTTCCACCAAACTTAAGACAGCAGAGCTCATTTTCCCCAGCTCATGTACTTGATCACGAAGAGCGACCGTGATGATAGTCGAGCCGTTCGTGATAGCCTTTTTAATACGACCCAGAGAAGAAAGGATCGTAGAGGAGTCTTGAGTGGGGTTGAGCGGTGGAAGGGAACTTGAAGGGCCCTGGGAACTGGCCTTTTTCCTTAGGCGAGTTAACTTGAGCTTCAGAGGAGGGGGGGGGGGCCTGGTGATCCTTTGTCTTCAATTTTCGAACAGTGGCTATCGTGAGAACCTTGCTATAGACAGTCTCGGGCAAATCATCAGGGTACTGGTGTAGCAGGGAGAGGAGATTTTTGATAAGATGGGGAAATGGTAGGGCATGGGATGCGTGGGACTTGCAAAACTGCATATGAGCTAACACAATGCGGGGGAGATCAACTTGTACTCCAGATAGTACATTTTCCATTAGAATGGCATCTGTGATGAGAACTGAGGCTCGGTGCTCCTGCCTGGGAACTAGGTTTCGGATGATCCAGAAGTGCAGAAGCTTGTTGGCGATGGAGAGGTCCTTTGTTTCCAAGGTTGAGGGGTAGTCGCCGTCATAGAGTTTCTTCACCACTTCTTCCTTGGACTTGTAACCCTTTCCTTTGGGCCATGCCTTTTTCTTATGCAGAATGTCAAAGCCAAATCTGGACTCGATCCCAAGAGCAGACGCTATGTGGTTGGGGGACAGAGGGTACATGGTTCCCTTCCACTGGAATATGGCGTCGTTGCAGGGAGAGTTATCCTTGGCGGGTACAAAGGTGAGAGACTGGTAGAACAGACGGACAACTTTATCAGAGGCGGAGAAAGGCTCAACCAAAAGCTCATCCCAACCTTGATACTGCAGCAGAGAGAGAAACTCGCTTAGGGCATCACTGAACAATTCTTCATCTTCTTCTTCTAGGGCTTGGGTCCAGAACTCCTTGCCGATGATGAGCGGTTTGAGGATCTTTCTCTTAGAGAAGAGAGAGGAGACCTGACCCAGGGAGGAAGAAGAGAGAGTGGTGGATTTAGCCCTTTTTGTGGATTTGGGCTCAAAGGGAACTAGAGCTTGGGAGCTTCTCTTTCTTTGTTTCAGCCTTGTGGCGACAAAGGGGCCAGGGTTAGAGACGTGTTTAGATTTGAGGCTAGCAGGAGAGGGCACTGGGCTAAGTATCTCTTGGGTAGTTGACAGGGCTAAAGTCGTATGCCTATCAAAGAAATCCTAAAGTACCTACTACAAAGTATAGCAAGCAAGTCAGGGTCGATCCCACAGAGAGCCAGGTTATCTATTCTTGTAATTCACGTCACCAACTAGGAACTAGGGGGGGTTTGTAGTGTTTTTCGTAACCAAAGTAAACAAAGCAAGAAAACGAATTCGCAAGTAAAGGTTGTAAATATTATGGGGAAAAGCGCCACACTCAACATAAATCCACACAACAATAGAAAGGTCGATCACGGAATTCTATCAATCTGAAGTTGTTAATATTCCTATAGTTGTTCTTATCCCGATCATAGATAACTATTAGTTCTACCAGCCCTAATAGTACTTATCACCAAATCAAATCTGAAAACCTTCAAGACTCAATAAAGCAATAGCAATCAAACAAGGATTCAACAAGATACATGCAATAGAAACAACCCGTTACTATAAGCATGCAATTAACTCTCTCTCACGATGAAGCGCTCGGATCCCCTATACGCAACAATCGTGCTCGCCACTAGATATGCAACCCGAACCCGGAATCACAAGTCCTAGCAATTAGGAAGATATCAATAAACCTAGGTAGCTACTCTAGATAAATCAACATAAACCAATAAACATTCAAGCACAAGAGAATTAATACAGCTAGATAGGAAAACGAACAAGAGTAGAAAACTCACAACCAATCAATTGTTGGCTTCAAACTGTCAAGTGCAACAATGGAGGTTTAGTTCTCCATAGGGTTTGTGAGAGAAAAACGATGAAAGGTGGCAACTAGGGTTAGAGAATCCTCCTCCCAAAAGAGTCTTAACCCTCACTTAAATACTAAGGAAATAATTCAGAAATAAAGAAAAGAAAAATAACAAACTTGGAAACTAAGTCTCGAAATAAAATGAAACGGAAATAAAAAAACTCGTAAAAGACTTTCAGTGCGTCGCCACCGCGGGTGCGGTGACTCCCACCGCTGGGTGCGGTGGAACTCCAGTGTCTTCAGTCCAATTCTCTGACGACCTCGCCGCGGGTGCGGTGAGGCTGCCGCTGGGTGCGGCCATTATCCAGCAGCTTGTCTTCTTTCTGCTCCTTCCACCGCTGGCGGCGGTGGCCTTCGGCAAGGCTCCAGAATGTCTCCTCGTCTATGGCTCTTCATTGCAATCTCTCGCACCGCTCCTCAACTCGTCTCTTCACTCCTTTGGCGTCTTTCCTTGGTGTCTCCTAGATATCCAAAATCACTCAAACACCTCCATAAACACTAAACTTCGCCTCCAAACGCCTTGCACATGAATGTGCCTAGATCTACCCGAATGGCACCAATAAACCCTCTAAAGACTCTTACTTAAGCCCTACAAAGTAGTGCTTATCAAATTCCCCCATGCTTAGACCTTTGCTCGTCCTCGAGTAAACTAACAAAGAGTCTATCCTCCAATGCAGCACCCAAGGTCTCAGGAAGCATATCCTCCAACTAAGAGTCACCTAGCCCATGCCAAAACTCCTGGCGCCAATCTCATCTACAACACATCATACTTGACAAGCTTAAGGGGCAAGCAGAATACTTCCCCCAAGCTTAACCCAGACATCCAAAAGCGTGAGTGACCTCTAATCCTAGCCTCCATCTATGACTTCTTATGACTCCCAAAGTGGCCTACCCGACAATCTTTCTTTGACTCTTCTTCTTATGATGCCTCGCCAAGAATAATGAGAAATCCTAAAATCACTCTTCTTCTTTTTCGCTCATTTTGCCAAGGCGCCCTTTCGGGTTTTCACCAAGCCACTCATATTTTTTCATAGATGTGCTCACATAAGCTCACGTCACTCTTGACCTCATATTACCCCAGCCTATTGCTGGTCTAAGCCACCTGCTTATTACCTAGGCCGCCCTTTCGGGTTTTCGACCTATCCCAGGATTTTTATGTATGCCTTTTTTTTTAATTTTTGGCTTTTTTAATTTTTTATTCATTTTTCTCCTCAACGACATAGCAAGTATAAAACTCTCCCCCATGCTTAAACATTGCATTGTCCTCAATGTAATGAAAGACAAAAGAATAAAAGCACAGGGAAAAGAAAAAAATAACTCACAAACGTCGCCAAGCTGCTTGGACACATCCGTTGTTGCTGGCGGTGTACTCCATATGCGCAGGTCCGGTGTTGGGCGGGTGTCTTCATCAATTCTATAATCTTCTCCTACCGTGCAACCAAAAGAAAACCACTTTGGTGAATAGGGGTAAAACAATAATAGTAGGATTGCACGGCCTTCTAGGAACACATGGTGGAGCCCAGATGTAATCATGGTGTGGGCTCTAGTGTTCCTCCTCTCCAGCTGCCTGTTGTAGGGCCATCATCGTTGCCAAATATGTGTGTAGAGCTAAGGTTTCCTCCTTGACAACATGATGCGCAACATCTCCATGGGAAACTCTAGACAGCTGGCCTTGGTACAACGTTTTTTTTTTTTTTTTTTTTTTGCTCCCCGTTTAAGGTTTTTTCGGGGAGTTTATTAGTGCGGGGAAGGAAGAGACTTACATTGGTGGTAAACACCTTCTTCAATAGGCATGGGTCTCTTCCCTGCAGGTTAGTCGGAAACAAAAACAAGAACAAAAACAAAGCAAAAACACACTAAAGAAAATGCAAAAACAAAGAAAGAAAAGCAAAGAAAGAAAAGCAAAGAAAGAAAAACATACCTCGGGTTGCCTCCCGGACAGCGCCTTAGTTATTGTCATGGCTTGACATACTACTCGAACAACCTTAATCCACAGCATCGGGTTCCTTAGGAACCCTCTCATTCAGCACCTCCTTCCTGAACCAATCATGGAAAGGTTTGAACCTTAGACCATTCTTCTTCTTCAGTGGCTCCTCCACCTTGAACTTCTTAGTCGCCTCTCCCCCATACTTAGATCGATCAGGGGGGTGTTTCACCTCAACTTCAGGGGCCTGCACAATAAAAGGGAATAGCTTCTTGCCCTGTGGAGTTAGTAAGGTGGGGCCACTGCCCAAAAGAGAAGCAGGAGACTCACCCTTCTCATCCAATAAAGCCGTGACTTCCTGCAGATTAGAAGATAAAGGAATACTGACAGGCAAGTCAACTATGGGATCCTCTATTATAGGTTGCAATTCATCCAAAGGGTTAGGACTCATTACATCAACAAAGTTCAAAGAGGTGTTAATGATGGGTTTCATATCATATATGTTGTATTCAGCTCCGTCCCCATCAAATTCCATAGTTAATTTCCCACTTCTGACATCAATTGTGGTGTTAGCAGTTTTCATGAAAGGTCTACCTAACAACATATGTGCACATGTACCACCACCCATATCAAGACCATAAAAATCAGTGGGAAAAATCAACTTATCTACCATAACAAGGACATCCTCAATAACCCCTTTCGGGTAGACATTGATTCCATCAGCTAATTGAATAACTAGCCTAGTGTCCTGTAATGGTGGCAGGCCAAGAGACTCATAAAAAGACAATGGTAAGACATTAATAGATGCACCAAGTTCTAGCATAGCTTTATCAATTTTTGTCTCACCAATGACGCAGGGGATAGATAACATACCTGGATCACTGCACTTCTTGGGCGTACGCCTTTGAAATACAGCGGATACTTGCTCGCTCACCTGGACCTGCTTCTTTTGCTTCTTCTTCTGGTTCCTCTTGATCGTACAAAGCTCCTTCAAGAACCGAGCGTACTTGGGAATACTCTTAACAAGCTTGAGCAAATGGATGTTAACCTCACACTTGCTAAATGTCTCAAAGAGGTCCTTGTCATCAACTACCCTTCTCTCCTTGAGCGCCTCTGGAAAAGGGGCGGGTGGCTTCTCGGAACTGAGAGGAGGAAAGTATGGACGAACATAATCGTCGATGTAAGGCTCATTAGCAGTCCCAGAAGACTCGCCACGGGTGCGCCCAGAAGTCACCGCCGGGTGCGGTGAATCCCCAGAAATATTTCGAAAAAAATCACCGCTTGCCGCGGGTGCGGCAGGTGCCAGCGCCGGGTGCGGCCGATTTATAGAAACTTTATGTTTTCCTTCGTTGTGTTCACCGCGGGTGCGGTCACCATGCCGCTGGGTGCGGCCATCCTCCAGAACACCCTTTTTTTCTGCGTCGTCCTCTTCAGCACTAGGATCGACGGGTAATTGCCTTCCACTTCTAAGGGCTATAGCACTAACATTTGCTCGTGGGTTAACTACCGTTTGAGATGGTAGATTTCCCGACATCTTGGCATCAATTCTCGTAATCGCCTCAGCCATTTGGCTCACCTGTGTCTCCAAATTCTTTATGCTTGACGTTGTGGCCTGAACATGAGTAGTGAAATGTTTCGTCAATGTTTGGAGCATATCTTCAGTTGAAGGAGACGCCTCAGGTTGAGGATTTTGCATCCTTTGTAGAAATTGAGGTCTTGGCTGCTGTTGTTGTTGATACTGGGGTTGTTGTTGTTGATTCGGTTGATCCCTCCATCTGAAATTAGGGTGATCTCTCCACCCCGGATTATAAGTATTGGAGTAGGGATCATGCTGAGGTCTTGGGTTTCCATAACCTCCTACAGCATTTACCTCAGCAGGCGAATCATCTTGTAGTTGAGGACATGCGTCAGTGGGGTGAAATTGATCGGCACAGACCCCACACGCTTTCAGTTGTTGAGGAGTTCCTTGCAGCGTAAGTCTCCTCACCATGTCCTTCAACTCAGCAATATCACTGGCATATGAAGAGCGACCAGAGTCAACAGCATTGACTCCTCTCTTGGTAGAAGATCTACCAAAATTTCTCGTGCCCTCTGCCATCTCCTGAATATTTTCCATTGCCACTGCCGGTGTGGTGTTGAGAATATTGCCACCACATGCAGCGTCGACAATCCTCCTTTCGTTGTCCAGCAGCCCATTATAGAGATGAAGTACCAGATCCTGATTGGAATACCCGTGGAACGGACAACTTGAGCAAAGTCTCTTGAACCGCTCATAATAATCATACAGGCTCTCGTCAGCTTCCTGCTCAATGTTACTAATAGCTTTCTTCAAACTGTTTGCTCTCTTTGCAGGGAAATACTTCTCAAGAAAAGCCTTGTGTAGCTTGGTCCACGTGTCAATGCTCCCAGTAGGAAGATGATAATACCAGTCATCAGCAGTGTCTTTCAGGGTAAACCCAAAAGCTCTCATCTTGATTTGCTCCTCAGTAACATTCACCGGTTTCATGCTCATGCAGACTGTGTGGAATTTACCCATGTGTTTGATTGGGTCATCGCCAGCCAGTCTATGGAAAGTTGGGAGCAAATGAATCAGCCCCGACTTCAACTCAAAGTTCACATTCTCTCCAACAGCAGGGATCACCACGGCCAAGGGTTGCTGTTGCAAGTTCGGCGCAGTCAACTGTCTCAACGTCCTATCTGCGTCACCCATCTCAAATGCAGGGTTGTCAAAAACCAAAGTACGGTTGATTCTGCGATCCTGGGACAAAGTTCTCTCAATCTCTGGATCAAAATCAAGAAGAGGTGAATTAGTAGCACGAGTG
This sequence comes from Rheum nobile, assembly GCA_027886185.1. Lineage (NCBI taxonomy): Eukaryota > Viridiplantae > Streptophyta > Magnoliopsida > Caryophyllales > Polygonaceae > Rheum > Rheum nobile. The sequence goes on along the minus strand of WOAB01000580.1, from coordinate 1,410,057 downwards.
TGGACCATAAGATAGGTCCACACCAAGGTTGGTAACAAACAAATCACAAAAACAGAAAATTTGACTCCCCGGCAACGGCGCCAAATTTGACAGGGCTAAAGTCGTATGCCTATCAAAGAAATCCTAAAGTACCTACTATAAAGTATAGCAAGCAAGTCAGGGTCGATCCCACAGAGAGTTAGGTTATCTATTCTTGTAATTCACGTCACCAACTAGGAACTAGGGGGGGGGGGTTTGTAGTGTTTTTCATAACCAAAGTAAACAAAGCAAGAAAATGAATTCGCAAGTAAAGGTTGTAAATATTATGGGGAAAAGCGCCACACTCAACAGAAATCCACACAACAATAGAAAGGTCGATCACAGAATTCTATCAATCTGAAGTTGTTAATATTCCTATAGTTGTTCTTATCCCGATCATAGATAACTATTAGTTCTACCAGCCCTAATATTACTTATCACCAAATCAAATCCGAAAACCTTCAAGACTCAATAAAGCAATAGCAATCAAACAAGGATTCAACAAGATACATGCAATAGAAACAACCCATTACTATAAGCATGCAATTAACTCTCTCTCACGATGAAGCGCTCGGATCCCCTATACGCAACAATCGTGCTCGCCACTAGATATGCAACCCGAACCCGGAATCACAAGTCCTAGCAATTAGGAAGATATCAATAAACCTAGGTAGCTACTCTAGATAAATCAACATAAACCAATAAACATTCAAGCACAAGAGAATTAATACAACTAGATAGGAAAACGAACAAGAGTAGAAAACTCACAACCAATCAATTGCTGGCTTCAAACTGTCAAGTGCAACAATGGAGGTTTAGTTCTCCATAGGGTTTGTGAGAGAAAAACGATGAAAGGTGGCAACTAGGGTTAGAGAATCCTCCTCCCAAAAGAGTCTTAACCCTCACTTAAATACTAAGGAAATAATTCAGAAATAAAGAAAAGAAAAATAACAAACTTGGAAACTAAGTCTCGAAATAAAATGAAACGGAAATAAGAAAACTCGTAAAAGACTTTCAGCGCGTCGCCACCGCGGGTGCGGTGACTCCCACCGCTGGGTGCGGTGGAACTCCAGTGTCTTCAGTCCAATTCTTTGACGACCTCGCCGCGGGTGTGGTGAGGCTGCCGCTGGGTGCGGCCATTATCCAGCAGCTTGTCTTCTTTCTGCTCCTTCCACCGCTGGCGGCGGTGGCCTTCGGCAAGGCTCCAGAACGTCTCCTTGTCTATGGCTCTTCCTTGCAATCTCTCGCACCGCTCCTCAACTCGTCTCTTCACTCCTTTGGCGTCTTTCCTTGGTGTCTCCTAGATATCCAAAATCACTCAAACACCTCCATAAACACTAAACTTCGCCTCCAAACGCCTTGCACATGAATGTGCCTAGATCTACCCGAATGGCACCAATAAACCCTCTAAAGACTCTTACTTAAGCCCTACAAAGTAGTGCTTATCAGTAGTCTTATCAGGGGAGGAGTCATGAGAACCTCCCTCTGAGACAGATTTTGTAGCCGATGCCGAAGCCGGAGTGATGTCTATTGCTTTCTCCTTATCCTTCGCCTCTGTTTTCTCCTCAGGTTGCTCTTCAACTTTCTCCTCAGGTTGGGGGTTTTGGGAGGTGGTGGCAGAAATGGGCTTGGAAGACAATGCTGCCTTCTTTTCTCGGAAGGCTCGGAGAAGGGCAGCTTCCTCCTCGTCTTGGATCAGGTTAGGGTTTTGGTTAGCCATTTTTGAGGAGCTAGAAATTTGTGTTTGAGAGAGAGAGAGCGAGACAAATTATCAGAGAGATGGCAAGTTGTGGAATGGCTTGGATCAACAGGGCATCTCTTAAAGGCGGTGAGAGGGCTGAAAGGGCCGATGGAGGATATCTAGCCGTTGAGAGGATCAGGGAAAATCTTGAGCATTGATGAGGGGTGCAACTTTATCCGAACGGTCACAGATATTAAAAAATTTTCCATTCAGAGAAGGGGGGGTTCTGCCAACTGATAAGAGATGACTGAGCTCTGAGAGTTTGCCATAAATAACATCTGGGGAGTGCCAAAGTAGCCGTTGGAAGCATGCTTTATCCTGGTTCCTTTTTGGCGATATATTCAGTGTGCTAGAGGGATATATGGGAACCTTTGATATGGGTTAAAACAATGGAACCAAAATAAATGCGTTCCCATACAAGGAATCAGGGGGGGTCATTTATCGCATTGTACAACAATTCCCAGAGTGGGTTAAGAGATGAATCATAGGGAATTAAATTGAGCAATGAGGCAGGGGAAGGTCAATCATCATTTCGGCTTGTATTGTTGGGTTAGAAATATGATCAGATTGTGACTTTTGGGCCAACAAGGAAACTTGAACAAAGAAGGAGTTGAAAGAATAATGAGGACCAAAGGATACGAGCTAGAAAAATTTATCTAAGCCTTTTAAGAAACCATTATGAAAAGAGGGTTTGTAGTAAAAGATATTACACAGAGATATCAAGACTCAACAAGTAAAGTATCTTAAACTAGTCAATCAGAGAAACTGGAAGGGAGCCTTTACACTAAGGTTACTACTGGGTAATAGGAATCATTCCTAGTTCCAATCTAAGGTTCTCGAAGGAAACTCTATTCAAGGCTTTGGTGAATATATCTGCAACCTGATCTTCAGTTCTACAAAATTTCATAATGATGTTTCCCTTCTCAACATGATCTCTAAGAAAATGCTGTCTTATGTCTATATGCTTGGTCCTAGTATGATGCACAGGATTCTTAGAAATGTTTATGGCACTAGTGTTATCACAAAGAATAGTAAGAGGGCCATAAGACATACCAAAGTCCGTGAGTTGTTGCTTTAGCCAGAGAAGTTGGGAACAGCAGGAGGCAGCCGCAATGTACTCGTATTCTGTGGTGGAGAGAGAGACTGAGACTTGTTTCTTTGATCCTCATGACACAAGGCAAGGGCCTAGGAACTGTGCCATTCCAGAGGTGCTCTTCCTATCCACCAAGTATCCAGCATAATCGGCATCAGTGAAACCCATTAGCTCAAAGGGACACTCTTTGGGGTACCAAATACAGAGAGAGTCAGTTCCCTTGAGATATCGAAGTATTCTCTTCACAGCAGCCAAGTGGGTTTCTCTTGGACAAGATTGGAACCTAGCACACAAGCCAACAACAAAAACAATGTCTGGTCGACTAGCGGTTAGGTACATGAGTGAGCCTATCATACCTCTATAGAGTTTCTCTTCCACAAGAGGACTCGAATGATCCTTGTCCAAATGAGCAATGGTGGAGATAGGAGTTGAGAGAGGCTTGCATGAATCCATTTTGAACTTTTTCAGTAGTTCCCTGACATACTTCTGTTGGTGAATTTGTATGCCATCTTTCTTTTGAGTGATTTGCAATCCGAGGAAGAAAGTGAGTTCCCCTATTAGGCTCATTTCAAATTCACTGCTCATCAAGTCTTTGAACTTATCTATAAGGGACAGGTTAGTGGAACCAAAAATGATATCATCAACATAAACTTGAACCACTAAGATGTTACCTTCTTCTTCTAGGATGAAGAGAGTTTTATCAATGACTCCACGCCTGTAGCCATTTGAGAGTAGGAACTGGGCAAGACGATCATACCAAGCTCTGGGAGCTTGCTTGAGGCCATACAATGCTTTATATAGAAAGTAGACATGGTCAGGATGATCATCGTCTTCAAAGCCAGGTGGTTGCTTGACATAGACTTCCTCTTGAAGGATTACATTGAGGAAGGCAGTCTTTACATCCATTTGGAACAGCTTGAACCCTTTGTGTGATGCGAAAGCAATCAACAACCTTATTGCTTCAATCCTTGCCACTGGAGCATAGGTTTCATCATAGTCAATGCCTTCTTGTTGATTGTATCCTTGAGCAACAAGTCTTGCTTTGTTCCTTATCACGGCTCCTGTATCATTTAGCTTGTTTCTGAAGACCCATCTATTTTCTATGATGTGTTTATCCTTGGGGCGGGGAACTAGATGCCATACTTTGTTTCTTTCAAACTGATGAAGCTCTTCTTGCATAGCTTGGATCCAGTATGCATCCTTCAGTGCCTCACCTATGTTCTTTGGTTCCACAATAGACAGAAAGGCATTAAAGGCAAAGAAGGTTAGATGATCGAACCTGACTGGAGGCTTGATGACTATTCTTTCTCTGTTAGGAGCTAGAGCATTTGATGTGGAGACATTCTGAGTTGAACATTCAGCTTCCTGGTTGGAATCACCTTCTCCATTGAAGATCATGTTGGAAGATGAGTCATTGAAGTCTCCACAGATGTTGTCGGAATGCTCATGGTTTCCAGAAATGGATTGTTGTTCATTATTCATGGGAACTGGTGGAGGAGCCATTGGAGGGTTCCGAGCAGCAGGACAGGAACTGGGTGGAGTGACATCTTCATCTGGATCTTCTTCATATGACTTGGGAAATGGGTCTTCAAAGGAATTGGTGGTGTTCTGCACAATCTTTCCAAATGATTTTTCATTAAAAATAACATGAACACTTTCTTCTACCTTTTTAGTCCTTTTGTTGAAGACTTTGTACGCCTTGCTACCCGAGGCATATCCAATGAAGATTCCTTCATCACTTCTTGGGTCGAATTTGCCAAGATTGTCCTTCCCATTGTTGTGCACAAAGCACTTGCATCCCAACACCCTCAGATGTGAGATGTTGGGAACTCTTCCTCTTAGGAGCTCATAGGGTGTCTTTTCTGTGATTGGGCAAAGCATGGCTCGATTGATGATGTAGCAAGCTGTGTTGATCGCCTCAGCCCAAAATGATTGAGAGAGTCCACTTGAGATCAGCATAGTCCGAGCCATGTCTTCCAAAGTTCTGTTCTTCCTTTCCACTACTCCATTTTGTTGAGGAGTGTATGGTGCAGAGAATTTGTGATCAATTCCATGCTCACTGCAAAAGGTTAGAAATTCTCCATTTTCGAATTCGGTACCATGGTCAGACCGAATAGCATTGAGTGAACAATCAAGAGTTTTTTATAACAAGGGAACCAGATCTTTAAAGCGGTCAATAACTTCACTCTTAGATTTAATAAAGATGGTCCAAATAAAGCGAGAGAAGTCATCGACAAGAACAAAGATATACATGTTCCCTCCTAGGCTCTGAACTCTCATGGGTCCACACAGATCCATGTGGATGAGTTCAAGAGGCCTTGAGATGCTTACCATGTTTTTGGACTTGAAGGAACTACGAGCCTGTTTCCCTTTTACACAGTCAGAGCACAGTTCCTTAGATGTACCACTTAGCTTTGGCAGCCCTCTGACTAGCTCCTTTGAGTGTAGCTTTTGAATCAGCTTGGTGCTAGCATGACCGAGGCATTGATGCCACAAATTAGCTTGGTCATTCACAGTTGAGACACAAAGTTTCTCCTTGGGAACAAAGGATGGATCAATTATGTAGACATTGTTGAATCTTTTCCCTTTTAGGATGATTTGTCCCAAGGAGTCAAGGACTGAACATTCGTTTGATCTGAATCTAACTTCATTGTCTCCTTGATCACACAGTTGTGACACACTTATTAGGTGAAAACCAAGATTATGAACAAGGTGAACTTTGTTTACCTGAATGTGATCGTTGAGTTTCACAGTTCCTATTCCACATATTTTCCCTTTGCTTTTGTCTCCAAAGGACATGTTCCCTCCTTGGAGAGGTTGAAGAAAGGTCATTTGATTTCTTCTTCCAGTCATATGGCATGAGCAACCACTGTCGATGTACCATAGTTGAGGTTGCCTCTCATCTTTCTGCACATAAGGGAACTAAGATTTCTGAACCCAGCGAAGCTTGGCTTTACTGGGGGGATTAGCATTGCGAGTCTGTGAATAACCAGGGAACTGGTTCCTTTCATGGTAATGAGTACTTTTCTCCTTTTCAAAGTTCCTTTTCTTAGCACAATCAGTGTTGTAATGACCATTCTTACCACAGTAGGTACACAAACGATTGTAAACAACATGTCCATATTTTCTTTTTCCTGGCCTAAAAGGTTTTTCAGTTTTCCTTTTGTTAAAATCAACATTGTTTCTAACCTTGCTATGGGCCATGTCAATATATCTTTTGTGAGCAAAGGAATTGGTGAACCATTGGTTTTCAGGAACCATCTTTTCTTTTTCCTTAGGTTCCCTCTTAGGACTTTTGAGAGCTTTCGTTGAGATGTTTGACAGCCTCAGCCTTGTTCTCAAGGACCATGATCTTCTCTGATAGGAACTGATTCTTATCTCGAGAGTTGGCAAGAGCAGTACTGAGGTTCTCATTTATCTCAACAAGTTCTCGCCTAGCCTTTTCATCTTCAGCATCATTGTTCCCTTTGTTGTTAACATATCCTATTCCATGACGTTGTCTCACAAAAACAGTTTGATTTATCATTTTTTCATTAATAGAGTCGGTGAGAACGTCCAACCTATCAATTATGGATTGAAGCATGTCATTTCCAGGTAAGTTAGCATGCAAGGGAACTTTGACAGAATCTATGCTAGTTTCATCACAAGATTTACATATTTTAAGGTGACTAATGATAGGTGTTATTTCATACACCTTTTCTAGCATCTATTAGCATGATTTGGAGGAGTTTTGGAGTTGTTTTAGTGCTAAGTCTGCGATCCAGATATTATGGAGAGAAGTGAAGAAATCCAAGGATTGGCAGCTTAGTTGGAGCTTAGAGATGGAGATGGAGCTGCTGGAACATCTATGGAGAAGGCTACCAACACTTGGTAGTATTTGGAGAGCAGTTGGAGAAGAGAAGAAGATGAGAGTTGAAGTCTGGAGTTCACAGCCCCGCGTTAGCAGTGACGCCCCGCGGTGATGACTCCCAGTGATGATGAAGCCCCGCGTGAGAGGAGGCCACCGCCCAGCGGTGGAGAGCAGAAGCCCCGCGGTGGATCTTTACCGCCCCGCGGTGGATCTTTACCGCCCCGCGGTGGACGTGGTTATTGCCTCGCGCCAGATTATATTTATTTCCTTTTATTTCTATTTCAGACTTTGTTATTTTATTTGTTTCCTTTTGGATTGGTTTTGTGATCTTGGGCTTTAGTTAACTCTATTTAACCTAATGTTCCACAGCCTCCAAGCCAGTCTGCGAACACTTAGACACATCTTGTTATCGAATTACTTTTGATCGTTATTTTCATATTATAGTTTTTCATCCCCTTTGATGGAGAACTAACTTTCCTTTGTTCTGTTAGACGATTGAAGCAGTACTTTGATGTGTTTGTGAGATTTCTATTCCTTGTTCTTATCCTTATAATTGTTGGATTGATTCTCTTGCTTACCACGTCTATGATTTCTAGGTGTTCTTCTTAGCCTGATCACCTAAGTTGAATGCTTGTTATCAATTGCTAGGATTGCATATAGGGGTTCCGAGTGCATATCTAGTGGCAAACACGTTTGTGCGTATAGGGGTTCCGAGCGTACACTTGTGTGTGAGAATCAATTGCATGTTAAGTAGGGGAGTGAGTACTTGTACGTCTTTCTACTTGCATGTATCCTAAATCCTTGTGTGCACCGCTATTGCTGTGTTGGTGTTAAAGTATGCTGACAACTGTGAGAATCAGTTATATTTTATCATTGGCATAGTGATAAGTCTATTGACAACTGTGAGAATCAATAGTACTTACGATTAAGGTGGGAACGACTATAAGGATAAATAATTGAACTTGGATTGAATAGATTTCAGGGATCAAACTCTATCTTTGTACTGTGGATTTCGCTCTAACAGGACTACTTTCCCTTATATTACTCTCTCGATTTTACTCAATCTGCATGCTTGTTTGCTTCGGTCTCTTGACTACAAACCCCAGTTGCTTGTTACTTGTCATTCACGATTGTATATTACATCATACCTTCTCTGTGGGATTCGACCCTTACTTGTCTGCTATACTCTGTTTAGTAGGTTTGTTAGGATAATTTATTTTGATAAGGCTAATCAACGACATTTGCTTGTGCATCTTTAGCCCCGTCAAAATTTGGCGCCGTTGTCGGGGAAGGTTTTTGTTTGTTGTGTGTTTTCGTGTTTGATTTTTGGGTGGAGACCTATCTTATGGTCGATACCCATGCTACTGACTCCCCACTCTTAGCTTTTGATCCAGAGATTGAAAGATCGTTCCTTGGACGTCTGCGCGATCGAAGGGAAGAAGCCGAGATTGAGACTGTGTTGGCCGCTGAGACTGACACGACCGAGAACGCTGAGACTGAAACCGCTGAAGTTGCTACTATCCCAGCTGCTACTATGGCTGGAAACGAAACTCTACGAGAGCTTACGGCACCGAATATTGGGGCTGAACCCCTAGCTGTGATCATCCCTGCGCTGGATCAAGGGGTGAACTTCGAATTGAAGACTGGAATTGTTAACTACCTACCTAAGTTCCACGGTCTGAGTGGAGAGGATCCGATTTCTCACCTGGGCAAGTTCCACAATGTCTGTATGACGATGAAGCCCAGGAACGTGACTGAAGAGCAGTTCAAGATGAGAGCTTTTGGCTTTTCTTTACTCGACAATGCGAGCGACTGGTACTATCACTTGCCACCAGGAACCATAGATACATGGGCGAAATTGCACAAGGCGTTCCTGGATAAGTATTTTCCGACGAAGAAGGCGAATGCTTTGAAGAAGGCAATTGCCAACATTGAGCAGGGTTGTGATGAGACACTGTATGATTATTTGGAGAGGTTCAAGAGGCTCTGCTCCAGTTGTCCATTCCATGGATACGCCCAGCAGGATCTTGTCCTTTATTTAGACAACGGTCTACAGGACCAAGAGAGGAGAATGGTCGATGCTGCATGCGGTGGCAGTATTCTGAATCTGACACCGAAGGAAGCCATGGACCGAATCCAAGAGATGAGTGAAAGCACCCGGAACTTCGGAAAAACTTACCAAAGAAAGGCGGTCAATGCTGTGACCCTTGCAGGACCGAGTCCGGTATTATATGAGTTAGCCGAGTTTAAGGAGATAGTCATGAAGATGGCGAATCATAATGCTCCTCAACAAGCCAGACCGTGTGGCCTTTGTCCTAGTCAGGCCCACCACATAGATACCTGTCCCAGCTGCAAGAGGATGGTGTTGCTGAAGTTAATGCTGTAGAAGGCTATGGAGCCCCTAGACAACAGTATGGTGACCAGCCCAATTACAACCATAGAGGGCATGATCATCCAGGATTTAGATGGAGTGACCCTCAAGGTGGTCAGCAGCCGGCATAACAGCAATATCAGCCGGCTCAGCAACAACAGTACCAGCAACGAGCTCAGTACCAACAGAGGCCCCAAGGCCAAACTTCTGGAGCCTCTACTGAGGATATGCTGAAGACCTTGACTCAGCACTTTGCTACGCATGTGCAGGCTACTGAGTCGAGTATCAAGAATATAGAGAGGCAGATTGGCCAGTTAGCCGACGAGGTGACTAAAATCAACCAGAGGACCTCAAACTCCCTGCCGTCCCAAACCACTGTGAATCCCAGAGAGAACGTGAGTGCTATCACGCTGAGAAGTGGTAAAGAAGTTATGTCTCCTATTGCTGAAGAGGAGAAAGAGATTTCCGAGAAAAAGGAACTCACCGCCCCGCGGCAATTCCTGCCGCGACCCGGTGCCTATGCCCAGTAATGTCAATGCGACCCCACCGCCCCGCGGTGACGATTTACGCCCCGCGGTGGGCTCGTCGTGAGCTGCTCCTCAAAAATCTGTCCCTACTGACGATGTCTATGTTGATACCTACGTTCGTCTAGTGTTTCCTCCCCTACGTTCAGAGAATCCCCCAGCACCTTTTCCAGAGGCGCTAAAGGCTAAAAGAGTTGTCGATGACAAAGACTTGTTCGACACGTTCCAGAACTGTGAGGTGAACATTCCCCTGCTGAAGCTTATCAAGGCTATCCCACGATATGCCAAGTTCTTAAAGGAGCTCTGCACGGTGAAGAAAGCTCAAAGGTAGAAGACTCAAAAGAAGAGTCCAGTAGGCGAACAAGTGTCAGCTGTGGTTCAAAAGCGTCTACCTGCGAAGTGCAAGGATCCAGGTACGTTTACTATTCCTATTACTATAGGTGAGCATGTTTTTGAGAAGGCCCTACTTGATCTGGGTGCCTCAATTAATGTTTTACCCTATTCTTTACTTGAGAAATTGGAATTAGGACCCTTGCGTGAGTCTAGTATTGTGATACAACTTGCTGATGGATCGTGTGTACCCCCTAAGGGTGTTGTAGAAGATGTCCTTGTTAGGATAGGTCCTTTGATATTTCCTGCTGATTTCTTTGTTATGGATATGGATTATGATGAGCAAGTTGCCCCGGTTATGCTAGGGCGACCTTTTATGAAGACTTCCATGACTAAGATAGATGTTGATAGTGGTACCCTGACTATGGAGTTTGATGGAATAATTTTTCAGCATGATATTCATAAAGCTAATTCCATTAAGTCTCCTCCTCCTCCTCTCTGCATTAATGACTTTGATGATTCTGTGCATGATAATGTTAAGATTGATGCAGTAGAGGCCGTAGTTGAGTGTTCCACTAGTGATGGACCCATTGAGTTGCATGATTTTCATGATTTGCCTATGGATGATGTCTTATTAGCTGATATAGGAGATTCCTCTACTTTGGGCACTTTCCCCCCTGCACTAACCACACAAGGCTGCAAGCCTTTATCTAGTGATGCACAGCATGTTCAGGTTGAGCCATATCGGCCCCCGCATCGTTCTAAGTATGGGGGCGACACTCCGAAGAGAATGCACGTGGAGTGGGTGGCGAAGAAAGACCATGGTCTAAGGTCCAAACCTTTCCATGAGAGGTCTCACCAGGAAGAGACAAGTTGGAGGATTCCGAAAGAATCCTACCCAAATGGTAGTTGATCTACAATACATCGAGCCGACGACGATAACCAAGGCGCTGTCCGGGAGGCAACCCGTGTTTGTATTTCTTTGATCTCTTTTTCTTTTTATTAGATTATTTTCGTAGTTTATTTTGCTTTGTTTCGTTCGCCTGTTACTCACATTTCAGGTACGAAAGTAAACCCGAGAAGAGATGAAGTGCCCAGCCTTTCTCACCGCCCCGCGGCACTTTCCTACCGCCTCGCGGTGGAGCTGCCGCCCCCCGGTGACGGTCAGGTATCGATTCTCAACTTAAAAAAAAAAAGCAAGAATAATGGGCCCCGAAAAAACCTTAAACGGGTGAGTAAAAGCTTATTTCTTAAGTGGTTACTAAGGTTTTGACGGATTGGGCTTCATTTTTGGGCCTAGATTTCTCATATGGGCCATGGTACAGGACCGGCCCATCAACCCTTTCTTTTCACCTTACCCTACCTTGACCTAGCTCCACATAAAATTTCCACCGCCCCCCTCAATTCTCCTTCTCCTATTTTCCATTCACTCTCCCTGAATCCCCTCTCGACCTTGAGCATTTCCTAGCCCCCATACCCCCATTTGGAGTCTAGCCTCACAGCCCAGCCCAAACACAACCCCTACCGCGCCGCTGTTGTCTCGGCTCGCTTTAGCTCCGCCTCGCGCTGCCACCGCTTCGCGTCTCTGTTGCTACCACCCCGCGCCGACCTCACCGCGACCCGGTGACCTGTTGTCAATTTCTCGCCGCGATGCTACCGCCCCGCGTCGAGTCTCTGCAGAACCTGTGTTTGCTTGCTTGTGAGTATTCTTTGCTGTCTTCTGATTTGAGCATTTCAATTCTTCACTTATGGCTCCCAAGGGCAAGAAGAACGCGTCGACGAGTAGGGATGAGAGTGAGCTGTACGATATTGTGAAGGGGAGAAAGGTGGTGCCTTCAAAATTTTTCCACACGCCGACTCTAGAGCAGATAGGAATGCTCGCGTGTGTGACGATGTGCCTAACGCAGTGTGGGCTGGGAGGATTTCTGGGCAAGGCAGCCCCCGCGTATCCTGAGCTATGCTTCCAGTTCATTTCTTCGTTCCGGTGGTTCTACCGCGAGGAGGGTGATGATAGCTTCCTGCGCAAGATCGTGTTCTCCTACAATGGACGTGAGCATTCTCTGTCGAGGAGGGCGATCCACGAGGCCCTGGGCATTACGAAGAAACCGACCCCTGGATGGTCGAATGGGCTTCAGGAGGACGAGATGTTTGCTTTCTGGCGGGCTGCTACTAGGAGGACTTTCAAGATGGGGCATGAGGTGAATTCGAAGTTGGTGAACCCGTGTCTGTGGTTGATCCACAAGGTGTTGATGAGAGATTTCTTTGGCCATGCTGACGATGGGAAGGTGCCCATGAAGGACTTCCAGTGGTTTTTGAGCATCCTGGGAACGGTTGAGCTTACTCCGTGTTGGGCAACTCTTTTCTTGAGTTCCCTGCGAAGGATTCGTGAGGGCGAGCCTAGAGATATTTGTGGGGGTAGCTTGATTACTCTCCTCTGCGCTGATGTGATTGCTTGTGATCGGATTGCTCGGCCGGTTCCCTGCGTTTTATATGATGCCGCCCACATGAGGGTGTGCTCTATGGTGAAGCCGCTGGGGCAGGATGGTGATGTGGCTTGGACGGCTTACGAGGGCCATATTTTGAGTGTTCTGCGAGAGTTCACTTACTCGCCTTCATACGCGGGCTGGTGGATTGATAGCGATGGCCAGACGCCTGCTGCTGCTGTCGCTGCCGTTGTTTCTTCGGGTCCATATGGAGAGGGCCCTAGTGGTGGATATGCTGCTGCTGATCGCGAGGAGGGGGACGACCCCAGTGCTTCATAGTTTGAGGAGTCCTCATCTGTGTATGGACCTGTCGCACCATGGCAGGAGATGTACGCTAGATGGGATAACTTCTCTACGCGCCATGATCAGTGGACTTCCAGAGTAGAGACCGGTCTACAAACTTGGCAGACCCAGCTTCATAATGAGATAGATGAGCGCCTGGAAACTATAGACACTCATCTGCAGGACTACTTTGGGATGTACCCACCACCACCTTCCGGTCCACAGTGAGTTTATTTCTCTCTTCCCCTATCATTTAACGTTCTCTTTTCACATTGAGGACAATGTTCGGTTTAAGTATGGGGGAGGGATATAGACTTGCTATTTTTGCTAGCTAGTGTACATAGCTTTATTTCTGCATTCGTTTTCTGCAGTGTTGATTCAGTTTTTCAAAAAAAAAAAAAAAAAAAGCCAAAAAGAAGTAAAAAGGCAATCAAAATCCTAGGATGGACTAAAAACCCGAAAGGACGGTTCAGGTAAAAAGCAGGTAGTCCGGCTGGTATTAGACCAGGGCAAAATTGGACTAGAGTGATGTGAGCTTATATGAGAACGTCTATTGGAAAATGAAATGAGTGCTTGGTGAAAACCCGAAAGGGCGCCTTGGCAAAATGAGTGAAAAAGAAAAAGAGTGATTTTAGGATTTCTCTTACCTTTCGGCGAGGCGTCATAAGAAGGGTGACATAGAAGAATTGTCGGGTAGGCCACTCATGGAGCGATAAGGAGATAGACGGGAGTTAGGTTAGATTGTTCTTGCATCACTTGTTTTGGTTGTTTTGGGCGTATTGTTAATGTGTTGTAGTTGTTGGAGTCACGTTTTCTTGTACTTCCTGAGTCCTTGGTATTGATAGATAGGGTGAGCTTTTCTTTAGCTTACTCGGGACGAGTAAAGGTCTAAGTATGGGGGAATTTGATAGGTGTTATTTCATACACCTTTTCTAGCATCTATTAGCATGATTTGGAGGAGTTTTGGAGTTGTTTTAGTGCTAAGTCTGCGATCCAGATATTATGGAGAGAAGTGAAGAAATCCAAGGATTGGCAGCTTAGTTGGAGCTTAGAGATGGAGATGGAGCTGCTGGAACATCTATGGAGAAGGCTACCTACCAACACTTGGTAGTATTTGGAGAGCAGCTGGAGAAGAGAAGAAGATGAGAGTTGAAGTCTGGAGTTCACCGCCCCGCGTTAGCAGTGACACCCCGCGGTGATGACTCCCAGTGATGATGAAGCCCCGCGTGAGAGGAGGCCACCGCCCAGCGGTGGAGAGCAGAAGCCCCGCGGTGGATCTTTACCGCCCCGCGGTGGACGTGTTTATTGCCTCGCGCCAGATTATATTTATTTCCTTTTATTTCTATTTCAGACTTTGTTATTTTATTTGTTTCCTTTTGGATTGGTTTTGTGATCTTGGGCTTTAGGTTAACTCTATTTAACCTAATGTTCCACAGCCTCCAAGCCAGTCTGCGAACACTTAGACACATCTTGTTATCGAATTACTTTTGATCGTTATTTTCATATTATAGTTTTTCATCCCCTTTGATGGAGAACTAACTTTCCTTTGTTCTGTTAGACGATTGAAGAAGTACTTTGATGTGTTTGTGAGATTTCTATTCCTTGTTCTTATCCTTATAATTGTTGGATTGATTCTCTTGCTTACCATGTCTACGATTTCTAGTTGTTCTTCTTAGCCTGATCACCTAGGTTGAATGCTTGTTATCAATTGCTAGGATTGCATATAGGGGTTCCGAGTGCATATCTAGTGGCAAACACATTTGTGCGTATAGGGGTTCCGAGCGTACACTTGTGTGTGAGAATCAATTGCATGTTAAGTAGGGGAGTGAGTACTTATACGTCTTTCTACTTGCAAGTATCCTAAATCCTTGTGTGCATCGCTATTGTTGTGTTGATGCTAAAGTACGCTGACAACTGTGAGAATCAGTTGTATTTTATCATTGGCATAGTGATAAGTCTATTGACAACTGTGAGAATCAATAGTACTTACGATTAAGGTGGGAACGACTATAAGGATAAATAATTGAACTTGGATTGAATAGATTTCAGGGATCAAACTCTATCTTTGTACTGTGGATTTCGCTCTAACAGGACTACTTTCCCTTATATTACTCTCTCGATTTTACTCAATCTGCATGCTTGTTTGCTTCGGTCTCTTGACTACAAAACCCCCAGTTGCTTGTTACTTGTCATTCACGATTGCATATTACATCATTACCTTCTCTGTGGGATTCGACCCTTACTTGTCTGCTATACTCTGTTTAGTAGGTTTGTTAGGATAATTTATTTTGATAAGGCTAATCAACGACATTTGCTTGTGCATCTTTAGCCCCGTCAACTAAAATGCATATTCCTAATATCAATGAGTTTGGAGTGTGTTTCAGCTAGGTCTTTCTCAGTTTCATCAAGTTTCTTACTCCAAACAGAATTTTCAACAGTCAAACATGCAATTTCATCTTCACAATCATCAAGTTTTTGTTGAAGGGAACTGGTTTCCTTTCCTAGTTTCTTTATGATCTTAAGAAGTTGTTTCTTATCAAAATCAACTAGGGATTTTAAGAGATCGTCAGAAGTTACCTCAGGGTCTTCTGAGTTGCTTGAGTCTCCTTTTTCCATGAGGCATCTTCCTCCAGAGAAGCCACTCAGATCCAGTTCCTCATCTGAGTCTTCTCCCCATGAGGCTACGAGAGCCTTCTTTCTCTGAGGTCTTTCTTCTTCCTTGGAGTCTTCCTTGTTGGGACAATTCTTAGCATAGTGTCCATTTTCCTTGCACTCGTAACAAGAGACTTCCTTGAGATCTCTTCTGGGTCCATTGTGGGAGGAACTGCCCTTCTGGAACCTTCCCTTCACAAAGAATTCCTCCATTTCGAGCCTAGAGAATGCTTTGGAGATCTTGAGGGCAATGCCTTTCCCCAGTTTCTTGTCGGCATTGGCTTTGGTGTGCTCTCCTTCTTCAACCTCTAGTTTCCCTATGACTTGGGTCAAGGGAAGGGATTGGATGCCTGGAGTGTTCTTCATGATTCCCTTGAGAAGGGTGAACTTGGAGTTGAGTCCATTGATGACCACTAGGGATTTGGAAACTTCATCAAGATTGACTCCCGCCGCTGTTAACTTTCCAATCAATCTGTTGAAGCGGGAGTAGTACTCTGAGATGGTCTCAGTTTCCATCATTTTGAAGGTGTGGTATTCTCCTTCCAAAGCAAACTGTATGCTTTGCTTTAGTTCCTCACTTCCTTCATGCATCTCCTTGAGAGCTTTCCACATTTCCTTGGCCGTCTTGATGCCTATGACCTTGTCCATGTCCTCTCTGTCCAATCCATTGAGGATGAACTACCTGGCCTTGGCATTCTTCTCCATGATAACATAGTGTTCTGGTTTCCAATCTTCTTCCTTCATGATGAGGTCGACATAGCCATCTCCATTTTCGACTATCCTCCAGCATTGGTAGTCGTTGGTCTTGATGTGGCTTTCCATGCACTTTTCCCACCATGTTTCTTCTCCTTTCTTTCGGAGATGTCGCTTGTTGGTGGAGATTCTGAGCTCAAACTTGCTTGGTTGAGACATGATCTGCAAACTTATCAAAGATCTAGAGCTTTTCCTGCTCTGATACCAATTGTAGGATCGTGATTGTTAGATAATAACTTAAGGAACTCAGAATATCGATTCTAAGTTCCCTTCGCAGCGGAAATAATCAAACAAATGACAAGTTCCTTATAATGGAAACCTTTGATTGCCAACTAGCAATCCAGGATAAAAACCACTACCTTTCTTTCGAAAGGATTTCAAGGTCTACTTCTTGATTTCTTATCTCTTTTGGTTACAGCTTATCCTAGGAACAAACACACAGTTTCTTTGCCTTACACACAGTTAGGCAATCCTTGATAACTTAACACAATCAATAATCAATCCAAGAAACAGACCTTCGCACCTAGGAACTATCACTTACAGTCACAGGAACTTAGCACTCAGCTCTTCTATTCCTTGACTGGTTCCTCTTGATCTCGGTTTGCTTTGATGATCTTGTTTGAAGGTTCACACTGGATATTTGCTAATGTGTGTGAGTCGTATTTCAGTGCTTGAAGATAACTCTTGAGTTAGTCTTCCTTTTATAGAGGATTCTTCGCAGCTTGATCCTCTCTGGGTTCCCACAGATTGAGCTTGCCCTAGGATCAGTGGTTCTCCTTGGTCCATGTTGTTCTTGGCATGTGCAAACAACCTAGACAGCTCAGAATCTCTCTTGGTTGGTCAACTACCTCAGACGAGTCTTGCTATGTCGTTGTCCAAATGCTTTCGTCCGAGGTTGAACAAGCTGGGCGCTTGGGAACTGTCTTCTGGACAGTGACATCTCTATGTCCTGTCGCTTTCACCTTCTCTGTCCGAGGTTCAGCGTTTTTGGGTATCTTGTTGTTTTGTTCTGGACATTGGCAGACCTTTAGAAGCTTCGGACAAGTCGTTTTCAACAACTTTTGTCCGAGGTTGTGTGTCCCCAGATTTCTCGGGATCGCAATATCGCATGCTACGTTACTGGGCACATCTGGGTTCCTCTGGGTTCCTTCTTCTGTCTTGTTCATTTGGTTCTCTTTGTCCTGTTTGGTTTTCTTGCCTTCGGTATATTCCTGTGGTTCCTTAAAACACATCTTTGAGATAAAACATTAGTATCATAATATTTGTCATCTTCAAAAGTAGGGAAACTAAGGAAAGAAACTATCAGGGGAACCTAAGTTCCAGAGTTCCATTTCCTAACAACCTCTCGCGAGTCAGGACTCAACATCAGTCTCCTCTGAACGGGAATAGGCTGTGAGTTCTCAGTTGCATCTTGTGGATCACTCCTTCTCCTGGCTAATACTACCTCGTAAAGCGTTTCCTAAGTGGCAGGAGACAAAGGTGAATACTCCCGCTCAGGTGGCAACTCCGGACTAGGGGGAATGAACTGCACCCCCGGGTCCTCACAGTCCATCAGTAAGTGTCCTAGGTCATTGGACTCATAGCCTTGCTCCACGAGGTCCTCCTCGGGATCCTCTTCCTCTTCCGGATCCTCCTCTGGATCCTCCTCGGGAATTGACTCGATCATGAAGTCGTCGTCGTAGTACCCTCTTGCGTACTCGGACGGCTCCCCTTCATCCTCAGTGTCCTCCCTTGGCTCCTCTTCGGGCTTTGCCTCAGGAACCTCGGCATTATCGGACACTAATACTACCGACTCAGGGAGTACGGTCTTCACCTCCTCGGGTGGACTATTGGATTCCCCGATCTCAAAGCATCGAGGGGGAACCGGGAACTCTAGCCTTACTGGAGATGGCGGAGCCACCTCGGCTTCTTCCGAGTTCCTCGGAAGAGAAAAACATGCACCCATAACCTACGGGTGACGAAAAGAAAGTTAGTCTTTCTAAATATAGAAGCGAACTTACTATATTAGACTAAAGAAGGCACGACTTGAACAACATACACGTTTTAGTCAAGAAAAATTTATTTGGAAATTCCAATCCTTTGAAAACATTTTTCAGTCCAAAACGAGTAGACGGTTTACAAAAGTTTTTGAAATCCCTACCCGAAAAAAAAAATTCGGCTCTGATACCAAATCTGTAACACCCCCAAATATATACTTGAAAGCTTACCGCCAGTGACCTAGGATTCCACATCCGAAGCCACCCAAGGCTTAATCAATTTATACAAGTCATAAAACGACATTCATAATATGAAATATCATGACATTCATTTAAATCAACGTCTCGGAATTACATCCAGAATTCCAAATACAACCAAAATACAGAACTACAGAGTAGTCTTAGCACATGATATATTTTGATACAGCGGAAGTCTTTTAAATAAAGGACACAAGTGTCTTGATCGAGCGATCACATGCCTAGGATCTCAACCTGATAAAACTCTTTAAAATTCCATCTTCCTTCCTCGTCGTTTCTAGCCTTCATGGAACGTAAGTTTATCTGATGTGCCGTATGAGACGGATGACACCAGCCAACCATGCAAGGGAAATTAACCGGTTGGTTAGTCTAATGAAAGACTATACAAGGGTCAAACAGAAAGGTTCTAAGTAGTCGTATTAGGTTTAGACCCATCGCTTCTCGAATGAAAGCCGATGACGATAGTCAACCTCAACACTTCTACAGAAATATACGAAACAAAATGATCGAAAGAAGACTCTAAAAGATTGAGTCTTATAGAAACTTATGAAGAGAAGACTCCAACGAACTGAGTCTTATCGGAAAACATGACAAATGTTTGGGAACATTATAATTTCACACAAGAGTTTAAAAGCGACTTGACTATTTGGGTCCACAACCAACCTCACCGCGTAATGCGAATTCAAATTAGGAAGGTGGACTTACTCTAATCGAAGCCCAGACGAGTTTCCACGTTGTACTTCTCGCCCAAGGTTCATTAATTATGTGCATAGCGGAACTTATCTTATTTAATTCCAAAACGTATATTCACGTTATAAGCTTTTATCATATAAATATATCATCTCGGTACGAGAGATATCTTGGGAGCGTATCCCGAAAGGTTTGACGCCAGCTAAGCGTACCTCCCCTATATTCGGATAGGGGATATTCATGACCAGAGAAAGGTGTTAGGGCTTGGACATCCTATCCACCATGGTTATAAAAAGAAATAGCTAGACCTCGCAAGGTATGTAACGTTCCTACGAATACTCGTGCTAACTATATTTCAAGTTTGCATAAAATCCACAACAATACCATCACGGTAATAACAGATATAATAGCGTTGTTTCTAGCAATATATATAACATATGATAATATTCATTTTAATCGTATCATTTATAAAATTTGTTCTCAATGAAAACAGTAATTCATCCCAATTTAATTAACAATTAAACAATTGATAATTAATAG
Organism: Rheum nobile; assembly: GCA_027886185.1. Lineage (NCBI taxonomy): Eukaryota > Viridiplantae > Streptophyta > Magnoliopsida > Caryophyllales > Polygonaceae > Rheum > Rheum nobile. The sequence goes on along the minus strand of WOAB01000580.1, from coordinate 1,390,496 downwards.
AATTATTGAATGAAAAGCAAGAGCGAACCGCCACTTGCCTCGGATTAGACGAACTCTTGACGAATCTCAAAGACAACGGGTTTCCGGGTCCGAAACGGGGACAGAACTCGGGTTACAATTTCCTACGGAACGACCCATAACGAAACCCTAAGTTAGATTCGATAATAAAATATACGAATCTAAAGAAAGATGAACGAGAACGAAGGAACGAAGTCTCGATCGAGACCACAAAGCCCAAAACCACATTGCGAATGCCCAAGCACACCACGGGTGCGGTGGCTCTGCCGCGGGTGCGGTCACGATACAGCGGCGATACGACGAAGACGAAATCTTACCGAGATCGACGCGATGGGGTTTGATTTTTATGGGGGTCGACTTCTAGACTCCTTGGACCACCAAACACCACCTTGATTGGACCTCCTCCTCCTATGGTAGCTCCGGCGACAACTCCGGCGAAAGCTTGAACTTATCGGCGACAATGAAAACAAGAGAGAGATTGGGATGCCTTCCAAGCCTCCAGGTCTCCTCCTTTTATAGGCCAAGCAAGCACCTCCCCAAACCGCCTTACCGCCTCAACTCCGACCAGATGGGACAAGCAGCTCAGGCGACACAACGGCCGAAGTCCGGCGAAGCAGAAGAGGTATGATGACAGCGCGGGTGCGGTGGGTCTGACCGCGGGTGCGATGGAGGCCAATTCTGTGCCTTTTTGTCCGGGAAAAGTATGGGCTTGGGTATTTAACCCCGGGTTAAATATATTTGTATCCGAACAAATATTCTAAGCCCTAAAAATACGTCGAATGTATTTTAATCCACTCAGGGAATGATTACAGAGATCAAGCATTTTACAAAATGTCTGAACTTCTCTGAAAATAATTCGACTACAGTACGAGAGTTTGGAAAATTACCAAAATACTCTTTACTAAAATGAAGGGTATTATAGGCACACCTTTGAGCCTGGTGACGCACCGTCTCCTCACTGTCAAGGAAGCAACCCTTGTCGACCAACGCGAGAATCTCTTCCACACACGTTGCTTGGTCAAGACCGCATCCTTAAGTGTCATCATCGATGGAGGCAGCTGCTACAATATCATCAATGAAAAGGTGGTCAACCACTTCAACCTGCCAACCACTCCTCACCCACAACCCTATTGGCTACAATGGATTTCATCGAGTTTTGGTAACACTGTAACTCGTTGATAGGCTTTGTCGTGACACCTAAACAAAATAATCCTCAACAAACCTAACTAATGTAGTCTGGTAAGCAAGGGTCGAATCCCACAGAGAATCAAGTTATATTTCATGTTTGCAAAATCATTCACCAATTGATAACAAAGACAAAGGGGGGTTTTTGAATGAAACTAACTAAGAAAACGATAAATAAAATATAGAAAGCTTGGCTAGACAAATATCCACCTTTAGTTTGGTTGATCGATCATTGATTACTCCTAGTCCTCAATACTCATGAATATCCTAATCTTTGTTCTGAATTAGTTACCAGTCCAACCAGTCCTGATAACCCTAACTATCAAATAACCTAGAAGACCTTCTAGATTGAATCTAAGAGCAGCAATGAATTCAGGAATAGATAGGTACATTGACGGGGCTAAAAGTGCGCAATGCAAATATCGTTGATTATCCTTATCAAAGTAAAAAGTCCTAACAGACCTACTAAACAGATGTATAGTAAGCAAGCAAAGGTCGAACCCACAAGGAAGATCTGATGCAATATGAAATCGTGAATGACAAGTAACAAGCAAGGGGGGTTTAGTTATCAAGAAAGAACAAAGCAAGCAAAGCAAACAAGTTTGGTTGAGTAGAGAAAATATAATGGGGAAAGTAGTCCTACTAGAGCGAGATCCATAATACAGAGATATAATTTGATCACAGAAATCTATTAAATCCAAGTTCTTTTACAATCCTTATAGTTGTTCCCACCCTGATCTTAAGCACTATCGATTCTCACAGTTGTCGATAGACTTATTACTATGCCAATGATAAAGCACCACCGATTCTCACAGTTGTCGGTATACTTTACCACCAACAAAGCAATAGCAATACACACAAGGATATAGGATACATGCAAATAGAAAGACACCTTACTACTTAACATGCAACTGATTCTCACTCACGATTGTATGCTCGGGACCCCTATACGCACAATCGTGTATGCCATTAGATGTGCACTCTGAACCCCTATATGCAATCCTAGCAATTGATAAAAAGTATTCAACCTAGTTGATCAGGCTAAGAAGAACAACAAGAAATCAATATAACCAAGAGAATCAAACCAACATTTATAAGGATAAGAACAAGGAATAGAAATCTCACAAACACATCAACTGTATTGCTTCAATCGTCTAGCAGAACAAAGGGAAGTTAGTTCTCCATTCAAACAAGAATGAAAACTAAAGGAAAAATAACGTCTCATGTAAAGCGAAGTTGTTGTGTCTCTTAACCTAGAAAGAGGGCTTAAATAGTCTTAAGAAAACTAGGTTAAACTAATGTAAACAATAAAGGAAACAGAATAATAAAAATAACAAAGTCTGAACGAAATAAAAGAAAATAAATGTCTCTGGGCACACGGCATTTAACACGGCCACCGCGGGGCGGTGAGATCCATCGCAGGGCGTCAAGCTTCTCTGGGAGTCACCGCCTGGGTCGCGGTGAGGATCGCCGCGGGGCGGTGAACTCACTCACTCTCTCCTTCAGCTTCTCTTCCTCTCTTCTGCTACTCTTCATTACTACCAACTATTGGTAGTCTTCTCCCAGTATGCTCCAGCAGCTCCATCCTCATGTCTCCATCTAAGCTGTAAATCCTGGGATATCTTCACTTCTTTCCACAACTTCTGAATCACAGACTTAGCCTAAAAACCACTCATAAACTCCTCTCAATCATGCTAATAACTGCTAGTAAAGGTGTATGAAATAACACCTATCAAATTCCCCCATACTTAGACCTTTACTCGTCCCGAGTAAGCTAAAGAAAAACCTACTCTCTCAATCAACACCAAGGTCTTAGGAAGTATAAGAAAATATGACACCAGCAACTACAACATATCAACAATAAGCTCCAGACAACCAAAACAAGTGATATAAAGATAATTCTAGTCCTAACTCCAATCTAGCTCCTTATCGCTCCAGAGTGACCTACCCGAACTCCTTATACCACCTCTTCTTATGACGCCTCGCCAAGAAATAAAGAGAATTCCTAAAATCACTCTTCTTCTTTTTCGCTCATCTTGTTAAGGCGCCCTTTCGGGTTTTCACCAAGCCACTCATTTCATTTTGCTAGATATCTCACATATACTCACATCACTCTAGTCCAATATTGCCTTGGTCTATACCAGCCAGACTACCTGCTTTTTACCTGAACCGCCCTTTCGGGTTTTCAGCTCATCCCAGGATTTTGGTTGCCTTTTTACATCTTTTTGGCTTCTTTTTTTTTTGTCAAATAAAATACTCGAACGGAAATTACAGAACACAAAACAAAACAACTCTATATACACTAGCTAGATAGATAGCAAGTCTAAATCCCTCCCCCATACTTAAACCGAACATTGTCCTCAATGTAGAAAAGAGAACATCAAATGAAATAGGGGAAGAAGAAATAAACTCACTGTGGGCCCGATGGTGGTGGTGGTGGGAACCTCCCAAAGTAGTCCCTCATATGAGTGTCCATACCGTCCAGACGCTCATCTACATCAGCACGGAACTAGGTCTGCCAAGTCTGCAGACCGGTCTCTACTCGGGCTTTCCAGTGAGTCTGCTGAACTGAGAATGCATCAAATCTTGCATACAACTTCTGCCAAGGTGTGGCAGGACCGTACGAAGACGAGGGTGCATCAAACTGAGTCGGTATAGGAGTATCCTCACCCATAAAATCAGCAGCAGCAGCCTCAAAACCAGCACTAGGACCCTCTCCATACGGACCTGAAGGAGCAGCAGAGGCATCATCAGTCGTCATTCTGCTATCACTGGGAATCCACCAATCCGCAAATGAAGGGGAATAGGCAAACGTCCGGGGAAGAATCAGAATGTGGCCATCATAGGAGGACCAGACTAAATCACCATCCTTTCCCAATGGCTTCAGCATCGAGCACACTTTCATGTGCGCCATATCATACACCGCGCAGGCAACAGGCCGATCCGATCGGTAGCTATCACTCCAGCACAAAGGAGGGTAATCAGACCACCCCCACAAATATCACGTGGCTCACCATCACGAATCCTCTTCAAGGAACCCAAAAAGAGGGTAGCCCAACACGGCGTGTACGTAACAACGTCCAAGATGCTCACAAACCACTGGAAATCCTTCAAAGGAACCTTACCATCATCAGCATGGCCAAGGAAATCTCTCATCATCACTTTGTGGATCAACCGTAGACACGGGTTCACCAGCTTCGAGTTCACCTCCTGACCCTTCCTGAACGTCTTGCCCGTAGCAGCCTTCCAGAACTCCATCATATCCGACTCAAGAATGCCACCCGACCATCCATCCGTTGGTACCTTTGTAATGCCCAGGGCATCACGAATCTCAGCAGCAGACAAAGAATAATCACGCCCATTGTAGGTGAACGTGACCTTCATCAACCTCTTGTTGTCTGAACCATCAGAATACCCTTTGAAAGAGGTGATGAACTGGTAACAAAGCTCGGGATACGCAGGGGCAGCCAAGTTCAGAAACATCCCCAAACCACACTGTGCTAAGCACAGGGACACACACTCTAGCATTCCAAAATCAGCCAGTGTTGGCTTGTGAAAGAATTTAGTAGCCAACACCTTCCTCTCCTTCACAACATTGTAAACCTCACTCTCATCCCTCGTAGACACTTGCTTCCTACTCTTAGGTGCCATAAGTAATGAATGGAGAAACTCAAAACAAAGGGCAACCAAGAGTACTTACAAACGAGCAAACACATGAAGCCAAGATGCCTCGACGCGGGGCGGTGGACAAATCGCCGGGTCGCGATGAAACAAATGGGGGCTTTGGCCGGGTCACGGTGGGGTCGGCGCGGGGCAGGTGAGAGCAGCAACGCGAGGCAGGGCAGCGTAAGGCAGGGCGACAGCGGCGCGGTGGGGTTGTGTTTGGCTTGTTTGTGAGGCTAGACTCCAAATTAGACAAAGGGACTCAAGGTTTAGGCCATTGGAGACTAGATTTGGATCAAGGTCGAGAGAGATAGGGGAGAATGGGGGATTTTTGTGAGAGTGGGGGCTAGGTTAGGGAAGGGAAAGGGAAAGGTGAAAGGGAAGAAAAGGAAGATGGGCCTGCTGGTACAAGGCCCAAAGAGAGAAATCTCGGCCCGAAAGTGGGCCCAATCCGTCAAAACCTTAGTTACCACTCAAGAAATAAAACTTTTACTCACCCGTTTAAGGTATTTTCGGGGCCCTTTACTCTTGATTTTTTTATTTTATTTTTTTTCGGAAAGGGAATATATACCAAAAATCCACCGCGGGGCGGTGACATAGCTGAGTACACCATCTCTCCATTTACTTTCGTACCTGAAATGTAAGTAACAGGCGAACGAAACAAAGCAAAAGAAACTACTAAAAATAATCTAAGGAAAAGAAAAGAAACAAAGAAAAACTACCACGGGTTGCCTCCCGGACATCGCCTTGGTTAACGTCGTTGGCTCGACGTACTGCAGATCAACTACCACCTGGAATAGGATCCCCTCGGAATCCTCCTACTCGTCTCTTCCTGTTGAGACCTCCCATGGAAAGGTTTAGACCTTAGACCATGTTCCCTCTTTGCCATCAACTCCATGCTTACTTCCTTTGGAGCATCTCCCCCATACTTAAACCGATGTGGGGGCCGATATGGCTCAACCTGAATATGTTGCACGTCACTAGATAAAGGCTTACAGCCTTGTATGGTTAGTGTAGGGGGCAAGTGCCCAAATTGGAGGGAGTGGGATCTCCTATGTCATCTAGCAAGACATCATCAACATGCAACTCATGCAACTCAATAGGTCCATCAATAGTAGAACACTTAACTACGGTCTCTACTACACTAGTTTTAACATTTTCATGCACATGATCATCAAAATCACTAATGCAGTAAGGAGTAGGCAATTCAATGGAGTTGGCTTTATGAATATTATGTTCAAAAATTATTCCATCGAATTCCATAGTTAAAGTTCCACTATCTACATCAATCTTTGTCATGGATGTTTTCATAAAAGGTCGCCCTAGCATCACCGGGGCAACCTGCTCATCATAGTCCATATCCATAACAAAGAAATCAGCAGGAAAAATCAAAGGACCTATCCTCACAAGAACATCCTCCACAATACCCTTAGGGGGTACACAAGAACCATCAGCAAGTTGTATAACAATGTTTGAATCATGCAAGGGTCCTATTCCTAAATCGTCAATCAAAGAGTAAGGTAACACGTTAATAGAGGCACCCAAGTCTAGCAAGGCTTTCTCAAATCGATGCCCACCTATAGTAATAGGAATAGTAAATGTACCTGGATCCTTGCACTTCTCAGGCATACGTCTCTGAAATACCGCCGATGCATGTTCACCTACAGGAACCTTCTTCTGAACCTTCTTCTTCTGTGTCCTCTTCACGGTGCACATCTCCTTCAAGAACTTGGCATATCGAGGGACAGCCTTGATAAGCTTGATCAGGGGAATGTTCATCTCACAGTCCCGAAATGTCTCGAACAGATCGTTGTCGTCGTCTACTCTTCTAGCCTTTAGCGCCTCGGGAAAAGGTGTTGGTGGCTTCTTAGAACCCAAAGGAGGAAACACGGGGCGAACATAGTCATCAACACATACTCATCAACGGAGCTAGAATTTAAGAGACCGGGTCGCGGTAGGCCCACCGCGGGGCGGTGGTCATCGCCGCGGGGCGGTGAGGTCTCGGTGGGATTACTGGGATCAGCCGCCGAGTCAGGGTGAGTATCGCCGCGGGGCGGTGGCAACAACACTTCATTCCTGGCTCCTTCTTTAATTTATGGCCTGGCCGCGGTGGGATCCACCTCGGGGCGGTGCGTGATTTCTGCCTTCTCGATTTCATTCTCCTCTTCAGCAGTAGGGTGATAGCACTTACATTCTGAGAGTGATAGCACTTACATTCTCTCTTGGATTCACAGTAGTCTGAGAGGGCAGAGAGTTAGATGTCCTCTGGTCAATCTTGGTCACAACATCAGCTAGTTGACCAATCTGCCTCTCCATGTTCTTAATACTTGACTCAGTAGCCTGCACATGCGTGGAGAAATGCTGAGTCAGAGTCTTTAGCATCTCTTCAGTAGAAGCATCGGAGCTTTGGCCTTGAGGCCTCTGTTGGTACGGGACTCTCTGCTGGTATTGTTGTTGCACCGGCTGTTGACCGCCTTGAGGGTCACTCCATCTGAAACCTGGGTGGTCACGCCCTCTCGGATTATAATTGGGTTGTCCATCGAACTGCGGTCTAGGGGGTCCGTAACCTCCTACAGTATTTACTTCAGCAGTACCTTCCTCTTGCAGCTGGGGACAGGTATCGGTATGGTGGAATTGATCAGAACAAAGCCCACATGCCTTGACTTGTTGAGGAGCGTTCTGATTTGCCATTCTCTTCACCATCTCCTTCAACTCAGCTAGCTCAGTCAGTACTGGGCTTGGTCCTGCAAGGGTCACAGCATTGACCGCCTTTCTCTGGTATGTCTTTCCAAAGCTCCTGGTACTCTCACTCATCTCCTGGAACCTCTCCATGGCTGCATCCGGTGTCAGATTCAGAATGCTTCCACCGCAAGCAGCGTCAACCATCCTTCTCTCTTGGTCCAACAGACCATTGTGTAAATAGAGGACAAGGTCCTGCTTGGCGTATCCGTGGAATGGGCAACTAGAGCAAAGCCTCTTGTACCTCTCGAGATAATCATACAGCGTCTCATCACCAACCTGCTCAATATTGGCAATTGCCTTTTTCAAAGCATTCGCCTTCTTCGTTGGGAAGTACTTGTCAAGAAACGCCTTGTGCAGTTTATTCCAGGTATCTATGGTTCCTGGTGGCAAGTGATAGTACCAGTCGCTTGCAGAGTCTAATAGGGAGAAACCAAAAGCTCTCATCTTGATTTGGTCTTCCGTCACGTTCCTGGGCTTCATAGTCATGCAGACACTGTGGAACTTGCCCAGGTGAGAGATCGGGTCTTCTCCACTCAAACCGTGGAACTTCGGGAGATAAGCAACAACTCCAGACTTCAGCTCAAAATTCACCCCTTCTCCAAGCGCAGGGATGATGACAGCCAAGGGCTGTGCTCCAATATTCGGCTCAGTCAATTCTCTCAAAGTCTCAGCCATTGCAAAAGCAGGGATGTCAATTGGCTCAGTCGGCTCAACGATCTCAACCTCTACTTCTTCTTCTCCTTGATCGCGTAGGTTCGCACGGAACGATCTGTCGACTTCTGGATCAAAAGCAGCTAGAGGGGAGTCAGTACTACGGGTGTCGACCATAAGATAGGTCTCCACCAAAAATCAATCACAACAACACACAACAAAAACAGAAAACTTCCCCGGCAACGGTGCCAAATTTGACGGGGCTAAAAGTGCGCAATGCAAATATCGTTGATTAGCCTTATCAAAGTAAAAAGTCCTAACAGACCTACTAAACGGATGTATAGTAAGCAAGCAAAGGTCAAACCCACAGGGAAGATCTGATGCAGTATGAAATCGTGAATGACAAGTAACAAGCAAGGGGGGTTTAGTTATCAAGAAAGAACAAAGCAAGCAAAGCAAACCAGTTTGGTTGAGTAGAGAAAATATAATGGGGAAAGTAGTCCTACTAGAGCGAGATCCACAATACAGACATATAATTTGATCACAGAAATCTATTAAATCCAAGTTCTTTTACAATCCTTATAGTTGTTCCCACCCTGATCTTAAGCACTATCGATTCTCACAGTTGTCGATAGACTTATTACTATGCCAATGATAAAGCACCACCGATTCTCACAGTTGTCGGTATACTTTACCACCAACAAAGCAATAGCAATACACACAAGGATACAAGATACATGCAAATAGAAAGACACCTTACTACTTAACATGCAACTGATTCTCACTCACGATTGTACGCTCGGGACCCCTATACGCACAATCGTGTATGCCACTAGATGTGAACTCGGAACCCCTATATGCAATCCTAGCAATTGATAAAAAAAGTATTCAACCTAGTTGATCAGGCTAAGAAGAACAACAAGAAATCAATAATCAATATAACCAAGAGAATCAAACCAACATTTATAAGGATAAGAACAAGGAATAGAAATCTCACAAACAGATCAACTGTATTGCTTCAATCGTCTAGCAGAACAAAGGGAAGTTAGTTCTCCATTCAAACGAGAATGAAAACTAAGGGAAAAATAACGTCTGATGTAAAGTGAAGTTGTTGTGCCTCTTAACCTAGAAAGAGGGCTTAAATAGTCTTAAGAAAACTAGGTTAAACTAATGTAAACAATAAAGGAAACAAAATAATAAAAATAACAAAGTATGAACGAAATAAAAGGAAATAAATGTCTCTGGACGCGCGGCATTTAACACGGCCACCGCGGGGCGGTGAGATCCACCGCGGGGCGGTGAGAACCACCGCGGGGCGTCAAGCTTCTCTGGGAGTCACCGCCGGGTCGCGGTGAGGATCGCCGCGGGGCGGTGAACTCGCTCACTCTCTCCTTCAGCTTCTCTTCCTCTCTTCTGCTGCTCTTCATTACTACCAACTATTGGTAGTCTTCTCCCAGTATGCTCCAGCAGCTCCATCCTCATGTCTCCATCTAAGCTGTAAATCCTGGGATATCTTCACTTCTTTCCACAACTTCTGGATCACAGACTTAGCCTAAAAACCACTCATAAACTCCTCTCAATCATGCTAATAACTGCTAGTAAAGGTGTATGAAATAACACATATCATTCATGCAAGTGTAGCAACCAGTCATACAATTGCATGCAATTAATTCTCTACACAAACTAAGGGATTTAGATTCTCAACCAGTATCCTCTAATCCTTAGTAGTATGATCAATAACAATCTCAACAAGTTGTATAGAAAAGGGGAACCAATAGCATAATACTAATTTCTCTAGGTTGTCAAGCTAGAAGGAACTACTATTAACAATCTATTTGATTTCCTAATCAACAAATCAAGGGGAATCGATATATGTTCAATGAAATTAAGCACAAGAGAGAATTAAAACAATCATAGAAAGAGTAAAGGAATAAACTCACAATCCAATCAATCCAAAGGCTTCAATTGTCTGCCTGGGCAAAAGGTAAAAACAACGATGAATGAAACTCTAGAATGGCAAACTCTCAAACCTAATGCTAAAGAGAGTATATATAGGGCTTCTAACAAATGACCTAGCCTAATAAGAAAAGAAACGGAATAAAATGAGAAAATAAGAAAAGAAAACAGAAAAGATAGATTCGGGAAAAGTCTGAACTTCCTGCATTGATGACCCGCGATCGCGGCCCATGGACCGCGATCGCGGCCCCTTGTGGCTCCGCGCTCTTCACACTTCTCCGCGCCTGCAGATAATTCTCGACTTGCCCCGAGGAACCGCGATCGCGGCACCCTTGCCCGCGGTCGCGGTTAATGCTCGGCCTTTACTCTTTGGCTTCGCCTCCTAACCTCTCCTCTTCACTTCCTTGGTGTCTTCTCTTGGTGGCTTCCTTCCTCAGTGTCTCCTATGATATCCAAGATAGCTCAAACACTTCCAAAAACACCAAACTTCGCCCCCAAACGCCATACACATGAATGTGTCTAAATCTACCCGAATGGCACCAATAAAACCCTCTAATAACTCTTAGTTAAGCCCTACAAAGTAGTGCTTATCACTCATCAATGCCTTATTTCTTTCTCCATTGGCCAGTATTCAGATTCGGTCCTTTGTGATGTCATTGCAATGGACGCCATACAACTTTTGTTGGGGCGCCCATGGAAATTTGACAGGCGCGTTCTTCACGATGGTTATTTAAACACTTATGTGTTTACTTACCACGGGAAACACGTCACGCTCTTACCAATGTCTCCCCATGAGATTTTACAAGATCAGGTTGAGCGTGATCGCCAAAAGGCTTTGGAAGCAGCCCAGACCGCGTCAAATGCGACGCGTTCCAAAACAGACACCGGGGTTTCTACCAACACACCAGTCCCAAGTAGCAGAACAACGCATTCTCCCAAGGGGCACGAAGGCGTTTCCAACAACAAAGAGCCCAGTGAGAGAACGCATAGCCAAGATGGTGCAACGGACGCATTAAAAGGAACATGTGAGCACCAACTGCTTCTTGCCCACCCAAGCAATCTCACTGCTACCTTAAGCGGCAAGGCACCATGTTTCCTATTGGTGCCCATGCGTTGCATCCCAGAGAGGCACATGATGGAAGCTTTGCCGAGCAACATCGCCACGTTGCTCGATGAGTTCAAAGACATCTTCCCAAAGGAGCTTCCACAAGGCCTTCCCCCATTACGAGGCATTGAACACCAAATTGACTTGGTGCCTGGTGCCTCTTTCCCAAATCGCACTGCCTATCGCGCTGGACCAGAAGAAACAAAGGAATTATAGTGCCAAGTGCAAGAACTTCTAGATCGCGGCTACGTAAGGGAATCTCTAAGCCCTTGCGCGGTCCCCGTGATCCTAGTGCCAAAAAAAGATGGCTCATGGCACATGTGTGTCGACTGCCATGCCATCAATCAGATCACAATGAAGTACAAGCACCCCATACCGCGCCTCGACGACATGCTCGATGAGTTGCACGAAGCGATCCACTTCACAAAAATTGACTTGAAGAGCGGCTATCACCAGATTCGCATGAAAGAGGGTGATGAATGGAAGACCGCGTTCAAGACAAAATATGGGCTTTATGAATGGCTAGTCATGCCGTTTGGTCTCACCAACGCGCCAAGCACGTTCATGAGGCTCATGAACCATGTGTTGAGGGAATTTCTAGGGAAATTTGTTGTAGTGTACTTTGATGATATTCTGGTGTATTCGCGTAGTCTAGATGACCATGTAAAGCACCTTAGGCTTGTGTTAGAGTGCTTGAGATGCGAACAATTGTATGCCAACCTTGGCAAGTGTCGTTTTGCATCTGACACTACCAACTTCCTAGGCTACGTGGTCTCCAAAGATGGACTCCGCGTCGATGAAGACAAAGTGAAGGCCATCCGAGATTGGCCAACACCTACAACCCCAACAATGGTTAGAAGCTTCCTTGGCTTGGCAGGCTTCTACAGGAGATTTGTTCGCGACTTCGGCTCCATCGCCGCACCTCTACATGAGCTCACAAAAAAAGGCATCGCGGTGAATTGGAAGAAGAACCACAATCACGCGTTCAACGCGTTGAAAGAAGCCTTGTGCAATGCGCCACTGCTATAACTCCTCGACTTCAACAAGCACTTTAAAGTGGAATGTGATGCGTCAAATGTGGGGATTGGTGGAGTCTTACACCAAGAGAAGAAGCCGATCGCGTTCTTCAGCGAGAAGCTCACAGGGAAACTTTGAATTACCCCACCTACGACAAGGAGCTCTACGCTCTTGTCCGCATGCTCAAGAAGAGCCAGGCCCACCTAAGCCGCCGCCATGCTCGTTGGGTGGAATTCATGGAAACGTTTCCCTACGTCATTGTGCATAAAAAAGGTAAGGAGAATGTGGTCGTCGACGCCCTTTCTTGCAGGTATGTTCTCCTTACTCATCTTCAATCTAAACTTCTTGGATTCGCGTTGATTAAGGATTTATACGTGATTGATCCATTTTTTAAGCCAGTTGTAGAACACTGCCTTAGGGACCGCGAGTTTCAGACTTACGTCTTCCATGAGGGGTACCTTTACAAAGTCGGGCGCCTGTGCATTCCTAGCTCACCCATTAGGAAACTCCTCATCCAAGAAGCCCATGAAGGACGCGGTCATTTTGGGCTTACCAAGACTCTAGCTGCTCTTCGCGAGCATTTCTTTTGGCCGCGCATGACCACTCAGGTATGCGATATTGCACAAGGTGTGTCACGTGTCAACGCACAAAGTCTAGCTCCCATCCCAATGGTCTCTACACGCCATTGCCAATCTCATTAGTCCCTTGGGAAGATTTGTCCATGGACTTCATCACAGGTTTGCCTCTCTCTCGTAAGGGTAAGGACTCCATCTTTGTCGTTGTGGACAAGTTTTAAAAAATGGCTCATTTCATCGCGTGTAAGACCACACACACTACTAGTGAAATCGCCGCGTTGTTCTTTGATAACATGGTCCGTTTACATGGGATCCCTAGGTCTGTTGTGAGTGATCGCGATACCAAATTCAGTAGGACTTTTCTAGAGAACACTTTGGGAAAGTTGGGTACCAAACTCTTGTTTTCAACTAGCTACCACCCACAAACAGATGGCCAAACTGAGGTGACCAATCGAACCCTAGGAGCCCTCCTTAGGACCATGCTCAAATCCAACCCAAAGCGTTGGGAAGACTTACTTGCAATTGTTGAGTTTTCTTACAATAGGTCCAGACACTCCGCGACAAAGCTCACCCCGTTCGAGGTGGTCTATGGAAGAAACCCATTGACTCCACTAGACATGCTGTCGCAGCCTCTAAAGGACAATGAGCACCCTAACGCGGCCAACCACACCATGATGATCAAGGATCTGCATCAGAGAACACGCGAGCAGCTGGAATGCCATGCTGATCAATATGCCACATAACACAACCGTGGGCACCGCCGCATTATATTTGCCCCCGACGACTTGGTATGGGTATATCTTCGCAAAGGCCGGTTTCCAGCTAAACGCAAATCAAAACTGGCCCAACGTGGTGATGGCCATTTCCGTGTTGTGAAGGCCATTGGAGACAACGCATACGAGATCGAGCTTCCACCAGACTACGGTGTCCACGCGACCTTCAATGTCGCGGACTTGGAACCATGTATGGAGCCAGAATTCGATGATGGCGAAGCGGGGACGCTTCACAACCAAGTGGGGAAGGGTGATGCGCTCCTACCCACCATGACTGTCACAGAGGAAGAGGAAGCTTTGAGCATTCGCTCAGAAGGGCCAATAACAAGATCGCACGCCAAAGCCTTCGCCAATGCGACACAATCATTGGTTGTGCGCGTCGTCGCTAGCCAAGGAACGCAAGAGACCGCGTTCTCCCTCAAGCGCCTTCAACCAAGTCCAGAGAAAGCGTTCTCTGTCAATATCCTCTCAACCATTAGTTGAACGCGATCTTTAAATTGTTTTTGTCATTTCTGAACATTATTATTTTAGTTATTTCTTTTTGGGCGTGTGTTCCACGCGTGTCGCGTGGGCCAGCCCATTAAGTGAGACTCGGCCCATCCGAGTCCCGCTATCTCCTATAAAAGGTCATCTCGACCTTCTGTACTAGGTTACGTCTAATTTGAATCAAAGCTTAAGTTTGAGAGCCTATCGCCTCCTTCTTTGATTGGACGTCAAACACCTCTCTGTCTTCTCATCTCCTTCACTCTGCCGCCGACGCTACGGCAATCGCTTGATTCTTCAAGCCAAGTCTTCATTTGCATCTCCCTTCACTCCGCAAGACTTGTCTTTTCAAGTCATCTATCCCCTCCAACAATCGCTTCCGCCATCGCAATACCACCATCAACCATCGCGTTCACCAACTCACACAAGGCTCCAAACACCGCGTTCCACTCATTCAACCACAGATTCGACATGCGCGACTCACCACCAAGATCTAGATCCGGCATTCACAATCAGGAACGCATCACTCTACGAGTGGAGTAAAGGAAGAAATGTCGCTCGACTGCTCTGTATCGCTCATAATCATAAAACACTTGTTCATTAGCGCTCAAAAAGAGAGTAATTCAAGTTTAAACCCTGCAAAATCAATAAATAGGAGCAAAAAAGTGTTTCTTTAGCAAATCCAACTAAAAAAATGCAAGGAACCACTCTTCAAAACCAGATTTTTTGCAAATTGAAAGGGGCGAACTTGGATCTTAGCAAAGAACCATAAAAATAAAGTTTGAAATTAGAAATACCTGCACTACTGAAGTCCCTGAAGAATGCTCGAAATCGAAGAGGACCACGCCCTAATGGAAGCAAGAGAAGTTGGTATAGAAAAAATCTCAAAGAGAAAGAGGCGGAGTAATAGAGAATAGCGATAGACAAACGCGAATTTACCTTAACAACTGAACTTGACAACAATGGATTCCTAGGGCACCGGAAGAAAGTCTTGAAAAGAAAGAGGAAGAAGAAGAAAAACTGACGACATCTCTTTTATAAGCAAATCAAAATACAGAAAAAAGGGGCGGGAAGTCGAACCATCACACAAAAAAAGAAGAGCGCCAACAGTTAAAAAATACCCCAGACTTTTGAAATTTGAAAAGAATAGCTATGACACCAAACACCCTCATTTTTCGCGGAGACATAACATTTTCGTCCGCGGAGACGAGCACTGGTCGAGATTCACGTAGAAACTAAAGGATAAATAATCGTGATGCGCAGGAACCAAGTCTTCGCTTAAGGCTTCATGAAGAGAAGGAGTTGGGAGGCTGGTTGTGGCATCCAATATTTCCCCTCACCTTCAGAAGCCCATGAAAGACATTTGGGCCAGCCCATCCGAAGGACTAGCTGAAGCTTTATCTCTTAGAAGCTATAAATACCCTCTTAAAAGGGAAAGAAGGGATATCTCTTTCAGCATTTTTCCTCCTCACCAATCCCTAGAAGTATACCAAATATGGCAATGGCGGCGGAAGAAACTTCATCTCTCTCGCCAGCTTGTGCCTCATCCTGAATTCACTGTTTCATCCCCATTGTCTTCAAATTGTTCTTATTCTTTTCTCCTCTTGATCTTGTTTGAATTGAATCCTGACTTGGGCGCCCGAGAACCTTCTCCTGGGGAAGCCCTTTCCCGGGGTTTTTCAGGTTCGCGCCGGAGAAGAAGATCGGAGTGGTCGTCCATCACGTCTAGGTCCACGACTGTGCGAGAAGTTCTTTAGTGAAGGAGGGAGCGAAAGAGGATCAAGACCGAGGTGCCTTGGAGTGTTGATCACGACCTCCTGCAAAATCGGAATTCTGCAAGTATCGTGTAAAAATATATAATCTTTAAAAAATAAAATACTATAAAACTTATTTGAAATAATCCTAAATCAATAAATTGTATCAGTCTTTTCTAATAAGAATTTTAAACTATTGCGTGAGGGCATTTTGTAATCTTTATTGTGCGTAGTTTGTGTTTAATTCAAGTATTTGGTAGATCAAATCATTGAGTGAACTAGATGGTAAACAAGATAGGTTCACCAAACCTGGATCAACTTGAATCAGGTTTGTAACAACCCCAAGTATTTGGCTTGGTTTGGAGGCTTTGCCCAAGTTTGATGTCGCCGAGTTAATTGGGCTAAAATTTGTTGAAGCCCACTTGTTCAATGGCCCATTTGTGAAGCCGCATCTCCCTTCCTCTGGGATAATGAAGTGTAACGTTTTGGTCTCGAGCTCCTTTCTTGACCTAATTATAAAAGCGATGTTAGGGTTTGAGGAGAGTCACGTTGCTCCATTTTGTCGTTTTCCACTACAGAAAGAAGTGTGAGAGAAGGAGAGAGAAAATGAAGACCATCTCGCTCGCGGTGGCATTTGTCTTTTCCGGTGTCGGCATGTTGATATCCATGGTGGAGTTCTCGACTAGCTTAGTCCTGAAGCGATTCCAGCCTGAAAAGGTGACTCTAGTGTGGAAAAAGGGCCCAAGTAAATAAACTTACTTTAATTTATATGGTGTTATTTGTAACACCCCCAAATATACATCCTTGAAAGGTATTACCGCCAGTAACCTCGGATTTCACATCCGAAGCCACCCCAGGCTTAACTCGTTTATGTAAATCATAAAACAACAATTATAATACAAAATATCATAACTTTTGATTAAAGCAAATGTTTCGGAATTACATCCATGATTCAAAATAAATAATCAAGTATATTACAGCGGAAGTCTTAATACATAAAGGACACAAGGGTCTTGATCTAAACGATCACCCGCCATGGAATCTCAACCTGGTAAAACTCTTCAAAATTCCAACTGCCATCATTGTTGTTTCTAGCCTTCATCGGAACTGCAGTTTATCTGATGTGCCGTATGAGACGGATGACACCAGCCAACCATGCAAGGGAATATAACCGGTTGGTTAGTCTAATGAAATACTATGCAAGGGTAAAACAGAAAGGTTCTAAGTAGTCGTATTAGGTTAGACTCATCGCTTCTCGAATAAAAGTCGATGACGATAGTCAACCACCATACTCCTACTGAAATATATGAAAAGGTATGATCAAGAGAAGACTCTGAAAAATTGAGTCTTAAGGAAACATATGAAGAGAAGACTCCAAAAGGTTGAGTCTTATCAGAAAGTATGACAAGTGCTTGGGAACATCAATTTCACACAAGCGTTTTAAAACTGACTTGGTGTTTCGGTTCACGACCAACCTCACCGCACAATGCGAATTCAGATTGGAAAGAGAACTTTACTCTGACCAAAGTCTAGACGAGTTTCCTAACTGCACTACTCTCTTAGCTGCACTACTCGCCTGAGGGTATATTAATTATGTGCACTAAAGCACTTATCTTATTTAATTCCAAAATGTACATTTTACGTTATAAGCTTTTAAGATCTCTTCACAAGAGATATCGGATCTCCTCACAAGAGATATCAAAGGGAATACATCCCAGGGAATACATCCCAAATGGCGGCACCAGCTGTGTGCACGTACCCTGAGTAAGGGTAAGGTCATGACCGAAGATACTAGAGAAAATCCTCCTAGCACCATTATCAAGAAACCACTAAACCTCGCAAGATACATAGTGTTCCTACGAATACTCATTCTAACTAAACAGTTAAAACATAAGAGCAATAATTCACATCAAAGCCATCGAGGTCAATAACAGATATAATAGCGTTGTTTCTATCAATATATACAACCTATTATAATATATATATTTCAATCATATATATATAATAGCGTTGTTTCTAGCAATATATACAACCTATTATAATATCTCTTTTTAAATCACATACAGTTATCAAAACTGTTCCCAGACGAAAACAATATTCATCCCAAATTAATTAACAATTAAACAATTGATAATCAATATAAATATGGAATGATAAGAAAGAGCGAACCGCGACTTGCCTTATAAATAGACGAAGCTCAACGAAGCTCGAGACGACAGGTTTCCGGGTCCGAAACGAGGAAGAACTCAGATTATGATTTCCTACGGAACGACCCATAACGAAACCCTAAGTTAGATTCGACAATAAATATTATGAATCTAAAGAAAAGAGAACGAAATCGAAGGAACGAAAGTCCCAAACGAGATCACAATGCCCAAGCCACAACCACACACGCCCAGGCCCACCGCGGGTGCGGCGGCTTGACCGCGGGTGCGGCAAGGCTACAGAGGTGAGACGACAACGACAACAACTCACCGGGGAAGACGATGGGGGCTCGACTCATGGTGGCTCTGACTTCTGGATTCCCTGGACCACCCAAGCACCACCTTGAGAGCACCTCCTCCTCCTTTGGTAGCTCCGGCGACGACCTCGAAGAACTCCGGCGAAAGCTTGCAACTCCGGCGACAATGGAACGAGAGAGAGAGATTGGAGCCGTCTTCCTCCTCCAAGCCTCCTCCTTTTATAGGCCAAGCAAGGAGCCCATCTGGCACCTCCCCCACTGCCTCAAAGTCGACCGAAATGACAAGCAGCTCAGGCGACGCTCGGCGGAGCAGAAAAGGAATCATGACTGGCGCCGGTGCGGTGGGTCTTACCGCGGGGTGCAGTGGCGACCAATTCCTGACCGCGGGGTGCGGTGGGTATGACCGCGGGTGCGGTCAAGGAAATTTTTGTGCCTTTTGCCCATTCTTTGACCGGGAATCCCACTTGTGACCGGGAAGAATTATGGGTATGGGTTTTAACCTCGGGTTAAATATATTCGTACCAGAACAATTATTCTAAACCCCAAAAATACGTCGAATGTATTTTATTCCACTCAAGGAATTATTACGGAGATCACGTATTTAACAAAAAGTCTGAACTTCTCTGAAAATAATTCGACTACAATACGAGTGTTTGGAAAACTTACCAGAATACTCTTTACTAAAATGAGGGGTATTACATTATTGACCGGATTCGAATCGTTACATTGGAGTTAATTCGGGATCGGAATGCTTTTGGATCAAAATTGGAGCATGAGTCAATCCCGTTACCTAAACTCAACACTTGTCCTTGCACCGTCTTTGCTTCAAGACGATCAAGTGATGGTTCTCTCTTGTCATTTCATTTAGTTTTTTGACCTACAATGAATATTAAATTTAGTTGTTAATTAAATGGGTAAACTCTAAAACCCGATTACATGTTTGGGAACAATCGTGTTCTTTAAATAAATTTTATATCTACATTAATAGTTATTATTGAAATAGGGGCACGCTCCGGTAAAACGGGAATTGTGGTAAAACAGAGGTATTAATTTGGGACGTTGGATGGAGGGTGATGGACGGATGGATTAAGAGAGTGTATATTAGTTGTGGTGGGAGTGTTTCCATAATAATATGGATTAAAAAGTAGTTACCATATAATGTGGAGAATATTAATTAAAAAGAAATACTGATATGGTAAATCTGCAGATTGGAGAGAGAATGAGATTCTTCAAATATTTAAAATTTAAATGGGAAGAACATTTTAAATTCGTTTAGATTTAAATTTGTTCTCCTCGTTTAATGATTTTACAGCGTTCGTGAATATCGTTAATGTGTTCACGAATATCGATCATTTGTTAATGAATATCGTTCATGTTTGTTTGAATATCGATTTCTATTTAATAAGTTAATATTTAATATCTTAAAATGTGAATATCATCACTTAAATCATGAATTTCACCACTTAATAATATGAATATCACACTAAGTTACATGAATATATCAATTAATCACATGAATATCAAATTCACTTACATGAATATCACCACTCAATTTGTGAATATCACTACCCATTTTGTGAATATCGTCCACCACCCAACTACATTAATATTGTGATACCCCGTATTTTTGTAAGGGTATTTTGGAAATTACCTGAACGTCTGTTGGGTATGTCGATTTAATTTCGGAGACAGAAAGACATTCTATAATGTGCTTAATCTCTGTAATATTTTTCTAAGTGAAATAATATACAGTCGACGTATTTTGGGACTTAATACTCGTTCGTGTACAATTATTATTTATCTCGGGCTAAGGCCAAAGCTAATCCAAGGCTAATCGGATGCAAAATGGCCTTGGCGGCGACCGCCGTAAGGCTAGCGGCGACCGCCGTAAGGCTAGCGGCGACCGCCGTAAGGCTAGCGGCGACCGCCGCCAAGTAGCCGATGTCATCCACATCATCCTGTGCAAGTGGCCTAGGATGCGGCGACCGCCGCCAGAAAAAACGGCGACCGCCACAAGAGACCTTTCAAAGCGGCGACCTCTTGCCGACAGCGGCGACCGTCGCCCCTATTGCAGGCGTAGGCATAGTGCTTGCCGGCGACCGGGGGACGGCTTGATCTCGGCCCTCCACGTGCATGGCTTGTCATTTCTTGTTCCCTTGGCTTGAGGCTATAAAAGGAGATGGATTGGGATCGAATTGAGCACAGAAACGAAGCTCAAATCCCTCACTTAAATCATCTCGTCGGAATTAAGCTCTCGCCGGATTTTTCGATATCGATCGCCGAAGCTCCATTTGGTGTTATTCCAGTTGCAAAGTGAAGCTTTGGAGGCCCTTAGAAGCTTAGAATCCAAAGCAAAGGAAAGGAGAAGCAAAACACTCGACATCGGTGAGTGTTTGCCTCTCGTGTATATTTCTGATGTTCGTAAGCGGCGCCCGCCGTAAGGCAGGCGGCGATCGCCGCCTAGAAGCTCTTGGCTTGTTTCGGCCTTGGCTTCTGTGGTTTCGATCGGGCTTCGTTCCTTTCGATTCCTTTCGTTATTCTTTAGATTCGTACTCGTTGTTGTAGAATCTAACTTAGGGTTTCTTTATGGGTCGATTCGAAGGAATCTGTGTTGCCAGATCTGTCCCTGCTTCGAGCCCGGAAACCAGTTGTCGTCGTACCTAGCTTCGTTTAAGCTTCTGCGGATTTAAGGCAAGTGGCGGTTCGCTCTTGCTCATCATTCCATGTTTCCATTAATTATCAGTTGTTTAATTGAGTAATTAATTTGGAATGAATATTGTGTTCGTCTGGGAACAGTTTTGTTAATTGTTTTGGAGAACTAAAATATGATATTATAATAGGTTGTATATCTGTTAGAACAACGCTATTATGAATATATATTTATGTTGATAGCCTTGAGAGCATTTATGTGGATTTATTGTGAACTATTGTTGTGTGTGAACTGTTTAGTTAGCACTAGTAGTCAGGAACGTTAGACTCGTTGGAATCCAGTCGTTTCTTTATAATTTGGTAGAGAGGTGGCTAAGCCCCACCTAATACCATATGGACGGTCATGACCTAACCTCTGATACACGAGTATAGAGGGGGCGCACTTAGCTGGTGTCACAAATCTCGGAATCTAGTAGAGTGGTGGCTAAGCCCCACCTAATACTATATGTATAGGATCCATGGGATATATACATTTAAAAGCTTATAACGTGTTGTGCGTTTGATAATATCATAAGATAAGTGCCGTTGTCACACATAATTAATATATCTTGGGCGAGTAGTACAGCTAGGCGCTAGTATAGCTAGGAAAGCTCGTCTTAACTTTTAGTCGCTCGAATGCGATACTGTAATTCTATGATTCTTTAAATGTTCCAGACTTTGTCATGCTTCCTAAAAGACTCAATCTTTTGGAGTCTTCTCTTGGATATTCCGATAAGATTCATTTCAGTTGGAATCTTCTCTTGATCATGCCTTTTCATATATTCAGTAGAGTATGGTGGTTGACTAGCGTACTCGACTGTTATTCGAGGGACGATGAGTCTAACCTAATACGACTACTTAGAACCTTCTGCTTTGTGCCCTTGCATGGTCTTTCATTAGACTAACCAACCAAAATTGTTCTCTGCATGGTTGGCTGGTGTCATCCGTTCGATTCGGCACATCAGATAGAGCACAGATATGAGGAGACTAGAATGACTATGAAGACGACGGTGGTTTTTGGATGTTTTTAATGTTTTAATCAGGTTGAGAACCTTGGGCAGGTGATCATGATGATCACAACCCTTTTTGTAATATTTTAATAAAGACTTCCGATGTAACTTATTTACTCTGTATTTTGTTTAACTCTGTATTTAGTCCTATTCGGAATTGGGATGTAATTCCGGGACTCATGCTTTAATCGAATATTATGATGATTTTGTATCATAAGTGTTTCATGTATTGTATTTAAACGGTAAAGCCTTGGGTGGCTTCGGTGAGGAAAACCGAGGTCACTGGCGGTAATACCTTTCCAAATGGGTTAAGATTTGGGGGTGTTACAGTTGTGGTATCAGAGCCTAAAGTTTTAAAACGGGTTGGGTATTTGAAAACCATTTACTCATCTTGATTGAAAAGTGTTTTAGAAAGGCTCTGAGTTTCAAAAATAAAAAAGGTGTTTTTAAATCCAAACCGTTCATAGTCATGTCTTCTATATAGTCTGATGTAGTAAGCTTGTTTCTATGTCTAGAAAGAGTAACTCTCTTCTCGTCGCCCGTAGTTTTGGGTGCTTTCGTTTCTCTTCAGAGGACTCGGAAGAAGTCGAGGTGGTTTCGCCATCTCCAGTAAGGCTTGAATTCCCAGTTCCCTCGTTAAGATTTAAGGTTGTAGAACCTAGTAACTCGGTTTGAGTTCATCAATGGAAAGTACCAAGTTGATCTACTCTGAGTAATTTTGCTACATTAAGTATATTGAATAATATTAATGTATAAAATACTTGGAACTGGATCAGTAAACAGATGGTGAACACGAGGAACACAATTCGAGCTGGTGCTGGGACAAGCAATGACCCCAGATCAACTGTAGGAAATGTTGGACAAGACGAGCATGAGTCAGGTTCCAACAATCATCCTGGGAGCAATGGTCAAGGTCAGACCAATGCTCCAATAGTATTAGATGCTGCTGCAATGGAAGCATTTCGAGGAATGGTTATGCAGGCAGTAACTGATATACTATGACCAGGTGTGCCGCAGGCACAAGGTGTGCCAATACCTCCATCGGTTCCCAGATTTGAGGAGCCAGTGAACCGTGTATTCCAAGAGAATGCAGTCAGGACTCGGGACAATTATGGTCGTGCGCTGAAGACCATTAATTCCATGAGGCCTAACAGGTACAACGGAAAAGGAGAACCGATCAGGGTGACCCATTGGTTTTCCCACATGGAGTGGCTGTTCCGCAATGTGGATTGTACTGAAGCTGAGAAAGTACATATAGCTTCTCTTCAGTTGAAGAAAGAGGCTAGTGAGTGGTGGGAGAGTACCGGCTTAGCTAAAAGTCCTGTTTTGAACTGGGAGATGTTCAAGACAAAGATGACAGACCGTTTCTTCTCTCGTGCTATGAGGGAGGAGAAACACAAGGAGTTTCTGTACCCTAAAACGGATGGATTGAAGGTAACCGAGCTTGCGAACAAGTTCAATCATCTGTTACAGTACGCTGGACCTGAGATATCCAGCGAGGCACAGAAAATCTGGTATTTCCACGAGTGGATGAGCCCAGATATCAAGCCAATGATGGTGCACCACACATGCTCTACTCTGGAGCAGTATGTGGATGCAGCCTACAAATTGGAGGTGACTCTGGAGGAGTCAACCAAAAGACGCAATCGGCAAAGATCGATGCAGAATCAAGGGAGTGGATTCAAGCGACCTGTGCCACCGTCTAACCTTGCTAAGTCTGGTCGAGCAAAGACAGAAATGACTCAAGGTGGGTCAACACAACAGACGGGCCGGAGCAAGAATCTAGTCCAGTGCTATAATTGTGGTGCTGCGGGGCACAAGAGCATTGTGTGCCCAAAGGAGAAGAAGTTATGCTTTGAATGTGGTCGTGGAGGCCATATGCAGAAATTCTGTCAGCAGGGAAAGCAGAAGGGAATGGAGTCACAATATGGGTCAGTTAATCAGAATAACCGGCTCAGGTTCAAGCCAGCTGAGACTCCTAGTCCGTCAATGCAAACAACTGCTCAGAATAAGGGGAAAGCCCCAACTGCTTCTGGAGGTCACGGTCAATGCTTGTACGAGATGCGTGAGGCGGATGGACCTAACGCTCCAAATGCACAAGGTACTTTATACCTTTATTCTACTTCAGTGTGCATTCTGTTTGATTCGGGTGCTACCCATTCCTTTATTTCGGATAGTTGTGTTAGTAAGTTAGGATTAGTGTGCGACGAAGCTTGTGAGTCTTTCGTTGTAAACCTTCCTATTAATAAATATCCTTTGCCAAGGATTGATGATCTGTTGGATCAATTACAAGGAGCAAAAGTTTTCTCCAAGATCGACCTGAGATCGGGTTATCATCAGTTGAGAATTCGTAAGGAAGACATTCCTAGAACTGCGTTCCGGACCAGATATGGTCATTTCGAGTTCGTAGTAATGCATTTTGGACTTACGAATGCTCCGGCAGTCTTCATGGATAACTTTGTGGTGGTCTTAATCAACGACATTCTGATCTATTCTCCGAATGAAGAGGTTCACGAGGAACATCTGCAGATTGCCTTATCAGTCCTTAGACAAAATGAGTTGTATGCTAAATTGTCTAAGTGTGACTTTTGGATGAGAGAAGTGGCTTTCTTAGGCCATGTGATCAATGAGAATGGGGTTATGGTTAATCCCCAGAAAATTGAAGCGGTGGCTAATTGGAAGCAGCCTCAAAACGTGAAGGAGGTGCAAAGTTTTCTTGGACTTGCCGGATATTATAGACGATTCGTAGAGGGATTTTCGAAGAATGCTCTACCTATGACCGGTCTGCTCCGCAAGGTCCATAAGAAATTTGTCTGGAATGACAAGTGTGAGGCCAGTTTTCAGGAATTGAAACAGTATCTGACCTCTGCACCAGTATTAGCCCTACTAAAGGGAAATGTATAAGAGAGATAGTTCATAGGGAACTCGTTTCCTCTATTACGACCTTGAGTAGGACTTTAGAGTTCAGAGTTGTGGATACAACCGGTGTAAGACCAATGGTTAAGGGTTGCTTTTGAAAAGCCAAGTGTGCAAAGTCATAAGTATTATCTTGGAAGATCTATTCGAAGTTTCGTTTTGGGGTTTGTTATGAGACTTCCTTTAGAGAAGCAATATAAGGATTAGACAGACAATGATTGATGTCTATTATGGCGATTTGATGTCACGATTAAGGAAATAAGTGATTAGGCACAACTGTGCTAATTGATTGATTTCGATCCTGTTTCGGAGAAACTAGAGGCCTGAGTTGGCAGTGAATTTTAGGGCCAAAATTAAGTAGGCCAAAGGATTTGAGTTAGAATGTTGTCCTTTCGAGGAATAAAGAGTTATGACACTTGGGAATTTACAAGATTCGATATTTGGACTTTATGTGATTGGGCCATCCATAAGGCATATGGTACAACCCTTATTGGAAAGATCAGGTTGTGAAGTTATTGTATTAAGGAAGAGGCCACTTAAATGGAAGGATTTCAGTTTAGGGATCGATCATGTTGACGATTTTGATAAACTGAAGGATTTAGTACATAGATTAAGTTTATGTATGCTTAAGGAGTAAAGTAACAATGTTACTCGTGTACATCTATTGAAGGATTAAGACGCAAGTGATTGATTCGGTTGGTAATGAATCATTTAGCAATTCGATACTTTGAGAAAATAGGAGTAAGTTCTCATGTGATTGGGTTGAGGAGCATACAAATAAATGTTGTGATTATTCTTGGAGAAAGTATGGGAATCTTAAAGGATTTAAGTTAGAAATGACATAAGGTCAAACTTACTTCCAGATAATTGATGGAATAGTAAGAGGTACATTTAAGGAAATTAAGGATGTAATGTTTTGAGGTTACTAAGAGTTGACAATTGGATTGTAAGGAATTAAGATGTGAACTTTCGGATTTTGCATATAAGGAAATTGTGAGGGAGATGTGTGTTCTCCTATTAAAGGTATAATATATAGAGATGAGGTTGCGGATGAGATCAAGTGGACTTGAGAAAAAGGGGCAACCCACGTTGGTTAAGGTAATCTTATAAAACGTTCGGGTGAGACAAGAGTATAATCCTATATAATGGATTAGTGAATCATGTTGTGGTAATCAGGCATAGATTGTGGTATTGCTAATTATGGGATCACATGAGCATAGATTGTGAGATGAATATATGGCATAAGGGCCGGATATGATAAGGGTAACAAGTGAATCGTTTATGTAAGGTCTGTATGACAGGTGGAAGTACTAAGTTGTAGTACTGTTGATTTCTAAGTATATATTCAAGGACCGAACTGTCGAAAGAAGGATAGTAGAAAGATGTTGTATTCTTCTATGAAAGGACATTAAGGTCTTCCGGAGGAAGAATGCATGACAGCAAGGTTACATTGGAGATTTTTGTAAGGATACCAACCTAAGGAGGTTAGGGTATTTTCTTCGAGAGAAGTTTAGAAGTAAGAGTAAGAGAATATGTATTCTCATAATTAGTATAGCGAATCTATTGTGGTGATCATAACTTTGAGAATGGTCACGAGTTAGTACAAGTATAGCATATGGCGATAGAATATGCTGAGAACTTGTGTACTCGATCGTCCGACTAGCTGGAGGGACAGCCTGAGTCTGATTGAGTTCACATACAATAATAGATGGCATGCTACTATCAAGATGGCTCCATTCAAGGCTTTGTATGGTCGAAAGTGCAGATCTCCGATTTGTTGGGATCAGAATGCCGACAAGATTCTGCTCGGACCAAAGTTGGTCGAGAGAACAGCTTCGGACATTGTTTTGATTAGACAAAGAATGTTGACCGCCCATAGTCGACATAAGTCTTACATGGATCGGAAGCGTAGAATACTATAATAGCGATATTCATTCCATATGTGATGATATTCATGTATTTTGTACGCATAGTCATACAAGTAAGTAGTCGATATTCATAAAAATAGTGTCAATATTCAGAGTTTAATTCGCACATGATGATTATTTAGAGTTTAGGTGAATATCACATCATAAATATCAAATACTCAACGCATGATACCTACATCCAATATGAATATCAAAAGCATTTGTATGAATATCACATTAAACAATTTGAATATCAATTACAAACAACACCCCAAAACACCAAAACTGATCCAACATGAATATCAACAGCATTATAGTGAATATCACATCATAAATTTAAAATATCGACTACTCATCGCATGAAACCTACTTCCAACATGAATATCAACAATATTATAGTTAATATCACATCATAAAATTTGAATATTACGGTAAAACGGAGGTACTAATATCATTAGGGTTCCTCTAATGGCGGCCACTAGAGCCGCTCTTCTCGCCGCCGCCGTCTCTTTATCCGTCAGAATCACAAATACCACCGCTGCCTCGTTATACCACTTCCGATTCAAGAGATCTCCAAATTTATATCATAGGATGAAGCAATTCCTGTAGAATGCAACGTTATTGTTGAATTCCTTAGGTTTTGATGGTAACAAACATTCAACTGATATGGGTACTAAGTATTTCAGGAACAAAGATAGTTATCTCAGGGAACCATTGAAGAGGATCGCAGAGGGAACAAAGCTCCGTTCATGTGCTTTGTTACCTCTCAAGGAACTGAAGTGACGAACGAGATCGAAGCTGCGAATGGAAAGAAGAAATTCAGCGTGTTGATTATGGAAACAAATCAAGAAGCACACGCGGTAAAAGATTGAAGACTTCGGCTCCAAGGATCAAACCGGATCGAGAAGATACGGAGAGAGAAAAGCCTGATCCATGTTATCCTAGGAATCTTTCCTTAGATAAGAAATTGGAGAGAGAAGTTTGATATCCTTTCCGATTAGATTAATTAAGGAATTCCTTCCTTAATCAATATGATCGGTTAGGATATTATTCTTAACATAAAATCCTATCTTCTAGTAATCCATTTTCAGAATATCTTATCTTGTTTGATTAGGGTTTAGCCGAAGTTGTATTTAGGTAAAAATGGGGATTCATTTCTAACTACGGCGAAGAATGACTTTGAACGACGAAAAAGAAGGAGAAGAGAAAAGAAAGAGAGTGAAGTGTGTGTGAGTCTTTGAGGGTTGAGTTAGGATTCATCATTGTAGAAGAGGCTTCGAGTCTAGCTGGTTGTTTAGAGGTTGAAGTCCAGGATACAAGTGTAATCGAA
This sequence comes from Rheum nobile, assembly GCA_027886185.1. NCBI lineage: Eukaryota > Viridiplantae > Streptophyta > Magnoliopsida > Caryophyllales > Polygonaceae > Rheum > Rheum nobile. The sequence goes on along the minus strand of WOAB01000580.1, from coordinate 1,362,262 downwards.
CAAGAAATCAATAAGACAAGTACATGCTTCAAAATCCTCTCAAGCGGAAGCTTGAAGGTAGTGGTTTTTCCTTGAGAAGATAGTTTTGCTAATCAGTGTTTCCACTATAAATCGTGAGTTCGTTCATTATCTTTCTTGCTGTTTTTAATCCGCTGTGCCTTCTGTGGGAATAAAGCCTTTGTTCCCTCAGACGTAACTCTAACGATCCAACAATTGGTATCAGAGCCTGGTGCTCTAGATTGTTTTCGTTATAGAATTTGCAGGAAAGATGTCGTCGTCAAGCAATGCAATCGGAGATTCGTTTTGGAAGCCACCAATTCTGAAGGCATGAGAATATGACTGGTGGGTGGAACAAATTGAGTCCCACATTTGTTCCCTTGATGGACAGATCTGGCGAGTCATCGAAGTTGGACCTCTGGCTATTAAAAATGATACATATGCTACTAAGCCAAAACAAAAGGTCGACTACACCGATGATGACTGGAAGAAGTTGGAGAAGAACAACAGGGCTAAGAAGATCCTTCATATGGCTCTTCTTCCCTCGGATCTCAAGAAAATCATGAGTTACAAGACTGTCAAGGAAATTTGGGATGCTTTGAAGCGCCTTCATTAAGGAAATGAAGATGCCAAGAAGAACAGAATTTTCTCTCTGATAAAGGAGTACGACCACGTCTCTCAAGGAAAAGATAAACACATTCAGGAGTATTACTCCAGATTCCAGGGGCTAATTGGTCAGCTTCAGTTCCTTGGTGAAGCATTGCCAGACTAGAAACTAACCCATCACTTCGTGCAAGGCCTAAACTCTCAGTGGGATGCCATTGCTCTTGCTCTCTACTCTCAGATGGATGTCAAGACTCTTACCATGGAAGAGGTTGTTGCTAAGCTGGAAAGCAATGCCTCTGTCTATAATCACAAGCTGAACAAGAAGGGAGAGGAGAAGGCGAAGAGCATTGCCTTAAAGGTGGAAAGGGCATTTGACTTGTCTCAAGTCGAAGATGAAGATGAAGATGGTGATGAAGATGTTGTGCTCATCACAAGAGCCATGAGGAAGATTTGGTCTCGGAACAAGGATTCGTCGAGTTCCTCCGAAGGGAACAGAGACCTAAAAGATGTCGTGTGCTACCACTGTCTGAACAAGGGACATATGGCCAGAAACTGCTTCAAGAGAAAGGCAGGAATACCTCCAGCAAATGAAGGGAAGCAGGCAATGGTTGCCACCTGGGGAGACTCAGACGATGAAGAATCGTCACACTCCAGGGATGTCTGCCTGATGGCCATTGAAGTTCCAAATGAATCAAAGGGAGATCTACTCAACGATGAGGTAACTGAATATGATCTCGTATCAAGCTTAAAAAGCAAATCTAAAGAAAGCTTGATATCTCTCATTAAGAAACTTGTTCATGAGAATAGTCTTTTCAGTGAGCAAATGGAAGAGAAAGATGAATCGATCTCAGGTTTGATCGAAGAAAATCAGGGTTGGGCAAACAAAGTGCTCAAGCTTGAGAAAGGTTCATCCTCCTCTTCAAACTCTTGCTCTGAGTGTCCCAAACTCACTGAAAAGATTATGTCTCTGGAGTCCTCTGTTTCTTCACTTGAGGCTGAGTCATTAATGCTGAAACTAGGAAATGCAAAACTTTCTAGTGATCTAACCAAACTCAGTGAGGAACAGAAGGACAAGCCAAAAGGTATTGTCTTTGTTGAAGCCAAGAATGAAAAGAAGACTGAGTCAAAGGAAATACCTCGCTTTGTGATTGGCTATCAACCCAAACTTCCTGTTGATGGAACCAAGCAAAAAGGCTCTAAAGTCGAAGGAAAATAGTCTGTAAAAGAAAAGGGGGGAAGTTCCTTCGGAGGAAACAAAGTCAAAAACTGTTCAAACTCGACTGAGGAGGGAAAGGCTTGGTACCATGGACAGAAGGCTCATGTCATCTGGTTGAAACAATCTCAAAGCAGTAAGTCCAAAAATATTGATTTTCATTCAAGGATTGCTAACAAAACAATTTGGCCTGGAAAGAGCAAGTATGTCGATCTAAAGTGCCACAGAGTCTGTTGGTATTATGGACACTCTGGTCACTACAAGCAAGAGTGCCTTATGAAGCAACACAATGAGGAGATTGCTCGCACTACTAGAGAGCAAATGAAGGTTGAACCTCCTAAGATTAGATATGTTGCTCCTGTGCCCAGAAAGCATAAGCTTGTCTGGGTTCGCAAGAACTAACTCTTTCTGTGTAGGATAAAGTGAGGAAAGTTCCCGGTATTTCATTCGTACAAGGGTCAGTTACTTGACAGGGAACAAAGCGAGTCTCACCTCACTTCTGTAGGAATATCTGAGACTCTAAGGCCTGGTGGCAAAGGTAAAGGAAATGGAGATGTGGATAAAGGCTTAATGACTAAATTGTTCCTTGTTTGAAAATTCAGGTACCATGTAAATCTAGAAAAGACATCACTGTGTCGAGAAAGATTGGCAAATAAGGAATCTCGTGGAACAAAGAATCAGACGCCAGTTTTCTCATTAAGACACATGTTGGGGAACTCTACATTCAGTTCCATACGAAGCCTGGTTTGTTCCCCTAACTACATGTCCATTTTTTGTGTTCCCTCGATGATTGGCTAGATTACGTGGTAAATGGTGAAAGATGAACTTTCATGTCTTGATATGCATTATCTTCCTTGGGTATTAATTAAACATTTCACTTGAATATGTGCTTTTACTTCCTTGATGTACTGAATGTCGTGCATAATCTTCTATGTCATCATTTGTCACATGAATCAGCTTTATTTCAACCCAAAAGAATCAACTTGATGTTTTGTTCCCTCATCATAAGCCCAAATGATAGTTGATTCTACAGCTTACCTAGACCGCCATGTTTGAAGTCTCCTATGAGCCCCTCTTATCATCCACAATTGGAGACCCCTCAGGCATGATGTAAAAATCAATCGCAAATATCATATATTTTGGTTTGATGGTCTTTTGTACCCTCTCTGGTAACTAACCCCCAGCATCACACCCTACTACTTTTTGGTTTGGCGGGAAAACGATTCGGCTTCTATGACTTGCAGGTTGAGGTGACGTGTATTTGCAGGGTGTAATGATGGAAGTCTGTGTTGGGCCGCGTTGAGCATTTAGGGCTGATTTGATGAAAAGGAGTTGGGAAGGGTAATTCGGCTGGCTAAGTCGGATTTGGACGAGATTCTGATTTTATTTTGGGAAGTTGGAAGATGGAAATTGTTATCTGTTGGAAACTGAAAAGATTTGAATTTATCTTTGGAAACACTAGAAGATTCGGTGAAGATTATAAATCAGAGTCTTCGGGTATGTCTCATCCTCACTGTTTCCTTATCTTCCTCAATCAATCTCTCCCTTCATCTTTGTCTCTCGTATTCCCAGAACTCTCCCTCTCTCACAGAAATGGCCTCCAACTCAAACCTCCCCAACACCATCGCCCAAGACCTCCAAACCCTCCTCACCAAACTGTCCTCCATGGGAACCGACCCTGCTCTCCTCGCCGCCATTACCCAATCCCTACCTTCCACCTCCACCACTCCAGCAACCACCACTGTTACCCCTCCACCATCACCATCCCAGGACCAACTCGCCATGGTCCCCTTCGTAGCCCCAAACACAGACCCCGCTCCACAAAACCCTAACCCCAAAACCTCTCCAGCCGTCCCAACCGCCATCTCCTCTACTGAATTAGAGGAGGTCCATTCCTCTCCAACCCATCCCGACCCCATTGATGAGGAGATGGAGGAGATGCCCCGTCAAGAGACCCCGGTCACAGCTGAGGAGCACTTTGCTGTGAAGGAGAAGATTCAGTCGATTGTGCGGGACCTCAACAAGGAACTGGTTGAGGAAGTTGATGAGGAGGAGCCCCCAAAGGCTCCTAAGACTTCTGGCAGGGTGAAGACTGTCTGCTCCTCCAAGCGGAAGACATGCTCTCAGAGGAAGTCTGAGAAGGCGATAACGGTCAGCTCCGATGAGGAGTCAGTACCCCTCTCGGGAAACAAAGCAAAGAAAGCCAAAGTGTCTGCCGCCCCTGTCCGTCAAAGCCAACGTCGTCAGCCAGCCAAAGCCAAAGGAACGGTGGTGGCTGATGATGTCAAAGACATGAGCCACAAGTCGGTGGTCAAGGAGCTGCGAGTCGTCCCTGAGTTCCTACTGGAGAACCATCTGGAAGGGGTGCATGATCTGTTGGAGACTCAAAAATGGGGCAATCTGTTTGTGGAGGAAGAGGATATGGATGAGGTGATGCTAAGGGAGTTCTACTCTATCTACGCGATGGAAGTTCGCCCCTACGCTGTTCTAGGGAGTTACAAGTTGGAAGGGCAGGTCCACATGTTCTCAAGTATTGAGCTTGGTGTTGCTCTGGGCGTTCCATATGAAGGGTATGGGGAATACCCAAAAGGAAGGTGGCCGAAGGACTTTGCCTACTCAGAGGTTGTGTTGGTTGTTGCTGGTATTGAGAACCCTCAGGGGAGTGCTGATCTCGACATCTCAGAGATGTCCGATGTCAACAAAGTGTTGTACCACTTCCTCATCAGCAACATCACGCCAAGGGGACAGAAGAGAAACCGGCTTCTAATCTTGGACATTGTCCTACTGTCCCTAATGCTGAAGAAGGAGCCCATTTGCCTGCCGAAGATTCTGATGCAGCACATGGCCCACGCCAGGAACACTCTCCAGCACGCTCTTCCCTTCCCATGGGTTGTCAAGAAAATCCTTGAGTACCATAAAGTGTACAACCCGTCGGAGGACGTGAGCATCTTCTCCCGCCCGTTCGACGCCAGTAACCTGCACAAGATGCAGTTTGTTCTTCAAGATGATGAAGGCTGGGTGAAGGTTGAGAGTGCCCCTGCAGCTTCTGAGGCAGTCTAGGATTCCGAGGCAATGGAGGTTTCTGAGGCCGACAGCTCTGAGGGGGGACTGAACGAGAATTTGTCTCTGGGGAGGGATGTGAGAAGTCTCTGCAAGGATGTGAGACGTCTCATGGCAGATGTGCGCGTGCTTATCTCTCATCACGCATCGGCTCAACCGGCTGGTCACAGTGATGCCTGATCGCTTACCTGATGTCCTTACCCCTCTTTTGTTCCCTTGCCCATCTACTCCCTCTTAGTTGTTTTTCTTGTTATCTGGTTTGTGTGCCCGGTGTGGCATTTTGACTATGTTTTGATGTTTTGTCTGTCTTGGCGGTGTTTGCATGTTTTTAAGCTCTTTTTTTAATTAATGACTAAGGGGTGTTTATGTTTATCTGGCCTTGAATTTTTCCTCTCTAACTCTTTACTGATGTTTTTGATGATGCCAAAAGGGGGAATATGATAGGTAGAATTGGTTGAGGGGAAACAGAACAGGTAAAACGTATTGCTGAACTAAGGGGGAACTAACAGTATCTTAGTGGGAAACCTTTCTCTTCATAACTGTCTTTTTCTTGTATGTATATGCTTTATTGTCAAAGGTGTTTGTCACCATCAAAAAGGGGGAATTTGTTGAATTCCTTAGGTTTTGATGGTAACAAACATTCAACTGATATGGGTACTAAGTGTTTCAGGAACAAAGATAGTTATCTCAGGGAACCATTGCAGCGAAGGATCGCAGAGGGAACAAAGCTCTGTTCATGTGCTTTGTTACCTCTCAAGGAACTGAAGTGACGAACGAGATCGAAGCTGCAAATGGAAAGAAGAAATCCAGCGTGTTGATTATGGAAACAAATCAAGAAGCACACGCGGTTAAAGATTGAAGACTTCGGCTCCAAGGATCAAACCGGATCGAGAAGATACGGAGAAAGAAAAGCCCGATCCATGTTATCCTAGGAATCTTTCCTTAGATAAGAAATTGGAGAGAGAAGTTTGATATCCTTTCCGATTAGATTAATTAAGGAATTCCTTCCTTAATCAATATGATCGGTTAGGATATTATTCTTAACATAAAATCCTATCTTCTAGTAATCCGTTTTCAGAATATCATATCTTGTTTGATTAGGGTTTAGCCGAAGTTGTATTTAGGTAAAAATGGGGATTCATTTCTAACTATGACGAAGAACGACTTTGAATGACGAAAAAGAAGGAGAAGAGAAAAGAAAGAGAGTGAAGTGTGTGTGAGTCTTTGAGGGTTGAGTTCGGATTCATCGTTGTAGAAGAGGCTTCGAGTCTAGCTGGTTATTTAGAGGTCGAAGTCTAGGATACAAGTGTAATCGAACAAGAAATCAATAAGACAAGTACACACTTCAAAATCCTCTCAAGCGGAAGCTTGAAGGTAGTGGTTTTTCCTTGAGAAGCTAGTTTTGCTAATCAGGGTTTCCACTATACATCGTGAGTTCGTTCATTATCTTTCTTGTTGTTTTTAATCCGTTGTGCCTTCTGTGGGAACAAAGCCTTTGTTCCCTCAGATGTAACTCTAACGATCCAACAGTTATTCAGAGTCACATCAGCAATAATTGCAAAACCAAAATGCAAGCAAAAGCACAAATTTGCAAAGATTGTTATGAAGTAGTGGCATGATCTTATCAAAATGGGATTACACTTCACACCAACTTTCCATAACTCACAATTGTGACATATTAAAATCTTCAGTTTCAGTAACAGGAAACAAATACAAGCAAAACAAAATTGAAGAAGATTAATGTAAAATCAAGCATTGTAATCCGTGAAGCAAAGGATAATCATATTATTCACTAATTTGATGAACGGAAACTTACAATTTGTAGTTTTATACATTAGAAGAAAACTAGAAGAATAAGAGAAAAGAAGAAATAGCAAAACAGTAGTAATCCACTACAATTACAACGCCAAATATTAAAACAATACCAAATAATTACCCGTACTTTTTCATCCTTTTCTAGAAATTCAAAACGAGAGACGGAGAGAATCCCCAATTCCACCATTTCCATGGAATTCGTCTGATTAGTCGGTGAATCAACCGCCATGAAAATCGGTAAGCACTCTCCTCATCCTCTTTCTCGATCCTTCTATCATTCCTCCACCAATTAGTCAAAAATTACAGAGTTGTGCCGAAATTTTGAAAAAGAAAAGTATAATTAAAAGAGGAACCGATGGATGGAGGAAGTCATAAATGGTAACCACAAAAGCAGTAGAAGAAGCCGAGGGTACAGACGAGGAAGATCGCTTCAAATACGGAGACGATCTTGAAGAGGACGTCATCGAAGAAGGAGATGTGAAGGTTGAGCCTCTTCCATTGGAGGTCTGTGGATGAAGAACAGGGAGATGAAAGAGAGAGAAACAGAGGGACTGATCCTCTTCAAATTCATGTCCCTATCGTGGCTGGCGGAGATCCTAATATGTTTGTTTTAGGGTTTGAGAAATTCATACCTTGCTTGTACTGTAGGCGGCTAAGAGAAATCCAGGACGACGATGAGGGCGCAGATGAGGGCGTAGAGGTCGCGCGCCGGTGGGTTAGAGGGAGAGATCAGGAAGATGGAAAGGGGATCGGGGAGAGAGAGATCTGAGAGGGAGAGAATAAAATAAAAAAAGGAAGGATTTCTTATCATTTGGGTAAACAAAATCCCTAAATTAATGGGAATCATATGTGTTCAATTCCATGGTATAAATATGCACCCATTTACTTTTAATCTCAGCCATTCATTTATTTGTAATCCAATGGCTTTAATTAGTACTACTGTTTTACTCTAAGGGGCTGTTTCACTAGAACCAATTTCTATTAAAATATATATATATTTAGTTATATACATGTACGAGTTATGTGTGGACTTTATAGTCGTTGTGTGTCAAGGATATTATGACCTTGCGAGGTGTAATGATAACTATATAATTTGGTATTAGGAGGATACGTGTTCGGTCATGACCATTCTCTTTATTTATCGTAGAATTAGAAGTGTCTGGGGCACTTAGCTAGTGCAATTTGTTTGGTTGACAATGAGTCTCGACTCGATTATCGAAATGTGTAAAAGCTGTAAGATAAGGTGTGCTGTTTTGGAACTAAATAAGATAAGTGTTGCGAGCACTTATTTAATGAACCATGGTGAATATTACAACGTGTAAACAATGTGAAATTGCCTCCTTCCAACAACAACTTGTAAGACCAAGCGGATGCACACGCCAAAGATATCGCCGTTGCCAATGCCGATGCCGAATCTCCCTGCCCTTGATATGCCCTCGACTACCTGCCACAAACTAGGGCATCAAATCTAATCCATGGGACATCTTGGGTAATCTTGTCATGACTAGAAGTGGTTCTCAAAAGATGAGCTCATTTGAAGGACAATGTTGAGCCATGTATGAGGGAATGAAGAGTGTGCGCTAGCAACAAAAAGCCCGCCCCACACATTTTCTCGATGGAGTAGACATTGCCACACCACCAATTAGACCAATGAAAGCATGTACCAAGGTGGAGTCATGGGAGGAAGAATGAGGCCAAGCACACAAGTGTATTAGTAGAAGTGCCAAAGAGAGACTATAAGGTGAAGACTATGCCGCACGTGCTACGATGCCGATGATGAGGCGTAGGCGCGTGCGTCTGTATTGGGTTGGCCATGTGTCTTCGGCCTCCATTACTTGTTTGTGTTTCCTTGACCTATTAGTGGTATAGCCTAAGTATTTAAGCTACACTTGTGTTGTTTTTTTAGATAAGATTAATTTGAAACCAAAAACAACTTTTTTTGCAATCTCTCTCTTTGTCTCTCAATCTAACTTCTTCTTCTAGTCAATCTTCATCCCCTTTATTCACCTACCTCCTTTGTTGTCTCATTGGTGGTGCATATGCAGTTAGGCAACCCTTCCCCAAATTCAAGTCGTGAAGATGGTACACTGGTACCTATCCTTCATCATTTGTGTTCAACCTCGTCGATCTTGGTGGTACATATACAAGCTAGACAAGTCTTTCAAAGCTTCTTGGTAGATCCTATCCAAGGAGATGTTGACTTCCTTTCCCATAAGAAAACCCTAAATATCTAGAAGTATTCAACAATCCTTCTTGTACAACTAAAATCCTACTTGATCATGGAAAACCCAAAGAAAAAAGACCTTTTAATGCCTCATCCATCTTTCTTACTTCGAGAACTGACGCCAAGATCCTTAGATCACATCATTTGATATCAGAGCCAACTCCTCAAAGTAAGTTTGCAAAGGTTAGTGGGTAAAAATTAGTTTCAATTTGATTGATCTTGCATTTTTCGAACCAAAATCCATCAAAAAACTGTGAAGAATTGGCTCCTCACGAGTCATTTCTTATGCCTAGTGTTGGCCTAGTCTTGGCCACCTTACAAAACCATGCCCACAAACCCACCACATGGACATCCACCATTTTTGAACAAGGTTGAGTGATCATCTACCTCCATCAACCTCTTTTGTCTCCATCTTCAACCCCCACTGAGCACTTGAAAGGGTGCAAGCCCATTTCATTAGTTAGCTTTCAATTGATATTTTCATTTAAAGTCGGGACTATTAGCCTATTTTATCTTTTAAAACCGAGAGACATCAAGGGTCTTTGTCTATTCCACTCATCATTAACCGCCGTCATCATTCATTAGAACTTTAGTATTGTTTTATTACATAGTTTGCATTCCATCAAGTCACAACATTGCATATTATTTCCTATTTGAGCATAGCATAAGTTTAGCATATAGTTTGTAATTCAAGTTTTATATTCAGAAAAAGAGGGTATTCGAGAAAAAAAAGGTCGAAGAGTTTAAAAATAAAATAAACAATCAAAAGCCGAAAACATTACTTGTTCTTTCCTCTTGATTAGGTGTTGTACTCTCTAGACTTGTTTGTTCTTACTCTATGAATCATTTCAATCTCACAAATGTTTTGTGAATCTTAACTTTGTGTTAAAACATGCTAAGTGCATCCTCTTGATGGTCTTTATCCAAAATCGAGCCAACATCACAACACCAACCCAAGAGCGCAAACCCTAAAACCGAATCTTGGTTCAATTTCCTCCAAAATTTTGAGCATTTCTTGGTTGATTGGTTTGATTCTAAATACTCACAGTAACACTTACTTTTAGGAGCTTGTGTTCTGCTACCTTGTGTTGTGTCATTCTGTGGTGTACTTGGTTGCTTGATCTTCATGTTTGTGCTTGCCTTGTTTCCTTGTTTGTCGAGATACTTTGTTGAGATTTTAAGGAAGTGACCCCACTTTTTTTGTGTGAGTAAGGCCGAGCGTTTTCCAGACTAAACACATTTGAGAGAGATAACACAAGAGTGACAATTTTAGGAACAGTGCCACAAAACTTAAAAAAAGGCGATTATTATTTTACTAACCCTTAACGTCTTTCTTTCTTTTTGTGATTTTTCATTTCTTTCTTTCTTTCCTTTTTGTGTGTTCATGGATTCAGAGGACCCAAAGATAAGGTAAAAGACTTGTTAGTCAAGAAGGAGAGAGTTTGATGATGCGGAGGGGCGATCCAATCCTTTATGAATGGCTGATAAGCACTACTTTGTAGGGCTTAACTAAGAGCCATTAGAGGATTTATTGGTGTCATTCGGGTAGCTTTAGACACATTCATGTGCATGGAGTTCGGAGGCGAAGTCTTGGTGTTTTTGGAGATGTTTGAGCCTACTTGAAGATTGTTAGAGACATTGATGAAGAAGCAGCCAAGAGAAGGCCTATAGGAGAGTAGAAGAGAAGAGTGCAGGCGCAGAAGGTCGAGCATTAACCGCGACCGCGGGCAAGGGTGCCGCGATCGCGGGACTTCGGGGCGTTCGAGATATTTCTGCAGGCGCGGAAGAACGCGAAGAGCGCGGAGCTACAAGCAACCGCGATCGCGGTCCATTACCCGCGATCGCGGGTCATCACGGCAGACTTATTTCGGGATTTCCCGAATCTATCTTTCCTGATTTCTTTATTTCATTTTAATTGTTTTCATTTTCTATTTTCAGTTGGGCTAGGTCATTTGTTAGCCCACCTATATATACTCTCTTAGTTTTAGGTTTTGATTATCCAGATCTAGATTCAGTTGAGTTTTACATTTCACTTTTCATTTCTTAATTTATGAAGAACATGAGGAGGAACTAACCTTCTTGGTTCCGCCTGGCAATTGAAGCATTCATTGGATTTTGGTTGTGAGACTGTTATTCGTATTCGAGTTCCTATTGGATTGTATTATCTCTTCTAAGCTTATTCTTATTGAATCTTACTGATTTCACTAGCTTGCGCAACTAGTTGTTATTGGTGATTTTCTGACTGCTAGGATTAGGAAAATGTTGGGCTAACGTCCTATTCTGTTGTAGCAACTGCGATTTGCATGACCTGGTTGAGATTGTTTATCGCAGGGAGAGATAATTGTATGCTGAATGCTTTTGGTTGAAGTATTGCATGCATCCTGGTTAATTCTTATGTGCAAAGCTGTCTTTGGGTTGAATCACTAGTGGTGCTAGGGTTATTCACTGGTAAGGGTTCTTAGGTCTGGTTGACCTATTAATCTACTCACGATCGGGACAGGAACAACCATAGGAAGGAAGAAGAATTCAAGATAGTCTATGATCAACCATCTTTAGTGAATTGTGGATATTTGCTAGGAGGAATATTTTCCCTTTTATTTGAGACATCTTTAGACATTAGCAAAACCAAACCTCAAAACCCCCCCTTTGTTACTATTGTTCGATTGGTATTTAATTTGTGACAGGAATACAGGCGTTTGTGATTCTCTTGGGATTTCGACCCTTGCTTACTTACTATACTAGTTTGGAAGTTGAGGTTTACTTTGATTTGGCATAACGACCTTAGGCCACGTCAATGGATTTGGAGAGAAGTTGAGAAATAAAATTGCCGCAGCCGTGGGTGAGGAGTTGGCCACCTTGAGAAGCTCTGGGAGAAGTACAAGATCCCTAAGGAGAAGCATCAATGGAGACCAACGTAGTGATCGATGTCGGCAACCAAGCCCATCACTGTGTTTAACATCAATATGTTTAGACCTCTCATGGAATATGGGATCTTTGAACAACTATAATGCATTTTAACTATCCATATGAAAGAGAACCATCAATGGAAAACTTTGGATTTAACTCAAGATTCCAGTGAACCAAATAGCCTCTTAGGTGTAGCTATAATATACTAAACTTCAGTTAAAGTCAAACAAATAATAGATTGTTAATGTTACTTCCAAGAAATACAATTTCCAACCCAGTTATAATAACATAAAGTCGTGGACTTACGATTGTTTTTATTACTAGCATAATTAGAATCAACATAGCCATGCAATTCAACTCTAGAGGAGTTGTCTATAAACAAGACAAAGGTTTTTAGTACCACAATTGTATCTAATCAAGGATTTCATGACAGAGTAATTACATTAAGCAAGATTAGACATCAATCTTCTAAGGACACTAATAAAAAAGCTAAATCAGGTCGAGTGCATAGCATAGCATACATTTCAGATCCGACAATAACATCTTAATGCACAAGAGATATTTTAGCATTTTTAGCAAGTGTAGTGGGACAACGTTTCTTAGACAGTTTTAAGTACCCTCCTAAAGGTATAGAGGTGGGTTTAGATCCATACATATTGAACCTATCAAGCACCTTTTACACATAATCACTTTGAGACAATCTCATCATTTTTCTTTTCCCATCTTTAGTGATTTTTATGCCAATGTCTTATTAGGCAACCCATAAGTCTTTCATATCAAAGTACAATTTCAAGTCTTTTTCACACTAGAAATAAAAACGTTAGAATTGCACATCAACAAAGTTTCGTCAACATATAAACGCACATACAAACGGGACTTGGACTTGACACCCTTGAAATAAAGGCTTGTAAAATAGACACTCCTTTGAAAGAACTTTAGAATTGCACATCAACAAAGTTTCCTCGTGCAAGAATCAAATTTTATGTCCCTCTGCCGAGAGGACTACTTAAGGCCATAAACAGACTTTAAGGAGACCCAGATGATCAGGCTTAACAAAATCCACAAAGCCCTTAGATTGCTTCATATAAATAGTTTCAAGCAATTCACCATGGACGAAAGCAGTTTGTACATCTCTTTGTTCAAGTTCCAAGTCAAACACAACACTCATGGCAAGCAAAAGTTCCAAAGTCTTATATTTCACCACATGAGCAAACATATCATTATAATCAATTCCCTCTTTATGTGTGAACCCTCTATCCACAAGTCTAACTTTGTATCTAGGGGGATCATGAGGATGAGCTACATCTTTGAGCTTGTAAATCCATTTTACAATCAAGTTTTGTTAACGTGCATAGATTGAATTTTATCTTTCATAACGTTCAACGAATACTTAAGATGCAAGCATTTCAAGGAAATATCATAAATTTTAGAAGTAAATGAATTCACAATAAGCAATGAAGGCAAATTCAATCAAGTTGACATCAGACTCAACACAATTATACATGAATCTTTTGTTAGGAATCACATTAATAGGTTGTCTATCTCTAGTCAACTAATAATCATTCAAATCATGCACAACATGAGGATTAATGTCATAGATAGAGTGAAATGAACTCACTTGCCCATTTTATGGTCCATTTGTAATAGCTTGGCCTTGCTTAATTGAGTCAAATGACTCATTTTCTTGGTGGGTGTACGAGTTTTGACCATTGTCAAACTCATCTTCTCCTTCCATTTGTGCTTCATGTGGCAGGAAAAACCTTGAACTCTACTCATTGATACATGCATTCTCAACTAAATTGTTAGTACATTTAAAAAAAATGAAATTCACTCTCATTAAAAGTCACACTCCTTGAAGTTACTACTTTGTACCCATGGGGTTGAACAAGTATCAACATTAACCTTTAACTCCCTCAGGATAACCACGTATGACACACTTTTGAGCTCTGTAACACCTCGATTTATACCGGAAATATTATACACTAGTGATCTCAGACATTGAAGTCCAAAGCCACCACACATCGAATAAAATTTCGTAAAACATATAACAAAATCATAAAAATATATAGTCGTGGTGGAACCCTTTGGAAATGGAAACAACTTCTAAAAGCTCTCCTTATGCATACAATTAAAAAAAATTGACAATAAATATCCACAATGCATTTTAAATCCTCCATGTGTAGTATCATGGGATCCGTCCATCTCCATCTTGGGTGCTCTCATATTAACGTTGTATGAAAACAATTACCTATAACAACAAGTAGGTTACCCTCATCGTGGTCAGTCGGTCCATCTCTATGGCTTCTACAGATTCGAAGTGATTCTTCACAACAAAAAACTTTGATTTCTTTGTCTTCAAATTCGTTCAAGCATGAAACAAATGTGTGGCATGATTATTGTTTCTTTAACCAGCAAATACCAAAGGAAGAACAAGAATGAAGTGTGACAGGAATTGTGATCTTTTAGGCTTAACATGTAAGAGAACAAATGCGGTTATTTGATAATGAGGGAAGTTTTATTATTTTTTTAGGAAAAGTCCAAAGGTTTGTAGGGTTACTTGGAGGGAAAAAGATATCTCATGGGATTTGGGAATGGGGATGTGAGTTGGTACTTTCCGAATTTTTTTAGATTTGATTTTTGTTCCTCCATTTTTTATTTTGGTTTTAATTTGCTTTTTAGAATTTTAATTTACCTTTTTTCTGGAAATAAAACCCTTTTTCACCATTTTTTGAATTAAAATAAAATGTAAAAACAAAAATTCAAAGGCCGAAATTGGGTATGCGTGCAATTTGACAAAAAAAATGTTGTAAATATGCTAAAAAAAAATTTGGGGGGTACCTATGCAAAAAGGCTTGAAAATAACCTATGTGTGCATATATATGAAATAAAATGTGTGCATATGTATAAAAATCTATGAAAACAACCTATATGTTCATATAAAATGGACCTGGATTGGAGAAAAAACAGGTTTAGGGTCGTGATCCTTTTCTTCAATCCAACGGTCCATTTTCTGACCGTTGGATTGGTATTGCAAAACAAAAAAAATTGGGTATTAAATACCCACACTACTCTCACATGTTCTCACATTTAAAATCCTCTCACTCTCATCTAAATCCTCGGTACAAGGAGAAGGGGATGAGCATATGAACGTGAAGAAGTATGTATTATTTGAAATTATAATTTATTTTTTTGTGTTTTAATTAAGTGATGTATTTTATTTGACTTAGTGCATATATTAAAATAGTATAGCTATTTAATTATGTAGTTCAATTTTTTATGTTTTAATTATAAGATGTAGTTCATTTTTATATACTAGCTATTAAATTAAGTAGTTCAATTTTTTGTTTTCTAATTATAAGATGTAGTTCATTTTTATATACTTAGTGTAGTTATTACAAATTTTGTAGTTCATTTTTATGTATTTATAAGATGTAGTTCATTTTTATATACTTAGTGTAGCTATGAAATTACAGTCAGTATAGCTATTAAATTAAACGGTACATTTTATTTTGACTTTTGAGTAGATATTTACTTAATTCGATCAAAAAGATGAAATAGAAATTTAATTAAGATGTATATTGTAAAAAGAGGGAACATTATATAGTTTATCTAAAGAATGAAATATATTGTAAATATGTACGCACGAGAGATTACTTAGAGCACTTTTATGTAGACTTGGTGTGGGATAGTCAGGAAGAAATGATCAAATGGGTTAAACAAAAGGGTCGGGAATTGATGATGGTTATTGTCATTCAAAACTCAAATCGTAGAAGGGTGAAGTTGATTTGCGAGCATTTTGGTGAGTATAATCCTAAGAACATTGAGGGAATGAGAATCAATTCAAAGAAGATCAATTGCCCATTTCTGGTGGTTGGGTTTATGATGAGTATAGATACTGAAACAGATATACAGAAAGATGGGGAGAGCTTATGGTCATTACTGGACACAAAAACCATGTCCTTCCTACTAGTTTCTCCGAGCATGCATATATGGGTCGAATGAACCCAGACCAGGACACCTTAGTTAGAAGGTGGACCACTATGTTTATGATGCCATGGTCTATCATTTCTGAGCTTCGAAATCAACACCCTAGAAATGTGACATCCATCAAACAAATCAACAACTTTCAGTATTTGATTTAATTCGAAAATCATGAAGAATTGTTGGTAACCCAATTGATGCTAAAATTTCTGAAACAATAGGGGTACAAAGTGTATACTAGGAGGGAGCATCCTAGTGGTGAAGTGGAAATCCTATTCTTTGCCAACCCAAAGTCATTGCACTTGCTGAAACTATTCCCTTATGTCGTTGTTATGGACAACTAGACATGAGCAAATGCGGGCCAGCCCGCTCACCTGCCCGGCCCGTCCGCATAAATGGGCGGATATGGTTACTATATTTAACCCATTTTTTTCCGGATAGCTCGGCCCGTCTGTATAAATGGGCGGGATGCAATCACTTATCATATCTCATTTAGCCCGAATAGTCCACCTGAAAGCTCAAATTAATTTCAAAAAAGAAATTTTTATATATCAAATAAATTCCCTAAAATTATATATATAATTAAATAAGTATTTAAACTAAAATAAACCTAGTTACCAGCGTGCTTTTCTAGCGCCTCCAAAGTCCATAAAAAATACCTAACCCTTGGGCATTTTTGTTGAAGTGGTTTGGTTTCTAACTCCATTCTCAATGTGTTGGACAAATTTTTCATGGGTATTTGTATTAGACAGGTTTGTAACAGGCACCGTGTCTACCCTTTGTAACAAAAAGATAACTTTTTTATAGGCATTGTGCGTTAGATTGGATTTGTTATGTTTCATCTTTGACAGGTTTGTCATGTCTTGCGGGCTATATGTGACCTGCAGGCTTCCCGGGTCCGGTATTCGGCGGATCCGGGTTGCCTCCCAACCCGTTTCCTTGGGTTGCCCGAATTCGGCCTGACCATTCGGTCATGGTCAAAGCCCGTCCCAAATCCCACCTAGATTTGGGTTTGCTCAAGTCTATTGACAACACATACAAGACTAATAGGTGCGTGTTTAATGAAATTTAATATGTCATAATTTTTGTTATTTATGCAATTATATTAAGATTTGATATATGTACAAGTATGGCATGGCTTTGGTTGAGATTGTTGGTTTTCGTTCACCAGCAAGACGTTCAACATTGTCTTTGCATTTACATAGGGGGAGGACATACCTCATTACATTTTTATGATGGAAAGGTTACAATAACTATTTACATATATAGGAGAAAATCCAACGGCCATAGTGACCGATTGAGACTCCGCTCTCATCAATGTAATTGGTCAACTTTTCAGAGATAGGGTGAAACACCTTTTGTGTTGGGTGCACATTAAACATAATATCCAATCTTATGCTTTTAGCGTCACCAAGGTCAAATAATGCACCGATTCTTTTGCGAATAGATGTTGGGGGTTGTTTTTGTCAAGCACGAAAGAAACCTACGAAATGAGACTCCAACAGTTGAAAAAATCATGGCACGATGGCCTTATTGGGTACGGAAAAGGACGAGGCTCAATCCTTACAAGGATAATATAGTTAGAGGTTAGACCTACGTTCATCTTTATTTCTTCACCAGAACCACAAATAGGGAATCTTATACTCTAATATGCATGTTTAATATTATTGCACAAGTTAGTTTATAATGTCTTGTTTTTGTATAGGGTTGAGGGGTATACACAAAAACATGAAAGATATTTTGAAATCTTTTTGGTATGGTTACAACTCATTGGTTGAAAGGATCCACTATGCCTTAGAGACCTAGTGTAATTGGGTTGGAGAAACAATGGAGATGTCACGTATAAAAGTTCCAACGGAGGTACATGACATGCCAACCCAAATATTTCCATTATTATTCCCTATATCTACAAAGTGACGGAGAAGTGCATGAAGATGCTTTTGGATATGTATTACTTTATACTGGATGGGAAGATCCAGGGACTTTGCACTGATCATTGCGGGAGAACATGCTTTGGGCTTTCATGCATCCACGGAATTGGAATTGCCATGCTTACGGAGACTCCAATCATGCTAAGTGAGATACACCTCTTTTGGAAACAAGTGACGTGGGGAGGGGTTTTGGACGATAAGATCGAGAGAGATGACACAATACCCATTGCGATTCATCACGTGGTATTTAGGGAGATGCAAAAGGATTATTCAGCTGGTGGATTGGGTGAAGACGACGTATACAAGCTCTCATCATCGTACATTGACTTGAAAGAGTAGCATCAATATTCGTTGAAGGAGCCGAAAGACATTGTTCCAAAAGGTAGGCCGAAGGGCTCCACCGGCACGAAATACTCCACAAAGAGGGACTCGAGCTTGGTTGCTTCATCTAGCTCCATTTCAGCCTAGTAGGGCGAGCAGACCGGTATCCATGTCGTACTACAAGGTGGAGTTCGTCGAGCCAGATTACCCTACCTAGGCATAGCGCGATAACCATCTCTTCAACATTGGAGCGTTTGAGCGGTGTAGGTGGGTCAGGGATTGTGCCCTACACTACATGGACTATTTCCTGGAGATCACTCACCCCTACTTGGATCCTACCTCCCCGTCGTATGATTGTCCACAAGATAAACTTGTCATCCATTGACCTCCCGTAGTTGATATCGCTACTGTATATATTCTCTTATTTTTAAAACTTTATTATACTTCTTATGTATTAGTATACGTGATATTGACATATTTTAATTATACAACGGACCCAGATGGTGCTCGGGTTGACACGGGCCCGATTAGATACCAACAGGGTCACTGGTGGAGAGAGGACGCACCTTCTCAGTGTCATCCATATATTGATGGGGGGCGCTCACCCGGTGCCGGAACCCCCTCAACGTGTGATACCCCGTATTTTTATAAGGTTATTTTGGGAATTTTTGGAATTTTCCCGAACACCCGTTTTGTACGTTGGATTTAATACAGAGAGTTTAAGACATTCTGTAATGTGCTATATCTCTGTATTATTTTTCTCATTGAAATAAAATACAGACGACGTACTTTGGATGTTAGTTACTCATTCACGTACGATAATTTTATCCCGGGTTAACATCGTTTTCATCTAAGAGCTGAGGAGGCGAAGCCAGGGTGGCGGCCCCCGCCGTGGGTATGGCGGCGCCCGCCGTCGCAAGGCTCGAGGAGCAGCCGAGTCTTCTCCTAGTTGGGGACGCCACGCCTGATGACGGAGCCCGCCGCATTTATGACGGCGCCCGCAGTCGTTGTTGTCCAGAGGTCCTTGCCCGAAGGTCGCCGGCGAACGTCTGACGACGCCGAACTAGCCCCGCCACGCCTCCATTTAGGTCATCATTGTGCTCCCTCGATCTATGGCTATATAAGGAGAGGCTTGGGGTCGGATTTGAGCTAAAATCAGAAGCTCAATCTCACAATTTGTCTCGCCGGAAAAGCTTGCCCTCGCCGGAGTTCTTTGGAGCAATCGCCGGTGTTGTTTGGTGTGTTTTCCTGTAGCCTAGAGGTCCCTTTGGAAGCTTAGTGGAGGTCTGAACCCAAAGCCAAGCCAAAGGAGTGACCCTCGTGTGTGTATTGGTGAGTTTTCTCACCGTTCTGTTGGCCGCCGTTCTTCACGGCGACCGCCGTGTTCGTGGCGGCGCCTGCCGCCAGTGGCCAGAAGCCCCTTTGTTGGCTTGGTCTTGGTAGTCGTCGTTATGGACTCGTTCCTTTCGATTTCTTTCCTCTTTCCTTAGATTCGTACTAGTTTATGTCGGATCTAACTTAGGGTTTCCTTATGGGTCGACTCGAAGGTCGTTGTGCTGTCGGAGCTATACCTGTGTCGAGCCCGGAATCCCGTTGTCTCTGCTTTGTTCCAGATCTGCGGATTAAGGCAAGTGGCGGTTCGCTCTTGCTTAATCATTCCATGTTTCATTAATTATCAATTATTTAATTGTTAATTAAATTGGAGTGAACTTTTGTTTTGCTTGGGAACTAATTTCATAAATAAACGTGATTAAAGTAATGTTATAATAGGTTGTATATCTGTTAGAACAACGCTATTATATGTGATAATTACCGTGATGGTATTATTGTGAATTTAATCTTAATGCTAGAATAGCATACGGGTTAATAGGAAAACTAATCCAAGTAAGGATTAGCTGTTTCTATTATCTCTATGTTTAAGTTGATTGCCTGGATGGCTTTAATGTGATTAATTGTTGTGTTAGACTGTTTAGTTAACACGAGTGTTCGTAGGAACGCTAATCCAAGTAAGGATTAGTCGTTTTTTTATAACTTAATGTTCGTAGGAACGCTAATCCAAATAAGGATTTGTCATTTCTTTAAATCATAATATTTCTCGGGGTAATTTCCTAATATTAATTTAAGGGTCATGACTTATGCTTCTTATCCACCTTTAAGGATCTGAAGTGTTTAAGCGCCTTGCAAGCGCCATTGGATGAGCATAATTGCAGTCCTGTGTATTAAGCACTTAGCTAGTGCAATTGGGGTGGACGTAACTGTCATCCTGTAAATTAAAGTGTAAGCACTGTGGCAGTGTAATCTGGGTGAACGTAAGATCACCCTGTGTAATAATAACTCCGTAGTTCTCGGAATAATGTTAAGCCTCGTGTGTGCGCGTGCGTGTGTGTGTTTGTGTGTTGTGTTAATTTGGGTCGACATGATTGTCACCCTGAGATTTAAGCTGTGTGCCGCTCTTAATAACATTAACGTGTTCCAGTAAAGTGTGTTTTGTAATTAAATAAGATATGTGCCCGAATGCACATGATTAATAAACCTTTGGCGCGTAGTGCAGCTAAGTTATAGTGCAGCTTGGAAAACTCGTCTCGACTTTGATCATAGTACGTTCTCTTTTCAATCTGGATTCGCTGAAGCATCTCAGTCAACTTTTAAATCATTGGTGTGTGTAACTTTAATGTTCCCTAGCAGTTGTCATAATTTCCTATAAGGCTCATTTCAGTTGGAGTCTTCTCTTCAGTGCATATCTTAATTGTTAAATCATTCCGTGAAAGTGCCGGGTTATATATCGTTCCTTCGGTTTTTATTCAAGGGACAATGATAGTAAACGGTCACGATCACTCGAACCACTCTGTTTTGTACCCTTGCTAGTCTATTCAAGTAGACTAACCCACGAACTTTGTTCTCTGCATGTGGGCTGGTGTCATCCGTTCGATTCGGCGCATCAGGAGTTGTTTCCCGGAGTTTAAGTAACCTATTGAAGGATAAGAAGCTTACAGACGAAGATTTAAAAGTCAGTGTTCTAAGCTGTTAAGTGTTTTAAGATTGTTAAAGTGTTACTTCAATGTATCTTCATAATTTAGCCATGTTATAAGTTGGCTCTTTAAAGTCTTCCGCTGTTTAATCTTTCCATTAATATGTAATTATGTTATGTTTTTAAGCTTAATCGTTCTGGAAAAGCCTGGGGTGACTTTGGACGGTAAAGTCTGAGGTCACTGGCATGTAATATCTCCGGTATAAATTGGGGGTGTTACACAACGCACATCGCACATTTTTAGGGACTCACAATATGAGCATGGCCGGGGTAACAGTATAGGGGGCAATGAGCGAGGAGATGGAACCGACCCTACACGTGATTAGTTTTATTTAGGGTCCATTTTCGTATTTTCTATCTAATACATTTATTTTTTATATTTTACATTTTGAAATCTATTTTGGACATACATATTGCCTACTTAATTTTCCTACCTAAGAGAACCAAAGAGCCAAATAAACTACTCTATAAAACTAATTTGCAAAGAAAAGATTATAAACAGAAACTTGACGAAACAAATATTGGGAGAAATTGTGAAAAACATAGATTACAAGAACAAGAAAATTACAAATTTGATCATGAGAGAGCTCAGATCAAAATTTTATTTTAAATTACCAATTTGATCATAAAGCGAATTACCAATTTTTTTCATAAAACCAATTACCAAATGATTTTCATTTTATAAAAAAGTTTTTTTAATAATACAAAAAGTGTTATTTTCATTTTTATAAAATAATCAGTTTTAAAAAATACAACATAAATTTATTTAATTTGTTTTAGTTTCAAAAAAAGCAACATAATTTTTGTTAATTTTTATTTCAGTTTTAGAAAATGCAAATTAAATTATATTCTTATTTCCGGGGCACGTTCACGCAACACATAAGCGTGGTCAATTTTTTTTAAAAAAATATGTTGTGTGACTGTGACTTATTTGTAAAACAAAATCGGATACTCTACAGTTTTCACGGTTATGCAAAGTATATGCATGACCCTAGTCACGGTTATGCGAAGCAGGAGCATAACACTTATGAGCTTAAAAACCATAAAATTTAAGCGTATGTAACCATTAGGTAAGTATACTAAAGATCGACATTATTGGCGAAAACCTAGCTTCCTCATTGGATTTAACAATTCGATCCGTTTAAAGGAACATGAAATTTGATGACACGTACACCATGTGGTGGGCGAATAGTTCCACGATTCAGATTGGAGTGAACGACTCCTTCCAATCAATCATCCCAATGCATGAAAGTGGACGGAATTTTTTTAAAATTTTTATAAGGCAAATGAAAACCCCTTAATTATTACAAGGTTATTCTAAATCTAAATTATGTAACCGTGTGATTTTTAAGCAATATCTACAGAGAATCATGGGTAACAGTCCCATTATATAACTTCATTCTTCTTGCAAAAACACTCTTTCATGTTTCCAGTGGAATTATATTTACGTTACAAAAATATTATTAGATTTTATAGGTTGCTTGTTTTTATGAGTTTCAAGTTAAATTAGCGGAAAGAAAGGAACAATGTTAAAGAACGGAGTGTCAACAAAGAGAAAAAACTCTGAAAATTTTGGTTGAAAATTAGTCAAATAAAGAAACAAGATATTATGAATTCTTGAGCCACAAGGATTATGAATTCTTGAGCCACAACGATTAAGATCTAGATAGGATTTGACTAAGTTTTATTTATGAAAACTATATCTTTTTTCACATATACTAGTATAGTACTCGTGTCTTGTACGAGATTTGTTTATTTATTTTTACATTAAAAAAAAATATAAAAATTATATATTTAATTGATATAGAAATATGTAGGTAGTGACTATTATAAAAGTAGATGAATGCTAATGTAAAAAAGGACTAATTGAATACAAAATATTCAAGAGATTAACAAAATACATTATTGAAAGAGAGGCGAAACTCTCCATGACTTTATTAATAGTAAAATTGGCTAAGTAGTTTTGAAATATGGATAGTCACATCCCTAACATCTATACTACTAAAACGATAAAGCATAATCAAAATATTTATCTATACATGAAAATGAAACCCTAAACATAAAATCTCGTAAAATGTTCAAAATTGCTACAAATTATGAAAAACTTTGTTGTATACTGCATTGGTAGTAGTATTAGATCTTTTTTTTTTTTGTCCCATATCAAAATCTTCAAACTTTTCTTACTAGTAACTCTTGATGATGTAGCATAAAACTGACCATGGGTGATGCAACATAAAACTGATCATAAGTGAAAACATGACGTGGAAGATACAAACCGATATTTGTAAGAGATTGGCCTTGGCTATTGTTTATCGTCATAGCAAAATAGACACTCAAGAGAAATTGTCTTCGTTGAAACTTGAACGGGTATGAAGTGTCTGACGGTGACATAATCATGCGAGGATTAAAAAATGTATGTCTAATATTGTAGTTAAAATAATTCTTCCTTGTATGACATGACTGCCGAGTTGCGTGGTTATCAATCATGTCCCATTGCATAAACTTGAAGATTGTTCAATATTTCAAAGCAGCATAATAGAGACCTTAACTTTAGTTTTTAATACATGGTTTGGGACACCAAAACATCTAATACTTTTTAAGTAGTCAGAAGTATAAACACTTGCATCATTGTCTGCAATAAAACTTGTCTTGCAAAGGCTATCCGAACTGAGATAGACTTTCTTGTTACCTGGTAACAAAGATAATATATAGTTATTAACTCTATCTACCTCTTCTTGCTAATGTTAGCATGTTTATGTACCCTAGGGACAAACGCATGCTTTTAGTTTAGTGGATGCTAAAATCCTGAAAAATAAAAATTTACCATTTAACTTACGCAAAATCTTAATTTTAAAGTCTATCGTCTATTTAAGTATACAATCTACATTACACAAAAAAACGCCAATTTCAAACAACAAACCCTATAATTAAATCCAAATGAAATTTTACTCAAAATTGATAAAAAAAACTTACACGTTTTAAACAAATTTCATTACTACATATAACTTTCACTAGTAATTAATTGATTTTAAAATTTGCAAATCCATAAACATTAAATTTTTAAAATTTTAACAAAAATAAAAATAGGTATAGAGAAAATATTTCATTTTTTTATTAAAACATTTGATCACAAATTTGGGTACAGTTATAATTTTTTTATTTTTGAGAATTATGCATAACAAATTCTATATAAAAATTATTTTTAAAAATTATTTGAAAAATACATTAAAAAAATTGAAACTTTTTGAAAGAAAAATTTCAAGAAGAAAAAAAATTAAAAAATTAAAAAATGTTTGAAATTTTTAATTTTTTAATTTTTTTTTTTAATTTATTGTTTTATTTTGAAAAAAATCCTAGTGATCGAGAGTGGCCCCCCACATAAATCGGCCCTTGATTGTAGTTGTGTTTAATTCCAATAAATATGATATATAATTTTTTTGTAAATATATAATTATTATAAGAGGTGATTTAAATCTTCGTCTCGTTCGTGACAGTGCACGGAAATGTACTGCAATAAATATTTTTCTAACTCTAAATAAATAAATAAATCACCGTACCGCTGGGAATTAATTTTTTATGCTAGCGAACAGCCATTGACTTCGTCCTTCCGCTTGAAAATCGAATCGAATGGAAACTCAAAACGCATCCAAACCAGAAACATATACAACCTTAATTGAAATAAAATGATATCTATAACTACTAATTTAATAAATAAAATTTGATCCAATTACATTCAAATCCCCCATATTCAAAGTATTTTGGTCCGACAATGATCAATATCAAAATATTTAACCCGAAATTAAACCAGATCCGTCCGATTGGGGTTGTGTTACCTGGCCGGGGTTTCTCTGATAGATAGAGATTCAGTGGCTAATCAAGCTCTGAAGATTCTAATCGTGCAGAGGTCACGTAAGTTCATATGTTTGTGTGTGGCAGTGGCACACACACATATGTACATACGTGACTCTTTCAGGCTTTTCTAGCTATTAGAAACAAATATGTAAAATGTCTTTGTATCAATTAAAATATATTGTATTTATAAAATATTGAATCAAATACTGATGAGAAATAAATTGTCAAATTAAAATAATCAGTTAAATCTCTTGAGTCATGACTCATGGGCTCCAACTTGCACGCCTAACTAGAAGTGATTTATACGTACAATAAAGTTATAAACGGTGATGTGTTACTTTATCAAGAAAAACAAGAAATTGACATTATACTACTATTTTTACTTTATGAAACAAAAATTGCAAAATTTTCTTTTATTTATTACAGGCAAACATTATAATCCATCTAGATCAGATGGTAATAATAAATCATCTCAATAGATGATCTTTACAAATTTTGTACCAGAGAAATCAAAACTAGAGTTCAAATTTATGAACTCATATCTAGAATCAAAGCAAATTTGCGAGCTTCATGGAACAACAGGGGAAAGGAGAACTCGTTGAAAGCTGTAGAGGGCGGCGGGTGGAATAACATGGTCGGCAAGAAAATCGGTTGCACGGTTTGTTTCGCGGAAGCAGTGATGCACCTGAAAAGCAACAAAGGACGATAAAAGCGAAACGATGTCTTGAATAAAGGAGTGAATCTCTCATGGAAGTTTCCAAATTCCTCTTATGGAGTTAATGACAACTAATCAACAATTAAGTGAGTTAAACGCAGTCTAGTCGATTGCTGAATCCCAAAAAGAGTGTCAAAGGCCTTAGTACGTAGGGTAGAAGTAGGTGGAATGGGTTCCATGTGGAAAGAGACAAGTCATCCATTAGAGTCACGTATCAAATAGCCTATGTTAGTACTACCATCATTTTTCCGAGACCCATCAAATTTTAATTTACGCCAATGGTGTGGTGGTTTCTTTCAAGTTCGATGAGATGGCCGCATCCGGTTGTGCCTAACAGGAGCTTGTGTAGAAGGACAAGTAAGAGTGAGCCACTCTTGAAAGTAATAAAAGGCCCGTGTTGTTGGACAAGAGTGTGATGTAGAAGATTGTCTTTGAAAAATAATGTAGTTACGATGATTCCAGATTGACCACCATAAAAAAAATAAGAGGGATAGTTTTCGTATTAGAATGTCTAAAGAAATCAAAGTTTTGAATAAAATCACCCGTAGATTGAAGAGATTATAATTCAATAAGTGTCCAAAGGCCTAGAGAAAGTGTAATTTAATTTAGATTCAAACTTAGTAATCATAGAAATTGTAAAGGGACAGGTAAAGAAGAAGTGGTTACGGTCCTCATCATATGAAGCATAGAGTGTACAAGTGGATGGAACCGTTGAAAAGTGACGATTAAGACGTTAGTAGTTGGGAGAGCATCCATCATACATTTCCAAATAATATTCTGAATTTTGGGCGGTATATAGGGAATCTGATTGAGGAAGTGTCATGATATTCTGAGTGATCTTACAGGATGATTTGACCGAAAAATTACCATCAGAGTTTGGTGTCCATACGAGTTTATCTTCTGTAGGTGTTAGTGGAATGTGGACAGCCAAAATTTTGCTGACAATATGAGAAGGTAGAAGGGATTGTAGCTTGGGTAAATCCCATTGAAAGTCGGGAGTAATGAAGGAGGAAACTGTTATAAGTGGATCAGTTCTGTTGTTATAATAAGAAAATAACTCACAGTCGAGAATTCACGAGTCGGACCAAAACTTAGTTGTCTGTCCATTTCCAATTTCCCATCCTAGGCCCTTGAGAAAGTCAGAACGAAGATGTAACAATTTTGAAAATTGGCATGATTGTTTTTGTTTTTTCTTATAAGAAAATTAGTCTGAAGATCGGAGATATTTTTCAGAGATTACTTTACTCCATAAATTGCCAGGTTCAGTGAGTAATTTCCACAATAATTTCATCTGTAAACCTTTATTCATATCAGCAGTCATATGATGCCCAAGACCACCATGAACTTTAGGTTTACAAATAGACTCACAGGTAAGCAAGGGGTAATATTTTGGGTTAGTTTTATTCCAGAAAAAATCCTTAAGAATTTTGTCAATTTCATTACAAGTTCCAACAAGTAATAGGAAGCTTTGAATTAAATAATTAATTGTGGATAAAAGATTTGATTGAAGTAAAACTAGTCGTCCAGCCTGAGACAGTGAATTAGCCTTCCATTTAGATAATTGTTTTTTTTCATTTTGTGAAGGTACGTATCAAAAATTTCCTTTTTAACACTTCCTCGAACAATAGGAATGCCCAGGTATCGTTCTAAAGATGTAGTGACTTGTATATTGAGAATAGAGGCAAGCGTTGAAGTTTGAGTAGAAATAATATTAGATGAAGTTTGAAAGGAGCTCTTGTGAAAATTAATAGAAAGGCCGGAATTAAGTGAGGCTGAATTTGTGTAGGAGAATTTTTATGTAGAACATATAAGTTGGAGTGGCATTAGCAAAGATGAGAGTATCATCAACAAAGGTAAGGAAGGGGATACAAGTATCGTTCCGGGTAAGTTGTATCCCAACTCTATGATTGCGACGTTGAGATTCCAACGTTAAAGATCTGGAAAGGAACTCCATAGCAAGTATGGAAATAAAGGGAGCAATTGGATTGCCTTGTCGTAAACCACACGAAGGAGTGAAAAGCGGTCCTGGTTCATTATTTACAAGAACCGAAAATGAAGTGGATTTAATACAAGTCATCAAGAGGTGAATCCATGTTTCTTAGAATCCAAATTTAATAAGAATTTGCTGAATAAAGTTCCAATTTAACTTGTCATAGGCATTTTCCTTATCTAATTTTATAACTCCATCATTTTTTGCCTTTCTTTTTAGAATGGAATGAATGGAAGATTTCATGTGCAATTAAAATATTGTCTTGAATACAACGATTTGCAACAAAGGATCCTTGCTAAACACTGATAAGTTTAAGAAGAAGAATCTTTAATCTATTGGCCATAATTTTTGTAATGATTTTGTAAATGGTATTACAGAGGCTGATCGGTCGGTAGTGATTGATCGTTAGTGGATTGGCCATAATTTTTGTAATGATTTTGCAAATTGACTATGCACATCAACTCACAGCTGGCTAGCAGACGTCCATTTTATTGAACGCATTTAATTTGTTTATATAAGACATGCAGTATGAATTCAAGAATATAAAGATATATTGTGCGAACAATGTAGATTGAACAAATAAACTCTCAAAAACAAAACAAAAATTGAACTAATAATATACTTCGTATGTATCGATGGTGAACCAATTATAATGTTGATCAAGAAAATCAACATTCAATCAAGAACACTCAGATGAAGAGAGGAAAAGAAAACCCTCAGAATTAGACATTTCATTACTTTGCAAAACAATATGAGCTTGCATCAGAGATAGGTACTTATGGATGTAGCTAGAGCAAATGATGTCATACAATGAACTCTAATGTAAGCATAACTGTCATAACAACTTCTCTAACAACCTCTAACAACTTATTCTAACAGCTTAACACTCTCCTCAATTTAGGAGTGCTAAACATGTTTACAACACATAAATTGAACAAATATTTATCATACTGATCAATTGTAAACACTTTAATAAAAATATCAGCTGGTTGATTCTTGGTTGAGATGTATCTCAAGATCACTTCCTTATTCAACACTTTGTCTCTGATCAAATGACAATCTCCCTCAATATGTTTTGTCCTTTCGTGGAAAACTGGATTTTTAGCTATGTGCATTGCAAATTGATTATCACACTGCATTTGAAATGGCTCCCTGTTCACTCCCAAATTATACAGTAGCTTACTTAACCATGTTACTTCACAACATGTCATGACCATAGCCCTGTATTCAAATCCAGCAGAGGACATGGCAACATATGATTGTTTCTTGGTTCTCCAAGATATCAAGGACTTTCCTAGAAGAATGCAAAAACTTGTCAAGGACTTCCTTGTCATAGGACATCTTTGCCAGTTTGCATCACATATTGCTCTCAGCCTCAGCTTTGAATCCCTTTCTAATAATAAACCTTTCCCTGGTGCATTTGTTAAATACATGAGCAAATGGTTTGCAACTCTCCAATGATCTTCATTTGGATAATGCATAAACTGACGCATTACTTGTACAACATAGCAAATGTCCGGCCTGATTATAGTCAGGTAGATCAACCTTCCTACTAACCTTCTGTAAGCAATTGGATCAACATTTTCCCTAGATCATTCCAGAGTCAGCTTCACCTTTGGACCAAAAGGTGTTGCCACTGGCTTTGAGTCAATCATCCCAGCTTCATCTAGTAGTTCAATAGCATACATCCTTTGATTTAAGTGAAAACCTTGATCTGATCTTTTCACTTCTATTCTTACAAAGTACCTTAGCTCTCCCAACTCTTTAGAGACAATATTCAAGATCCATGAAGAAACCATATCATTACAACGATTCTATAGAGCTGAGTTTCTGTATTTTCAACCACAGTTCCTTCAACAAATCCTAATTTGTTTTTGACATACAAAGCTTTTGTGATCGCTTTGTTCCACCTTTTGTAATTATCACTAGTGAGTTGAATCGTAGTGAGAATCATACCAGAGTTATCTAATTGATGAATGAACAACGGATTTTGCAAATCCAACAAGGTATTGTGCTCTCTTATAAGTTCGCCAGATCGATCTCATGATCCTTTTGTAAAATTTGCCATTCTTGAAAGATTTGTTGATCATAGAGACGATGATCAATTCCAAATCAAGAGACAAATCTTTAGATCGAAGAGCACTGAGATCTCGAAAGAAAATGAGAAAGTTTGAAGGAAGAAATCCAAATGAGATCAGAGAAGGATCTCAGATCAGATTCAACCAAGATATAGATCAAAGAGAGAAAATAAAGAGATCTAAAAAGAGAAATGCAATTGCGATTTGAGCTCCATTGATTTGTAGGGGTGAGCATCGACCCGAAACCGAACCGAACCGAAAACCCCAATAAACTAAACAAAAAACCGAACCGAATTATATTGGATCGGTTCGGTCCGGCCCGAACCCGGTTCGGTTCGGCTAAAAAACCGAAAAACCGAATTTAATGCAAAATTAGTTGTTTTTGTTCTTTAGCAGGAAATATCCATCTCAGCGAAATCGACTGTTCCTGTGTGAATGGATAGAAAATTTAGTTGTTTCCAAACATCTTTACTTCACTACATCACAAAATCAGCTTGTTTTTGTCTCTAATCCCTGTATCAAATTCTTCTCTTCGCAACTCTTTAGTGTCAAAAATATTCCGCAAACAACAAATCTGCACTGAAACTGATACACATAAGTTTCTCCTACTGGTTAATTCTCCCAAGCGGCATCGAAAATCTAGAGAAATTCCATCTGTGTGAGTTCTCAATTGTAACAAATTTGTTGTTATCAGGAAAATCCAACGGCATGATGGGAAGCGTCAGTAGACGAGGTGAAACCCTAACAGCTGTGCACTCAACTCTCCGCGAATATTTCATAGCCAGCGACATCGGAGAGAACCACCAAATCCGTCGTAGCTTAGCCGAAATAACCCTAGCCACCGTCCTCGACAATGAGAGGAAAACCACCTCCAACAACACTGTGGTCCGAACAATTTTCGACAATGATTGTACTTCTTGGGAGCTTGGTGCAATGGTGCTTGCCGCTTGGAGGCTGGAGGCGGGCAACTAGCAAAGTAGCAAGATTCATTCAATGCAAAGTTAACGGGCCTGCTTTTGTTTACCTAAACCAGCCCAACAAGCAAGGAAGCAGCCCATTTATTTTTAATTTCGGTTTAACCGAACCGAACCAAAAACCGAACCCCCAAAATACATAAACCGGAAACCGAACCGAATTATTTCGGTTTTGGTTTTTTCGGTCCGGTTCGGTTAAAATATTCGGTTAAACCGAACCGTGCTCACCCCTATTGATTTGTACGATCAATGCTATGACACCATGTTGATCAAGCAAATCAACAATCACATTCATTCAAGAACACTTAGATGAAGAGAAGAAAAGGAAAATAAAACCTCTCAGAATGACATTTCATTACTTTGCAAAACAATCTGAGTATACATCAAAGATAGGTACTTAGGGTTTGTTTGGTAAGTGTGTTTATAAAGGGTTTTTTATTTATAAAGAGGTTTTTTTGAAAAAGTGGGGTTTGAAATTTAAATATTGGGTGTTATGGGGAAATATGAAGGGAGAAAAAAAGTGGGCTTTGTTTATTTATTTTTTTGGTCAAAGAGAGGCGGCACTCTCAAGAATTTATAGATCGAAAAAAAGTTGGACTATACAGGGATAAAATGGGGGGTAGTCCTCCCCCTAATATCCAAAGAAATAAGCGGTAAAATGCCATCAGGCGGTTCAAACAGAACATGAAAACCAATAGGAAAGGAAAAGGCAAAGCTAGCGAGGGAGTCAGTGACAAAGTTCGCTTCTTTGAAGACGTGGCGGAATTGGACGGTCCAATCCCTTTGGAGGAAGCCTCGACACTGTAAAACGTAGCTAGAGAGACGGTGACATGGAGCAACAAACTTCTCGATCAAAGTCACTACAAGCTGTGAATCAGTCTCAATGTTTACTTTCCTGTATCCGCGACTCCAGGCGAGCTTTAATCCATCCAAAATACCCCACAGTTCAGCCGACGGAACCGTACATTGCCCAATATTGTGAAGAAAACCATCCAGCCATTGACCATGACTATCACGAATCACCCCTGCAGCGGTGGCCAAGCCATTTTCATTCACAGCACCGTCAGAATTGATTTTGACCCAACCAAGGTCAGGTTTAAGCCAAGCAAGATGTACAATTGGTTTCTGGACAATATTGCGCTTATAATCGGAACGGTCCCAAGCCTCCATGTACTATTTGGCTCTATCTTTGACAAATTGAACCTCATTCCCTATAACACGTTGATTCCCAAAGACGACGTCATTACACCACCTCCAAGTCCACCAGATGGTCGTGGCAAAGAGCGCCAACCATTCACTCTCATCATTCATCAACAAGTTCGAGCACACATTTGTTCTAAACCGTGCTGCAAAAGGCATCTGAAAGAAATCATGCATATATAGGCAGGGGTAAGGAGAGATAACACCACATACCTTTAATCCTATTGCAGTCCCTGAAGAGGTGCCCTCCATATTCAATTGCATTCTGGCAAAGGGAACAAGTAGCATGATCAGCGCTACTTTGTAGGATTTATCTAGGAGTTGTTATCGGTGTTTTGGGTGCCATTTAGATGAGTTTAGAGTACAATTCAGGATATGGAGTTGAGGAGAAGAAGTGTAGATTTGGTGGTGTAGAAGAGCTTAAATGAATATATATTGAAGATGGAGACAAGCCATGAGAGAAGACGAAGGAAGAAGGAGTTGGAAGACCTTTACAGGAAGTTCTCCGCGGTCGCGGAATTCACCGCCGCGGTCGCGGAACAACACGGACAAGAAGAGAGCAAGAATCGAAGATCCGCGGTCGCGGGGCCCAAAGCCGCATTCGCGGCAAATGAAGACAGCGAGGAGCTTTACAGAAAGTTTTCCGCGATCGCGGAAAATCCTCCGCGATCGCGGAAAACTCATCATCTGACGCGCGCGAAGACTTCTGCCAAAGATATGTTTTTACTTTATTTTCCTTTTTTAATTTATTTCCTTTATTCCGAGTCGATTATATTATTTCCTTTTAGATTAAGTTTATTATCTTTAGCTTTAGGTTTTGCTAGGGTTATTTAACCTAATTCCTAGCAGCCTTTTCATCATTCAGTTTTTATCTTAGTTTTCAGTTTACGTTCAATTTTCTCTTTGAGTTTTGTTTCAAGATTATGAAGAACTAAGCACCCTTTGCTTAGTCTGACAATTGAAGCCTTCATTTGATATATGATTGTGAGATTATAGTTCTATTCCTATTCCTTTTGATTATATCTTTTCTCTTGAGTTTATTCCTATTGATTCTTATTGATTTGACTGGATTGATCACCTAGTTGATATTAGTAATTGTCTATTACTAGGGTTTAGATATTTCGAGTTGAAATCCCTTATCTTGAGTAGCAAATATGATATTCTAGGACTAGTTGGACTAGTTTATTATGAAAGAGAATTGATTATGTGTTAAATGCCGCGAGTTGTGGTGTTGCATGTATCCTGGTTAATTCCTATGCTTCATGCTGCTATTGTTCTAAATCTTGATAGTTTCTCGTGCGTTCGATAGTTAGGGTTGCCATGACTAGTTGGACTGGTAACTATTTCAGAATAGGGACAAAAATAATCATAGGAAGAAATAGAGATAATCTAGGATCAATCAATCAAATGAATGGTTGATATTTGTCTGGCTAAGTGCTTTTTTTCCCAACTGATTACAACCTTTGTTTTACTTTACTTTGTTTAATTGCAAACAACCAACAAAACCCCCCCTTTTTGTTACCTTTGAGATACTACTTGCACTAAGAAAGATAACTCCTCCCTGTGGGATTCGACCCTTGCTTGCATATTCTACTGAGTTAGGTTTTTAAGGATTTACTTTGATTGGGTATCACGACATAAGCTCCTGTCATAGCATCATTGGCAAGGTGGCACCTCTTCCTTTCTTCATTAGTCAGAATTGCTCCTCTAAGAATGAGCTAGCAGAAGGATCTAATCCTTTCTGGAACCTTGAGTTTCCAGATCTTGGAGAAGACATGACTATCAACATTATTGACTTTAATGTTATTGGACACCACCTCGTAACCAGAGGCGACTGAGTGGGTTTTGTTTATAAATGATTTATAAACAACATAACAAACAGACCCTTATAGATGTAGCTAGAGCTAATGATTTCATACAACTAACTCTGACATAACCATAGCCCTTTTAACAACCTCTAACAACTTAAAAAATATTACATTAGAACAATTTTACAATAAAACACATGAGCATGCTATATTTTTTTTTAAAATGTAATACATTACTCCCTAACTTCCCAGTAATCCATTACCTAAATTGCTAAAATGCTAAATATATATTAAGCAAAATTAAAGGTATAATATAAATTACACTTATTTCTTAACGAAGAGTATATTATAATCGGTTTTTCTAACCTATGCCCTTAGGGCATAGGTTAAGATCCCATATATAGAAACTTTTAATTATGTGTTAATTTTTTAGGATTTTTTTTTTAAATGGGTTCATCTTTCCTTCTTTAGGGTTTATATTCCTTAATAGGAATTCTTAACCTACCTATGCCCTAAGGACATAGGTTAGACAAACCGTATTATAATATATGTAATATCTCCGGCGATCTAAACGGACTCGGTTTTTTAAGATTCTTCCTCTAGCCTCTGTCTATCTATATACTATTAAGAATACTTTTGTACATAATTATGTTGTTTAATCTTCCTATTATTTAGTATTGATTTAGTCAAATTGGTTGTAACCACTCTCCCCACTAAGGGAGAGAATCTCTCCTATTAGCTATCATCAGACGTGTATTTATATCTCTCTAATTTGATTAATAAAAGAATCCATTCATTAAACATCTTATATGGTATCATCTTGTAAGCTCCTTGGACCTTTCACACAAATTTTTCCACGCAGCAACAATGGTAGACAACGTCTCCAGCACCCTTCCCAACCCCTACGAAACACACAAACCCTTCATTGTTGTTCAGCTTTCTCACATAATCAAACTTGCTCCCACCAACTACCTCACATGGAAAATTCAGATCCAAGCAACCCTTGAGGGCTATGACTTGTTCGGGTACCTTGATAGTTCCATCTCCGCCCCAGCCGAGACCATCCTCTCCACCGCCACGCCTCCCACGCCGACTCCAAATCCGGCATACCTGACATGGCGCCGCCAGGACCGGCTCCTCTATGGTGCCCTCCTTGGCAGACTCACTTCCCCTGTTGCTTCCCTCGTCACGCAGACCGCACACTTCTCCGAGATCTGGTCAGCGCATCAACCAAATTTTGCCAAGGCCTCCCGAGGCCATGTAAAGCAATTGAAGGACAAACTCCGATCCTCCGAAAAAGGATCCCAATCAATTACCGACTATATGCAGACTATAAAGGTAACCGCGGATCTCCTTGCCTCCATAGGCAGCCCGATTCATGCCGAGGATCTCACTGACCACATTCTCCGTGGTCTTGACGACGCCTACCAGCCTGTCATTGATGGAATCAACGCTCGAGACTCACCCATCTCGTTCGAAGAACTGCACGAGAAATTGATCCATCGAGAGCTTGCTGTCAAGGCAGGAACTAAGTGTAATCCGGGTCCACCAATAGCGCTGAATGCGCAGACCCGGCCCTCTAGGCCCCATCCTCGTTCCAGCTCCGGCTCGTCCTCCGGTCGTCCCACCACCTCTAGCCAGCCGAAGCCGTTCCTTGGCCGCTGTCAATGGTGCAAAAACCAGGGGCACGTCATCACTCATTGTCCTGTGTTTTGATCTCAACACCCTCACCAGGGCCATGATCCCGGCCAAGAAGGGCGTTATTCTCTTCACGTCGAGCATCGCCTCGGTCATGGGAGGCCTGACGCCGCACGCCTACACCATGTCCAAGCACGCGGTGGTGGGGCTCATGAAGGGTTTGTCGGTGGAGCTCGGCCAACACGGGATAAGGGTGAATTGCGTGGCTCCGAGCTACATTGCGACGCCGTTACTGAGGGATTTCTTGGGGGTGGCGGATCGAGGCGCGTTGGAGAAGAGTTTATACGATTCCGCGGTGCTCAAGGGGACCGTGTTGAGAGAGGACGACATTGCTGAGGCGGCGTTGTTCTTGGCGAGCAACGAGGCTAAGTATGTGAGCGGTGTCAACTTGGTGGTTGATGGTGGGTATACCAATACCAACTTGTCCTTCTCTATTGGAAATTAAATTCCATGATTGCCTGCCTTAATCGCACGCACTTACCAGTTGAATTTGGTTATCGTCTTTACATTGCCTTAATAATTAAAGAATAAAAATCAAACGCCTTGATTACTGTCCAAAAGTCGCGCTTTTTTTATACACGGGACGGCATAAATGCGTCTGTGAAAAAGTTTGGTTACGAAGCAAACAAACCCAAACCTTAGGGACACCAACAGGAAAAAACTTAATCATGGGACACCAACAGGAATAACCCTAAACTCAGGGGTACCAACAGGAATTTCCCTTAAAAAAAACGTTTATAATTTTGTCACTCCAATGTTATCCCTCTATCTCTTTAGATCTTGTGGCCACAATTAGTCCTCATTTTACACACCCTAAGACCATTATGCATTTGAGCCCTACTCGTATTATCTAATTCATATCACAATGAGTCAACTCATTCATTTTCCACAACACAAACTTATAGCATAATAATCTTTATCGTTGTTATTAATGTCTACCAGAAATCCATAGTAGATACTCCCTCCGTCCCAATGAGTCAACTCGTATTATCTAATTCATATCACAATGAGTCAACTCATTCATGTTCGTCTTGTTTCCGTTTGAGCGTCCCCTTTTGTTTGTCCTACTTCACTTATTTCATTTTCTATCCATCTTTTCTTTCCAACATTACCTTATTCATTCCATCTTTTATCCAAATACTACACATCCAATCATTCACATTCAATCATTCTCACCTACCATCTTCATCCATCTCAAACTCCATTAATATCCATCATTTTTATCCATAACCTAAAACTTAATAAACCATATTCCATTAACCTAATTAATTAAAATTTTAATTAATTAATTAACTAACAAAATTAATAAAATAACCAACTACTCCTAAATCCATTAACTTAACCCAAATCCATATTTTTAACCAAACTAACCCAAACCATATTTTAACCTAATCCAATATCCCTAACCCATATTAACCTACCCCCTAATCTACCCATTTAACCCAGCCTAATCTACCCAGCCCAATTAACCTAAACCCTAATCTACCCAGCCCAGCCCATATTCCCACCCTAACCCTAAATACCCTAATCTGCCTCTCACTCTTCACTCACCGCTCACTTCGTCGCTATCTTCTCTCCTCCTCTCTCATTCTCTCTGAAACTCTAGATCTGAGCTCTCTCGTCTCCTCTCTCGTCTGAGCTTCTCTTCACCTCGCCGCTCTCATTTGTGCTCTCATCTGAGCTCTCACTCTCCTTGGGGACGCCCAAAAGGATACATCTCCTTCTCTACTCTCTCGTCTGAGCTCTCTACTCTCTCGTATGAGCTCTCTCTGAAACCCTAACTCATCAAAAATGATCTCGATTTGTTGCAAATCTGGTCGCCGACGATTAATCTGCTCCGGTTGTCCCCAAAACACTGAAAAAGCTTGCTCCTCATCTAGATCTATCCATATCTCCCAAAACCCGCCCAAAAAATCTTAAATCTCATATTTGAGTGCTTTGAAAACCCCGGTCCCCTGGGTTCCATTCTCTGTTTGCATTCATGGGTGATTCGGACCTATTTAAGTCCGATGGGTCCTGGACTTCTGATGCACTTTTTGTTGCTTGCTCTAAAGCTCCACAGTGCGAGTGGGGTGGCGATTGTGTTGGGGATCACAGCTTCACTCCTGTTGGCTCAGAGGAAACTGTGGAGGGGAAGATGTGGTTTGAGCCCCCAGAGATCGTTGTGCTCCCTGCTACCCCTGAGTTCGTTGTGCTCCCTACTACCCTTGAGATCGTCGTCCTCCCTGACTCCCCTGAGATTATTGTAATCCCTGATTCCTCTGAAGATGAAGCTGCGGGAAGAATCGTCCCCGACTTATGGTGATGTTGACTCTAATTTTGATGTTTAGCTATGTCTCATTTTTTTTTAAGTTGTTTATGCATGGGTACTTTTACTGAGATTATTGCTCTGAATTATGCATGTTGTTGAATGAGTTTGTTGTGCTGTTGACTGAGACATTGGTATTCTGTTTTGTTGTTGATGTTCTGATGACTGAGACATTGGTATTCTGTTTAAGTTGATTCTCTGTTTTGGTGTTTTGGTGTTGGTGTTCTGTTTTGGTGTTGGTGTTCTGATGTTGGATTATGTTGTGTTGCCTCTGTTAGGTAATTGGTGATGATGC
Source organism: Rheum nobile (assembly GCA_027886185.1). Lineage (NCBI taxonomy): Eukaryota > Viridiplantae > Streptophyta > Magnoliopsida > Caryophyllales > Polygonaceae > Rheum > Rheum nobile. Next base: position 1,324,261 of record WOAB01000580.1, on the reverse strand, counting down.
ATGATAACTGAGATGCAAAACCTTTATGCTCACTGGACTTCTGATGTGCCATGGCAACACTGTGTCACATGTAATTGATTGATGCTTATGTGTATGTTAAGGTACGGTAATTGGTATTGTATCTATGAGGGTTATGGGGACATCCGAGATTATTTATGCATTTCAATGATGAAGTCTTTTTGCTGAGATGCAATACCTTTAATGTCACTGCCTTAATGTGCCATAGGAACACTTTTACATGTGGTTGATTGTTGCTTATGTGTATGTTGAGTCTTGTGATTGGTCTTGTGTCTATGATGGCTATGGGGACATCTGAGATTATTTGTGCATTTCAATGATGAAGTCTTTTTGCTGAGATGCAAGACCTTTAATATCACTGCCTTAATGTTCCATAGGAACACTTTCACATGTGATTGACTGATGCCTATGTGTATGTTAAGGTGTTGTGATTGGTCTTGTGTCTATGATGGCCATGGGACATATGAGAAAATCTACAATTGTGATTATTTATGCATTTTCCCTTGTCTGGTTTGTCCCGAAATGTTTGTCCTAAAGGTCTAAAAGCTCTTGTGATTGGTGGTGTTATTCTCCTTGAGTCTATCTATGATGAAGTCTTGAAACTGAGATACATTCCCCTGCATGTTCACTGTCTTAGTGTGCCATAAGAACACAGTCAAATGACTGATTGATGCTTATGTGTATGCTAAGGTATTGTGAATGGGTTTATGTCTATGATGGTATTAGGGACATCTGAGAAATGCATTGTCATTGTTGTGCCATTACTTGTGCTTGTTTACAAAATTACACAAGTTCGTTACCTCCTAAGATTGCTCTGTACACAAAATGTTCAATCTTTGTCATATATTGCTAAATAAACTGACTGTCTTCAAGTTCTTCTTCGGTGTCTTGATCTTCATATACTGTTGTCCCTTGTTGACTATGTTGACCTGCTATTGATGTTCCTGCTTGATCTGCTTGTTGTGCACCCCCATGCACTATGTCCCATGCTTCTATGATAGCCCACATAGGTGCCTTGATCTCTCTTGGTAGATTTCCTTGAGCCATTAATTTCTTCTTGTTTACATGTGGCAAATCATACTCATTGCCTCCCTTGCATTTAAGTATTCATTCATAACAAACTGTAGTGTCATCCACACATCTCTAAGAGTTGTATGGGCCAATTCAAAAAATGCTTCATGTACTGCTTCTATCATATGATCAATACTTTTTGGCATCTTCTTGTGCATGAGTGACTGAATGCTTCTGAAAAATCCTAGATCTAAGATGTTTACATCTGGACTATTAGCTGGCTGTTGTATTAAGATGAAAGTGAATCCATCCTGAATGTATACCTGTTGCCATTCTGGATCTCTTTGAGTTATATGGGCCTTTGCATTGTCTTGTTGTATGAATATAACTCTTTGAGCTCCATCTTGTGGCCATTTTGCCTTGATTGCTGGAATGATTTGGTTTATCAACATGTTCCTTGTCACTTGCTTGTTGACTGATTCAACTAGATTTGTAACTTGTGTCCCCTTCTCTCTATTTTTGGATGACCTCTTTGCTGCTTGTTGATATGTGAATGGAAAGATTCCTATCTTCCCATAAAAAATGCACTGTCCCTCTGCATCAAATCTAGGCCTTGCAACAACTGCAGTGAACATAACTTTGGGAATGAATTTAGATGAATTTGCAGCTCTGTACTTGCCCCTTTCATTCTGTGCTAGATATACTCTCTGTGATTTCTTTGATAGAAAAAACCACTTCTCATCCAAGTGTATAAAATCAAACATTGGATAATACATTGATTTTTCTTCTACTGTATCCCCACAAAGTAACTTCAGTACTCAATCCAACCTAGCCTTCGTATGTCCCTCACTCAAACCAGGATGGATTGGATTTATATGTGGCTTTATTGTACCTTGCTTGACCATCCTATGCACTTTGGTCTTTGAAAGACTAAGCTTGCTAGCTAAGTCTCTAATGCATGACATGTCTCCCATGCCCAGTGCTGTGATTGAATTCATCTCTACTTGAATTCCTTTTCTACCACATTTGTGATATTTTATGCTTAGATTGTACCTCGGTTGTGCATTATGTTGCTTCTTTACTGTGTTCCAAATTCTGCCTATGCACCTTGTTGACATGTTGAACTCTTGTGCAGCTTTGTTTATTGCACCATGTGGTAATTGTCCCCTCTTTAGATCTTGTTAGCAGAGCATTCAATATGTGCATTTTTTTATCACTGCTGAGCCTGGTATTATGTGTTGGATGATGATGTTGTGTTGCCTCTGTGTTGTGCTCTGCTTCTGATGACTGTCCCTCTTCATCTCCTGGTTCCTGGTTGAGATCAAAGCTATGTTCATCTTGTTCCATGTCCCCTGATGACTGTCCCTCTTCGAACTCTTCTCCATCATAAATGTATTGTTCATCTGGAAGTGGAGCTTCATTTAAGTCCCATAAAGCTGAGGCCATGACACCACCAGGCTGTGATGCAGAGATTGTTTACTGCCTTAATTTTGCTCTGAATTTTACTGAAGCTTTGAATGTAAATTCTGTAAATTCCTTTAGGAATGCTGTAATCCCCTTTTATACTCTGTTTAGGGGAAATTTGTCTAGGGCAATTATGCCCTAAGTCCTCTGATAGGTGTTATTTCATACACCTTTACTAGCAGTTATTAGCATGATTTGGAGGAGTTTATGAGTAGTTTTTAGGCTAAGTCTGTGATCCAGAAGTTATGGAGAGAAGTGAAGATATCCCAGGATTTGCAGCTTAGATGGAGATGATGAGGATGGAGATGGATCTACTAGAGCATACTTGGAGAAGACTACCAATAGTTGGTAGTAATGAAGAGAAGCTGAAGGAGAGAGTGAGCGAGTTCACCGCCCCGCTGTGATCCTCACCGCGACCCGACGGTGACTCCCAGAGAAGCTTGAAGCCCCGCAATGGATCTCACCGCCCCGCGGTGGCCGTGTTAAATGCCGCGCGCCCAGAGACATTTAATTCCTTTTATTTTGTTCAGACTTTGTTATTTTATTATTCTGTTTCCTTTATTGTTTACATTAGTTTAACCTAGTTTTCTTAAGACTATTTAAGCCCTCTTTCTAGGTTAAGAGGCAGGACAACTTCGCTTTACATCAGACGTTATTTTTCCCTTAGTTTTCATTCTCGTTTGAATGGAGAACTAACTTCCCTTTGTTCTACTAGACGATTGAAGCAATACAGTTGATGTGTTTGTGAGATTTCTATTCCTTGTTCTTATCCTTATAAATGTTGGTTTGATTCTCTTGGTTATATTGATTATTGATTTCTTGTTGTTCTTCTTAGCCTGATCAACTAGGTTGAATACTTTTTATCAATTGCTAGGATTGCATATAGGGGTTCCGAGTGTACATCTAGTGGCATACACGATTGTGCGTATAGGGGTCCCGAGTGTACAATCGTGAGTGAGAATCAGTTGCATGTTAAGTAGTAAGGTGTCTTTCTATTTGCATGTATCCTATATCCTTGTGTGTATTGCTATTGCTTTGTTGGTGGTAAAGTATACCGACAACTGTGAGAATCGGTGGTGCTTTATCATTGGCATAGTAATAAGTCTATCGACAACTGTGAGAATCGATAGTGCTTAAGATCAGGGTGGGAATAACTATAAGGATAGTAAAAGAACTTGGATTTAAAATATTTATGTGATCAAATTATATCTCTGTATTGTGGATCTCGCTCTAGTAGGACTACTTTCCCCATTATATTTTCTCTACTCAACCAAACTTGTTTGCTTTGCTTGCTTTGTTCTTTCTTGATAACTAAACCCCCCTTGCTTGTTACTTGTCATTCACGATTTCATACTGCATCAGATCTCCTGTGGGTTCGACCCTTGCTTGCTTACTATACATCTGTTTAGTAGGTATGTTAGGACTTTTACTTTGATAAGGCTAATCAACGATACTTGCATTGCGCACTTTTTGCCCCGTCAAATTTGGCGCCGTTGCTGGGGAAGTTTTCTGTTTTTGTTGTGTGTTTTTGTGATTGATTTTTGGTGGAGACCTATCTTATGGTCGACACCCGTAGTATTGACTCCCCTCTAGCTGCTTTTGATCCAGAAATCGATAGATCATTCCTTGCGAACCTGCGCGATCAAAGAGAAGAAGGAGAAGAGGTTGAGATAGTTGAGACTGCTGAGACAGTTGTGACCGTTGAAGCTGAGACAATTAACATCCCTGCTGTTGAAATGGCTGAGACTCTGAGAGAATTAACTGAGCCGAATATTGGAGCACAGCCCTTGGCTGTCATCATCCCTACGCTTGGCGAAGGGATGAATTTTGAGCTGAAGTCTGGAGTTGTTGCTTATCTCCCGAAGTTCCACGGTTTGAGTGGAGAGGACCCGATCTCTCACCTGGGCAAGTTCCACAATGTCTGCATGACTATGAAGCCCAGGAATGTGACGAAGGATCAAATCAAGATGAGATATTTTGGTTTCTCCTTGTTAGACTCTGCTAGCGACTGGTACTATCACTTGCCACCAGGAACCATAGATACCTGGAATAAACTACACAAGGCGTTCCTGGACAAGTACTTTCCAACAAAGAAGGCGAATGCCTTGAAAAAGGCAATTTCCAATATTGAGCAGGCTGGTGATGAGACGCTGTATGATTATCTTGAGAGGTACAAGAGGCTTTGCTCTAGCTGCCCATTCCACGGATACGCCAAACAGGACCTTGTCCTCTATTTACACAATGGTCTGCTGGACCAAGAGAGAAGGATGGTTGACGCTGCTTGCGGTGGAAGCATTCTGAATCTGACACCGGATGCAGCCATTGAGAGATCCCAGGAGATGAGTGAGAGCACCAAGAGTTTTGGGAAGACATACCAAAGGAAGGCGGTCAATGTTGTGACCCCTGCAGGACCTAGCCCAGTGCTGACTGAGCTAGCTGAGTTGAAGGAGATGGTGAAGAGAATGGCAAATCAGAACGCTCCTCAACAAGTCAAGGCATGTGGACTTTGCTCTGATCAGTTCCACCCTATCGATACTTGTCCTCAGCTGCAGGAGGAAGGTACTGCTGAAGTAAATGCTGTAGGAGGTTACGGACCCCCTAGACCGCAGTATGGTGGACAGCCCAACTACAATCAGAGAGGGCGGGACCACCCAGGTTTTCGATGGAGTGACCCTCAAGGAGGTCAACAGCCGACACAACAGCAGTACCAGCAGAGAGTCCCGTACCAACAGAGGCCTCAGGGCCAAAGCTCTAGTGCTTCTACTGAAGAGATGCTAAAGACTCTGACTCAGCATTTCGCCACGCATGTGCAGGCTACTGAGTCAAGCATAAAGAATATGGAGAGGCAGATTGGCCAACTGGCTGATGTTGTGACCAAGATTGACCAGAGGACACCTAACTCTCTGCCCTCTCAGACTACTGTGAATCCAAGAGAGAATGTAAGTGCTATCACTCTCAGAAGTGGTATGAAATTGGTCGTTGCCCCTATTGCTGAAGAGGAGAACGAAATCGAGAAGGCAGAAATCACGCACCGCCCCGCGGTGGATCCCACCGCGGCCCGGCCAGAAATTAAAGAAGGAGCCAGGAATGAAGTGTTGTTGCCACCGCCCCGCGGCGATCCTCACTGCGACCCGGCGGCTGATCCCAGTAATCCCACCGAGACCTCACCGCCCCGCGGCGATGACCACCGCCCCGCGGTGAGCCTACCGCGACCCGGTCTCTCAAGTCCCAGCTCTGCAGATGAAGCCTGTGTTGATGACTACGTTCGTCCGGACTTCCCTCCTCTTGGTTCTGAGAAGCCACCAGCACCTTTCCCTGAGGCGCTGAAGGCCAAGAGAGTAGCTGAAGACAGCGATCTGTTCGAGACATTTTGGGATTGTGAGATGAACATTCCCCTGATCAAGCTTATCAAGACTGTCCCTCGATATGCCAAGTTCTTGAAGGAGATGTGCACCGTGAAGAGGACACAAAAGCTGAAGGTCCAGAAGAAGGTTCCAGTGGGTGAACATGCATCGGCGGTGTTTCAGAGGCGTCTGCCTGAGAAGTGCAAGGATCCAGGTACATTTACTATTCCTATTACTATAGGTGAGCATCGATTTGAGAAAGCCTTGTTAGACCTGGGTTCCTCTATTAATGTGTTGCCTTATTCTTTGATTGAGGATTTAGGAATAGGACCCTTGCATGATTCAAACATTGTGATACAACTTGTTGATGGTTCTTGTGTGCCCCCTAAGGGTATTGTGGAGGATGTTCTTGTGAGGATAGGTCCTTTGATTTTCCCTGCTGATTTCTTTGTTATGGATATGGACTATGATAAGCAGGTTGCTCCTGTTATGTTAGGTCGACCTTTTATGAAAACATCCATGACAAAGATTGATGTAGACAGTGGAATTTTAACTATGGAATTCGATGGAATAATTTTTGAACATAATATTCATAAAGCCAACCCCATTGAATTGCCTACTCCTTACTGCATTAGTGATTTTGATGATCATGTGCATGAAAATGTTAAAACTAGTGCAGTAGAGACCGTAGTTAAGTGTTCTACTATTGATGGACCTATTGAGTTGCATGAATTGCATGTTGATGATGTCTTGCTAGATGACATAGGAGATCCCACTCCCTCTAATTTGGGCACTTGCCCCCCTGCACTAACCATACAAGGCTGTAAGCCTTTATCTAGTGACGTGCAACATATTCAGGTTGAGCCATATCGGCCCCCACATCGCTCTAAGTATGGGGGAGATGATCCAAAGGAAGTAATCATGGATTCATTGGCAAAGAGGGAACATGGTCTAAGGTCTAAACCTTTCCATGGGAGGTCTCAACAGGAAGAGACGAGTAGGAGGATTCCGAGGGGATCCTATTCCAGGTGGTAGTTGATCTGCAGTACGTCGAGCCAACGACGTTAACCAAGGCGCTGTCCGGGAGGCAACCCGTGGTAGTTTTTCTTTGTTTCTTTTCTTTTCCTTAGATTATTTTTAGTAGTTTCTTTTGCTTTGTTTCATTCGTCTGTTACTTACATTTCAGGTACGAAAGAAAATGGAGAGATGGTGTACTTAGCTATGTCACCGCCCCGCGGCGACCCTCACCGCCCCGCGATGGAGCTCACCGCCCCGCGGTGGATTTTTGGTATATTTTCCCTCTCCGAAAAAAAAATAAAAAATTTCAAGAATAAAGGGCCCCGAAAAAACCTTAAACGGGTGAGTAAAAGTTTTATTTCTTGAGTGGTAACTAAGGTTTTGACGGATTGGGCCCACTTTCGGGCCGAGATTTCTCTCTTTGGGCCGTTTAAGGTTTTTACGTACACGCCGTGTTGGGCTACCCTCTTTTTGGGTTCCTTGAAGAGGATTCGTGATGGTGAGCCACGTGATATTAGTGGGGGTGGTCTGATTACCCTCCTTTGTGCTGGAGTGATAACTACCGATTGGATTCCTCGACCGGTTGCTCGCGCGGTGTATGATATGGCACACATGAAAGTGTGCTCGATGCTGAAGCCACTGGGCAGGGATGGTGATTTAGTTTGGTCTTCATACGACGGTCACATTCTGATTCTTCCCCGGGTTTTCACTTATTCTCCTTCATTTGCGGATTGGTGGATTCCCAGTGATAGCAGAGTTATAGCCGACGCTACCCCTGCTGTTGCTCCTTCGGGTCCGTTTGGAGAGGGCCCTAGTGCTGGTGTTGCTCCTGCTGCTGATTCTGTGGGTGGGGATGATCCTATTCCTACTCAGTTTGATGCGCCCTCGTCTTCTTATGGTCCTGCCACGCCTTGGCATGAGTTGTATGCAAGATTTGACGCGTTCTCAGTGCAGCAGACTCACTGGAACACCCGAGTAGAGACCGGTCTGCAGACTTGGCAGACCCAGTTCCGTGCTGATGTAGATGAGCGTCTGGACGCTGTGGACGCTCATATGAGGGACTACTTTGGGAGGTTCCCACCACCACCACCATCAGGCCCGCAGTGAGTTTATTTCTCCTTCCCCTATTTCATTTGCTTGTTCTCTTTTCTACATTGAGGACAATGTTTGGTTTAAGTATGGGGGAGGGATTTAGACTTGCTATCTATCTAGCTAGTGTATATAGCGTTGTTTTGTGTTCTGTAATTTCCGTTCGAGTATTTTATTTGAAAAAAAAGCCAAAAAGATGTGAAAAAGGCAATCAAAATCCTAGGATGAACTGAAAACCCGAAAGGGCGGTTCAGGTAAAAAGCAGGTAGTTCGGCTGGTATAGACCAAGGCAATATTGGACTGGAGTGATGTGAGTATATGTGAGATATCTAGCAAAACAAAATGAGTGGCTTGGTGAAAACCCGAAAGGGCGCCTTGGCAAGATGAGCGAAAAAGAAGAAGAGTGATTCTAGGATTTCTCATTATTCTTGGCGAGGTGTCATAAGAAGAGGTGGTATAAGGAGTTCGGGTAGGCCACTCTGGAGCGATAAGGAGCTAGATTGGAGTTAGGACTAGACTTATCTTTGCATCATTTGTTTTGGTTGTCTGGAGCTTATTGTTGATATGTTGTAGTTGCTGGTGTCATATTTTCTTATACTTCCTGAGACCTCGGTGGTTGATTGAGAGAGTAGGTTTTTCTTTAGCTTACTCGGGACGGGTAAAGGTCTAAGTATGGGGGAATTTGATAGGTGTTATTTCATACACCTTTACTAGCAGTTATTAGCATGATTTGGAGGAGTTTATGAGTAGTTTTTAGGCTAAGTCTATGATCCAGAAGTTATGGAGAGAAGTGAAGATATCCCAGGATTTGCAGCTTAGATGGAGATGATGAGGATGGAGATGGATCTGCTGGAGCATACTTGGAGAAGACTACCAATAGTTGGTAGTAATGAAGAGAAGCTGAAGGAGAGAGTGAGCGAGTTCACCGCCCCGCGGCGATCCTCAATGCGACCCGGCGGTGACTCCCAGAGAAGCTTGAAGCCCCGCGGTGGATCTCACTGCCCCGCGGTGGCCGTGTTAAATGTCGCGCTCCCAGAGACATTTATTTCCTTTTATTTCGTTCAGACTTTGTTATTTTATTATTTTGTTTTCTTTATTGTTTACATTAGTTTAACCTAGTTTTCTTAAGACTATTTATGCCCTCTTTCTAGGTTAAGAGGCAGGACAACTTCGCTTTACATCAGACATTATTTTTCCCTTAGTTTTCATTCTCGTTTGAATGGAGAACTAACTTCCCTTTGTTCTACTAGACGATTGAAGCAATACAGTTGATGTGTTTGTGAGATTTCTATTCCTTGTTCTTATCCTTATAAATGTTGGTTTGATTCTCTTGGTTATATTGATTATTGATTTCTTGTTGTTCTTCTTAGCCTGATCAACTAGGTTGAATACTTTTTATCAATTGCTAGGATTGCATATAGGGGTTCCGAGTGCACATATAGTGGCATACACGATTGTGCGTATAGGGGTCCCGAGCGCACAATCGTGAGTGAGAATCAGTTGCATGTTAAGTAGTAAGGTGTCTTTCTATTTGCATGTATCCTATATCCTTGTGTGTATTGCTATTGCTTTGTTGGTGGTAAAGTATACCGACAACTGTGAGAATCGGTGGTGCTTTATCATTGGCATAGTAATAAGTCTATCGACAACTGTGAGAATCGATAGTGCTTAAGATCAGGGTGGGAACAACTATAAGGATAGTAAAAGAACTTGGATTTAAAAGATTTCTGTGATCAAATTATATCTTTGTATTGTGGATCTCGCTCTAGTAGGACTACTTTCCCCATTATATTTTCTCTACTCAACCAAACTTGTTTGCTTTACTTGCTTTATTCTTTCTTGATAACTAAACCCCCCTTGCTTGTTACTTGTCATTCACGATTTCATACTGCATTAGATCTTCCCTGTGGGTTCGACCCTTGCTTGCTTACTATACATCTGTTTAGTAGGTCTGTTAGGACTTTTTACTTTGATAAGGCTAATCAACGATACTTGCATTGCGCACTTTTAGCCCCGTCATCCCCTGCATAATTCCCCTTTTGTTTAGGGCAATTCTGTCCTTAAGTCCCTAAAATTTGTAAGTGATCTGTGTGCCCCTAATGCTCCCCTTTCATTGGCTGAAATTTCATCTGTGGTAAATAACCACATATTGCACTGTAGCAGCAATCATGTCATTTGTACTGTCCCTAATTTTCTTAATTAAAGAGCTTTTTGTACTTTAGGACAAACATTTCGGGACAAAGGGAGTAGGTACTTAAAAATATATTCAATGGTCCTTGTCCTTAATATTGCCAGGCTAAGTGATGAAACTGTCAAAGCAAGAGGAATGACAACTGAGGTGATCTTGTCATAGCGTCCTTTAAGGTGAGTGTGTCTGACATCCTGAGCAATACAACACCAACTTCTCTATGACATCATGAGCAATAATACTCCAACTTGTTTCTCAACAAGCATCCATCTTGGAACAAATGGTGTCTCTGACATCCTAAGCAGTAAGACTCTAGCTTAAACTCATGCAGGCAAAGCAGACCAAGAACTTCCTCAACATATACAAAGACTTTTCTATCCGTCAGACTATAAATAAATGACAAGTACAAAAATCTACAAATGTTATTAATCTATTAGGCTTCTACAAACTTCTAAAAAATTGATTAAGAATGATCTTAATCATGATCCTCTGATCAGTCATGTGATCCAACAATTTTCAGATTATACAACATTCTAAAATCGAGGAGACTACATTGTTAAGCGAGGTATAGTAGGGACTAACCATTTGATGTAGCTATCGTTGATTGATTTCATTCTGAATAACAAAAAGCATAAGCAAAGTATACATGTATACAAGGTTATCAGAATCCCATAGCAACTACTACACAGTTATCAAAATGGAAAGCTAGTTCTCTTTTTCTTGAAGGAAGAGCAACCCTCATCAAAGCTAACCTGGCTGTCAAACCAAATTACATTATATAATGTTTTATGCTTCCAGCATCTTTACACAACAAACTAGACAAAGTTAATAGAAATTTCTTATGGAATAAAGAACAAACGTCTAAACCCCTAATCGGTTGGGATAAAATTTGCAAAAACAAATCAAATGGAGGGATTGGAATCCGTAAAACGGAAGACATGAATAAAGCCCTCCAAATGAAACTCATCTGGAAACTCTTTGCTGAACCAAACAACATCTGGGTTAAAATCATAAATGAAAAATATCTTAAGAATTATAATATTCTTAACTATACCAGGAAAACTAACCACTCATAGCAATGGGGACAACTGCTTAAACTCCGCAATGAATTTAAAACTGGCCTGCAATGGCTTATTGGAAATGGTTGCTCTATCAACTTTTGGGAGGATCACTGGACTCCTAATCTTAAACGCAAAGACTACATCCTTCCGAATACCATCATCAACCCAAGGGCCAAAGTTAGTGATTTTATCACTAATAAAGAATGGAACTTCTCTAAACTTAAAGGAGTGCTTCTTGATGAGGCCGTTGATAGTATTAACAATATCCAGTTACCACAAAACAATATTCCCGACCGACTGTATTGGGCTCCAAATAAGAATGGTTTGTTTTCTACTAAAACAGCATTTGAACTTATCACTAAACAAACTAACCCAACAACTAATGATCTCTCATGGTTGGGGAAACTTGATACCTACCCAAAAGTGAAGAATTTCTTATGGAAAATATGCCATGATGGCCTACCCACTAAAGCTAGATTAGCACAAAAACATGTTATTGTTCCCCTTGCATGTGACTCTTGCAATAACCCTCATGAAGACCTAAACCACTTCCTTTTCAAGTGTACTAATACACTAAAGCAAATCAAAAACCAAAGTCAACCTATTGAAAACTTCATTAAAAGTTTAAATACTAATAATAAAAAACCAATAGAATTAATCCGGGAACTTCAGTCCTTACTCTCCAAAAGTGAATGGGTCTGTCTAGCTACCACGTGGTGGGGCACCTGGATTAATAGAAACCAAATAATTTTCCAAACACCAAACCCGGATAAAATAAAAGACCTTACCTTATACATCAAAACCCTTATTCAGAATTGGAACAAAACTAAACAACTAGAAAAAGATGAACCTAAATAACAAAAACCCAATCCAGCGCAAAGGCGTAAAGTCAAAAACATTAAATGGGACAAACCTCGCTCAGGAAAAACAGGTACAGGATTTATTATCAAAAATGAAAATGCTGAAATAATCCATATGTCCAACCAACAATATGGATGCCTATTTATTCTCATGGCAGAAACCGTGGCTTTAAAAAACAGTATCAAAAAAGCCATATCCCTAAACCTGAACAAAGTTAAAATCGAAGGAGACAACCTTTGCCTTATTAACTCTATTTTAGGCATTTGGACTTGCCCTTGGGAAATTGAAATGGTCATCGCTGATATTCTTATCGATCTCCGTTCTTTTCAGGAAGTCCTCATCAGGCACGTTTTTCGGGAGGTGAACTGTTCTGCTGACCAAATTGCTAAACTCAGCTTCTCACCTTCGAGATTTGCCTTGAATTCAAATCCAGAACTTCGTGTTCTCATCCGCAAGGATGCTCTAGGCCGGACCTTGCACCGTTGCTAGGTCCCGTCTAATTTTTTCCTCATAAAAAAAAGGTTATCAGAATCCCGAACCAGATCTACGATTCTAAAGATCCTACGATCCAGGTTAGACAAAACGATCCCCGATCCTAGTTGAGATCTTAATTTATAAAATAAAATGGGTAGAATCTTGTGTACGATTCCGATCCTAGATACGATTCTAACGATCCTACAATCGAGTCTTCACATATGACTATAATATTATACTATTCAAGTATCAAATTGATATAAGCTATACACATTTAAGAATGACACTATATTATATCATTTATATATACGATTAAGATTTATATACGAAAATAGTTAATTATTATTCTAATTATTTTGATAACATTACTACTTACCCAATATAAAATATTTATAATGTTTTTCAGCTTAATATATAAAAATCATATAACATATTACCTTGTTACTACATACTTTTAGTTATAATGTAGAATCTTACGATTCACGATCCGACTCCAAAGACCCCTCACCGATCCGATAATCCCGACATGTAATATATCTCATTGCAAGATTGATGTGGATTAAAAACTTTAACGTTAATGTGCGTTTTAAAATTAAATAAGATAAGTGTCGTTTTGTACATAATTAATATACCCTCGGGCGAGAAGTATAACGTGGAACCTGTCCGGTCTCTTGTCTAAAGTAAGTCCTCTTTTCAATCTGGATTCGCATTACGCGGTGAGGTTGGTTGAGGATCCCAAATATGCAACAAGATGTTTTTAAGACTTTGTGTGATAATATAATGTTCCCAAACAAATTCATTTAATTTCCCATAAGACTCAATTCATTCATGAGGTCTTCTCCTTAATCATACCTCTTTATTCTTTTCGGTAGAAGTCTATAGTCATATACCGTTTACCGAGTTTTATTCGGGAAACAAGGGTAGTGATTCTATACGACTACGAGAACCAATCCATTTTCACCCTTGCATAGTCTTTTATCAAACTAACCAACCTTTCTATTCCTTGCATGGTTGGCTAGTGTCATCCGTCCTATACGGCACATCAAAGGTTGGTCCCTGACGATTTGAAGTAACCGATCAAAGATGAAGGCTTGTAGTTGAAGGTTGCGTCTTAAGTAGTAGTAATTTAAAGGTGTGTGTGTTTTTCAATAAATTATAATGCTTATATAAATTAGTTATGTAATTAGGATTTCTTTAAAAAGTCTTTCGCTGTAATTTAAAAAGTCTTCCGCTGTAAATTCACTATGTTGTATTACCGTCATTTTCATTTTACGAGAGGAACTTTAATAAAAGAATTGAGTTTGCTTTACACAAGTCTTCCGCTATTTACTCTGTTAATATTTACTTGTTTATTGTAAGCATAATTGTTATATAAACTATTAGGACTATTTTTTTTATTTAAAGTTTTTTTATTAATGAATGTTTGAAGAAAATTTCATTGTTAGGATTAAGTTTAAGGTTTTAAAATTTCTTAAAGTTTTTTTAAAAATGGTTTAACTATTAGGACTTTAACAAATATTTTCATAGTCCTTTATAAAATGGCGTTATAACGGTTAAATTTAAATGTTTATGATTATAACTTTGAAAGTGTAGTTTCGGTTTTGGTAAAGTTTGTAAATGTTACTAGTTTAAGAAACTAATTATATAAATAAATATTCTAGTAAATTAAAGGTATATAGTTTGAAAGTATAAGGTTTAATAATAAGTGGTTTTCAAACTTCTGCAAGCTTCGATTCTGTTAGTTATTCCTTAGATCCATTCATAAGTATATCGTCCATTCTTAGGTTTAATGTCATTCTATGGTTGACATTTCTCCTATGTGCCTTATTCTCAAGTAAGAGGATAAGATCGTTTGAAGAATAATGGTGGAGGGTCAATCAATCTAATATAAGTTATTGGTTTGGACCCTTATAATTCGTATCATAACGTAATTGATTAAGTATCATGTACAAGTTGGAAAAATTCTATACTGACGTTATGGTTCATCAACAGATGGTGAAAACCCGATCCACCAACCGAGCAGATGATGAAGGTCCTAGCAATGGTTCCCAAGTTCAGCTGAGAAGTGCTGCTCAACAAGGGGATGACGCGAGATCTGGCTCGCATAACAATAACCTACCCTTGTGGGAAGATTTCCATCAAGGACAAGTGCACCCTTAAGCTGTGAGGGAAGTTCCACTCAATCCACCTCCTGCCCGGATCGTGTTGGATGCGACGGTCATTGGGCAGATAGTGAGGCAAGTGGTCAAGGTATTGACGACCCAAGGGATACCGCAAGCTCAAGCAGGCTCCTGTTCCTCAAGTTGCAACTAATGTGGGGGGACGTGAAGGTCCTGCACATTCTAAGATAGGCACGGGCACCCGAGCCGGTGGAAGCTTGGGCACCGTGGCCGATGGGGGCGTGGGCACCGGGGGCGGGGGAGACTCATGCACCGGGTTAGACGGAGGCCCGGGCACCGAGGCCAGCGGCGGCTCGGGCGTCGTGGCCGGCAGAGGCGCGGGCTCCGGTTCTGATGGAGGTGCGGGCGCCGGAGGTGGCGGTGCCACAGCCGTCACGGGAAACGGAAAGGCGGCGGAGATGCTCTCCACGCGGTGCTCAAAGGCGGCCAGCCGGGCATCGGTGGGGGCCTCCTTCTCGCGGCTGCGCTCGGCCTCGATAATCTCGGCCAAGCATAGCTCTAGTGCGACCATTCGAGCGTCGGTGGCCTTGGCAATCTCCTTCTCGCGGTGGAGGGCGGCGCGCAAGGCCTCCGCGGTGGCTTTCTCACGGTGGATGTTAGCCTCCTTGGCGTGACTCTCATGGGCAAGCCGTGCGGCAATCGACCCGGGGCAAAGTGTGGGCGGTAGCCACCCCGTATCATGGCCTTCGGCGTGGCGGTGAGCACGTGGGGGCGGCAGCCAGTCCGGATCAAGGCGGTCGAGTGGGTGCCGGGGCTGGCCTTGGGCGCGAGCACGTCTTCGATGGCGCACATCCTCCCAAGCCTTCCCGGCAAAGGACTCTTCATAGGCTCCGTATTCGTAATGATCTTGGCTTTGTGGGCGTCGGCCCGGTTGCGGCCGAGGAGGATAATACCAACAGGGCTCGTCCATGACTACTTCACTCATTGGGTCCATTGGGTGGCCGAATTGATACTCCCATTAGGTTTGTCTTCCTAGGTGTCAAATTGGACTTTACTACTTAGCCTAAAGGATACAAGATTGGCATGGGTTGAATGTGCATTGGTTCCACCCAATGCGGTGGCGCGTCCTCGCTTCGACGTTGTGGGAAGACCGGGAGATGGAGGGAATGCGGTGGCGCATCTCCTCTTGTAGAACCCAAGACTATCAAGGAAGCATTAAAGGAACCTAAATGGATTGTAGCTATGCAAGAAGAGCTACATTAGTTTGAAAGGAACAAAGTCTGGCGTCTCGTTCCTTTGCCCCGGAACAAGCATACAATTAACACTCGCTGGGTGTTTAGGAACAAGCTAGATGACTCAAGGGTGGTCACAAGGAACAAGGCAAGGTTGGTTGCACAAGGATACAATCAACAAGAGGGGATAGACTATGATGAGACTTATGCTCCAGTGGCTCGCATTGAAGCTATTCGTCTTCTCATCGCCTATGCTGCGCACAAGGATTCACACTATACCAAATGGATGTCAAGACTGGATTCTTGAATGTATATCTCCAAGAAGAGGTATACGTAAAGCAGCCCCCTGGTTTTGAGGATGCAAATTTTCCCTCTCATGTGTATGCTCTGGATAAGGCACTGTATGGTCTTAAGCAAGCCCCTCGTGCTTGGTATGATAGACTCGTACAGTTCCTTCTCTCCAATCGATATCGTCGAGGACCAATTGACAAGACTCTGTTCCTTCTGGAATAAGAAGAGAAATTCAAAAATCTTATGAGTAGTGAGTTTGAGATGAGTATGATTGAGGAACTGTCCTTTTTCCTCGGATTACAAGTCACTCAAACTAAGGAAGGAACAAAGATCCATCAACAAAAGTACATCAAAGAGTTGAAGAAATATGATTTCAGGCCAATCCCACGGATTCACACTTGAAGGAAGTAAAATGAATCTTTCGATACCTCAAAGGAATGCCCCATCTCTGTCTATGGTATCCCAATAACTATGATTTCAACCTTGTTGGATTCACTGTCGCTGACTTTTCTGGGCACGTAGTAGATTACAAAAGCACCTCAGGAACGACACAGTTCCTTGGTCCCTGTCTTGTCTCATGGGGATCCAAGAAGCAAAACTCTATGGCATTTTCCACTGCAGAATTTGAGTACGTTGCTGCAACAAGTTGTTGTGCTCATGTATTTTGGCTCAAACAACAACTAGAGGACTTTGGTATGTCTCTTGGCATCATTCCCATTATGTGTGATAATACTAGTGTCATTAACATTTCGAAAAATCCAGTTCATCATTCACATACTAAGCACATTGACATTCGTCATCATTTTCTACGTGATAATGTTGACATAGGTTTCATTAGAATGGAACATTGCAGAACTGAAAATCAAGTAGCCGATATCTTCACCAAAGCACTAGACAAAGGTCCATTCGAGCATCTTCGGTTGCTCCTTGGCATGATCTCTCTGAATTGAGGAACTTTACACCCACTATTCCCTCAATGCTTGACTAATTTGGTTCACATATATCATGAAGTATCTTGCTTAAACTGCCTTTCTTGGTCCTGCTATTTCATGAGTTTTGTATGCTTGAATTGCTAAGTCTTAGGGTCTAGCTTCTTTGTCTTTTGATTTGTGTTATTTACTTGATTGCATGCTAACATCTTATTTGAAACCCAAAACAACCGATTTGATGAATTGAACCCTCATTACAAGCCCACATGATAATCGGTTGTACAACCTCCCTCAGCCTTGATTCAGGTAAACGTTCCCTATGATCCTTCTTTGATAAACATTTTTACTGGGAATAATTATCTGACTTGTATTTTTCCTTACCATATGTTTGGATATACTGAGTTAGGATCAAATGAGTACATAGCTTAAGATAAACCATGGGGATAGATCCTGATCGTTAGATACACTCCATCCAATGGTTACAAATCAACCCTTGTCATTTACAACATTTATTAAAATGGGGTATTTAGGTAATTTACACATAACCCTAAATCCCAAATTTTCTTTTTGCAGGAAGTTTCTATGGCGTAGTTGCTTCCTCTCCATTCCGTAAGCTCATTCCTCTCCCTCCTGAAAGATGATTCCTCTACTCGCCACCATGAAGTTCCTTCCTCTTCCTTCCGCAAAGCTTTCCTGAATCTTTGCACCTGAAGCTTTGTTTGATCCGCGAAGATGTTGGTAGAAGAACTTCTGCTGTCAAAATTTGGTTTTCAGTTCGTTAATCATCCTCGTGACCGTGGTTTTCAGTTCGTTAATCATCAAAATTTAATTCAACGATCCATCTGTACAGAGTTAGGATTTAAGGTCGCCAATGGACGGCAACGAGTTGCAACTCTGGTTCAGCGAAATGGAGGGGTTGAAAAAAGAGATGGATCTCCGTCTAGTTGGTGTTAAACCAGAAATTGGGAGGGGGAAGGCTTAGATTCGTACGTCGTCGTTAGCGTGGTCGTGCGTTGTCATCGCGTCGCTTCTCGCCGGCGCTTCCATCGTCTACGATGTCTATAAGCCCGGCTTGGTAATGTACCCTCTGTTTTTGTTTATGCACTCAACCTGTTTGATGGAATGCCTCAATGAAAGTTTTGATTGTTGTCTCAGTTTCGATATTTTAAACTAACAAATCAGTGCATTTCGCTTCTTAAAATTTACATAAACGTTTTTGTTTATGCACTCAACCTGAGAGGGCTTCCAATGGCTGGAGATGATATTATTGTTGTAGAGTCGGAGGAGAGAGCTAGAATGCTCAGTGCTGGTAGGAAGAAGAAGTTTGAGAGAGACAAACTTCAAAAGATTGAAGAGGAAAGGTTTGAAATTGAAAATCCAACTGATGAAGCATTCGAAAGGGTTGAAATGCCAATTATTGTGAAGGCAGATGTGCAGGGAACTGTTCAAGCGGTAACAGATGCCTTGAGGAGTTTAAATAGTCCCCAGGTATAATTACTTCCACAAGTTGATAATGCGCTATTAATCTTAGTCCTTTGACTAATAGATCACACATAGGTTTTTGTGTAAATTCTCTTTTCTTTTGTGGGTAATTGGCGGAAATCATTTGCAAGATGAGTTTTTACAAGGATGTCATATATGTGCATTAATTTGTTGATTCCATCTGCTATGGTATCCCGTTTGACACTTTCTCTGATCACTTCTTCCAGGTCTTGGTGAAAGTAGTCCATGTTGGAGTTGGTCCTATATCTGAGTCTGATATTGGCTTGGCACAAGCCTGTGGTGCTTGTATCATTGGATTCAATGTGCGCAATCCTCCAAACTCTGTCAGTACCGCAGCTGCTCGTGCTAGCATAAAGGTAAGTTTCTACAAATCCAGAACCTGTATTTCCTGAGACAAATCTCAGATACGCATGAATTTGTTTCATGAATTAGTTTTGCTTTTTTCAATGGGTTTAGATAATGCTGCACCGAGTCATCTATCGCCTCCTAGAGGACATAGGTAATCTGATTGTAGAGAAAGCTCTTGGAACTCCTGAGACCCAAGTTTCTGGAGAGGCTCAAGTGCTTGGCATCTTTGAGCTCAAGGGAAGAAACAAATCTAAAGGCGAAGACGTAAAGATTGTTGGGTGCAAGGTGATAGATGGACGGGTTTTCAAGTCCTCTACCATGAGACTGTTGAGGAGTGGGGAAGTCGTGTTCGAGGGATCGTGTGTTTCGCTTATGCAAGAGAAGCACGATGTGGAAGCAGTTCTGAAGGGGAAGGAGTGTGGGCTTGTGCTACAGGACTATTTTGATTTCCAAGTTGGGGATGTTATTCAGTGTTTGGAGGAAGTAAAAAGGAAGCCCAAGTTCATCTCGTCTGACAATGGGGCCGTTCAAATCGAGTGCTGATCTTCTTCTTCTTGCAGAAAAGGAGGGTATGAGTTTGTTGTTAGGTACTAGTGTATAATACCAGGTGGAACTGCTTCATTGTTGCTTAATTGGAACACTCAACTAAACAGTGGCGTTTCATCAAGCGAAGGCTCTAATGCTTTGGTTGCTGATTGTCCTCGATCAATTAAATAGTTGTGCAAAGAATTTGGAGCACCTGAAGCTAACTTCACTCCTAATGTTTTTTCTCTTACTATTGCAGATTATGGGCTTCAATTTACCAGCAGAAAGATACGACACTCACCATTGCTCTTGGCTAGTGTTGTCCTGCTCTGAATAAAAGAATAAAGGATGATAATCCTCACCCTGTTGTAATGTTGTGTAGCTTGTTATTCTTATGTGGAAATTTTTCTTGTGTGTATAGTCGAATAATTTGTAAAAACCTTCTATTTGTCAATGTCTAAAGACATAATCACCCCGTTGTGGTGTTGTGTAATTTTTTATTGTTATGTGGAAATTGGCTTGAAAAAAAATCATGAACCTGAAAGAGAAAAGTCACGAACCTACAAAAGAACAGTCATGGACCTGAATGATCATTGACATGAACCTGTAAGTTAAAACTCATGAACCTATAAGATAAAACTTATTAAACTACAAGATAAAAAAACTCATGAACCTATAAGATAAAAAAACTCAAGAACCTCAGAAAAAACCCATGAAGCTATAAAACAAAACTAATGAACCTATAAGACAAAACTCATGAACCTGCTAGTTAAAACTCATGAACTTGCAAGTTAAAACTCATGAAACTATCAAATAAAACTTATTAAACAACAAGATAAAAAACTCATGAACCTACAAGATAAAAAAACTCAAGAATCTCAGAAAAAACCCATGAACCTGTAAACCAAAACTAATGAACCTATAAGATAAAACTCATGAACCTGCTAGTTAAAACTCATGAACCTATAAGATAAAACTTATTAAACTACAAGATAAAAAACTCATGAACCTGCAAGATAAAAAAACTCAAGAACCTCAGCAAAAACCCATGAACCTGTAAAACAAAACTAATGAGCTTGTAAGACAAAACTCATGAACCTGCTAGTTAAAACTCATGAACCTTAGAAAAATCTCATAAACTTGTAAAACAAAAATCATGAACCTATACGCCATAACTCATGAACCTACAAGTTAAAACTCATGAACCTACAAGTTCAAATGCATGAACCTGCAAGGAAAAACTCATAAACCTGCAAGATTATCGGCTTAAACTTCTCTTGTACGGTTTATCAACCTCTAAAATGTAGCCTATGAGGGATTTGAACCCACATCCATGTGAATACACTAGTGGAAAAAACACTTTTTGAGGCTCCCTTTTAGAGGCGTACATAGTACAAAATGCCTCAATAACGACTTAGGCAATCACTTTTTTTGGTTTTTGAGGCGGATAATTAATTTATACGCCTCAAAAATATTTTTTGAGGAGGGCAAATTAATATACGCCTCAACAAGTATCCGAAAAAATATTTCTCGCTAAAGTATTAGAGGCGGGCCAGGGTAAGGCCCGCCTCTAATGCTAACTAATTGAGGCGGGCCTCTTAAAGCCCGCCTCAACAAGTATGTCCAATAGAGGCGGGCATGTAAGACCCGCCTCTATTAGACCATTACTCGGCCGAGTCTCTGCCGACTCGGCCGAGTCGTAATACTTATAGAGGCGGGCGTGTTAGGCTCGCCTCTATAAGCTCAACCCTAATTAAAAAAAAAATAGCTGCACGCGCCTTCATTTTCCTCTTCGTATCCTCCTCTTCGTCTTCAATTCGTTCGTCCCGAGCTCCGACTTCATCGATCTCCTCCGTCTTCGCTACTTCATCGATCTCCTCTGTCTTCCCGACTTCATCGATCTCCTCCGCCTTCGCCAAGCTCCGTCTTCCCAAGCTCATCGGCTTCATCCTTTCCGCCTCCGAGATCGGCGAACTGTCGCCGCCTTCGCTCACGACTTCCGTCTACCCCAGCTTTCCGCTCGATTTCCCCCTTCTGTTACTTCGAATCACCGCTACGAAGAAGACGAAAGCCAAAAGAATTAACGGAGACAAGAAGCCCTAATTTCCTTTCAGTTAAGTTTTCTCCCACGTCTCTTCTATTTTCTTCTTCACTTTCTCCATTTCCTTGCTTTTTATCTCTACATCCTCTATGTTTTTAGCTTCATTTTGAAGGGTGGCCGACGGGAGGGTGGAGTTGGACGCTGACGACGCGGTTGGTGTAGGGTGAATCTGATGAGAGGTTGATGAACGTCATCGAGGTAATCGGGTGTGAAATCATGTACGATTTGAGAATTAGGGTTATGAAATTTTTATTTGGGGGGCACACGATTTGAGAGATGTGTGCGTCTGTGTAGGGTGAAATCATGTACGATTTGAGAATTAGGGTTATGAAAATTTCTTGAAAATTATCGCTTATCCATTGTTAACTGTCTGTGGATTTTTGTTTTCTTGCATTGGTTGTATCCATTTGTAGAGGTAGAGTTGATGAAGGAAAGATTTGCAAAGTTGTTGCTTAGAGAGGACATGTCTGGAGGAGGGAAGGGTGTTTGCACTGCCCTTGCTATTTCAAATGCTATTACAAATCTTGCTGGTACAAAATAACAGTTGCCTCAATTTGTGCATTATAGTTTGGTTCATATGTGTGGAAACCATACAAACAAGTCTATGAAGATTTTGTTACAACTTACCTTATAAATCAATCAAATTTTAGTTACATTCACTATGTCAATTTTTTAACTTTACAGGGTGCTAGGATTGTAATTTATGGCCCCAATTGCCCTCAATGGATTGTTGCAATGGAGGTTTGTGCAGCTCATAGTTTGATTTGTGTGCCTCTTTATGACACTAGGTATAACTCCTTTGTGATTAATCTGTAAAAACTTTTTTACATGTCAAATTTACTGATTCTGTTGTTGTGGGTACAGGCCCTGGTGCTATAAATTACATCATAGACCACGCCGAGATTGATTATGTTTTCGTGCAATTCAATGTCGAAGGTGCATGTAAGGGTAATCCAGGAGATGCAGGTTGTGGTGGAATTTTGAGGACTCCTACGGGTGATTTTCTGCTCTCCTTCAAATCTCAGATTGGATTAGTTACTGCTCTGTGTGCGGAGCTCATGACTATTCTCATTGTCCTACAATTAATTAGGGAAAAGAACTTCGATCGACGGGATGGATCATGCTGGAAATCAGGTATTCACTTAGAAGTGGGATATACCGGGCTTTAAGGTCATTTCTTGTGATGCAGTGAATGCATCGTTCTTTGAATTTAAATCTCTGCCTATTTGTTTTCTTTGCAATCTGTTGTTGGAATTGGGGTTTGGTTGTGGATCTTTAGATAGTGAATTCCTAATTATTGGGTTGAATTTTGAAAATTTAGCTGTGAGAAATTATAAATCTTGGATGATGTTACTTGTATGTTTTTATCAATATATAATGCTAGATGTTTTCCCTTGGACGATGTTACTTGAATGCTTCAAAATGTAAGATAAGTTTGATGCAAGTCTATAGGATTAGTATTATATGTAGTTGTTTTTGCTGTCATACAGTCATCTTTGTCCTTGAACAGATGAACAAGGACCACTTATATTTTGGGCCTAGATGTGCAGTCCACTGGCGCTGACTCGGCCGAGAACTCGGCCGAGTCAGCGCGACTTGTTGAGGCGGGCCTATAGAGGCCCGCCTCAACAAGTGTTTACTTATTGAGGCGGGCCTCCGAAGCCCGCCTCAACAAGTCCCTCATTTTGGCGCCAAAGTGAGGGACTTGTTGAGGCGGACTTCGGAGGCCCGCCTCAATAAGGTCCTTTTAGAGGCGTAAAATGCCCGCCTCAAAAAGTGTCCCTACTTGTTACAGTCTCCTTAGTTGAAGCGAACGGTGTTCGCCTCAATAAGTGTCCAAAGGCCCGCCTCTATAAGGATTTTTTCCACTAGTGATAAACACATTGCTCTACCATTTGAGCTAATAGGCTATGACAACCAATACACAATTTCAGCCTTTTGTCATTCAAATTCAGCACATGAAAGACGAACTGCACAAACCCAAAATCAAAGCTTTACATTCAAGTCCAAGAGTATAAAAACTCATGAACCTGCAAAATAAAAAAACTCAAGAACCTCAGAAAAAACCCATGAACCTGTAAAACAAAACTAATGAACCTATAAGACAAAACTCATGAACCTGCTAGTTAAAACTCATGAACCTTAGAAAAATCTCATAAACTTGTAAATAAAAATCATGAACCTATACGCCATAACTCATGAACCTACAAGTTAAAACTCATGAACCTACAAGTTCAAATGCATGAACCTGCAAGGAAAAACTCATAAACCTACAAGATTATCGGCTTAAACTTCTCTTGTACGGTTTATCAACCTCTAAAATGTAGCCTATGAGGGATTTGAACCCACATCCATGTGAATAAACACATTGCTCTACCATTTGAGCTAATAGGCTATGACAACCAATACACAATTTCAGCCTTTTGTCATTCAAATTCAGCACATGAAAGACGAACTGCACAAACCCAAAATCAAAGCTTTACATTCAAGTCCAAGAGTATAAAAACTCATGAACCTGTAAGATAAAAAACTCAAGAACCTCAGATAAAACCCATGAACCTGTAAAACAAAACTAATGAACCTGTAAGACAAAACTCATGAACCTGCTAGTTAAAACTCATGAACCTTAGAAAAATCTCATAAACTTGTAAATAAAAATCATGAACCTATACGCCATAACTCATGAACCTATAAGTTAAAACTCATGAACCTACAAGTTCAAATGCATGAACCTATGAGGAAAAACTCATGAACCTGCAAGATTATCGGCTTAAACTTCTCTTGTAGGGTTTATCAACCTCTAAAATGTAGCCTATGAGGGATTTGAACCCACATCCATGTGAATAAACACATTGCTCTACCATTTGAGCTAATAGGCTATGACAACCAATACTCAATTTCAGCCTTTCCCATGTTCATCCATTCCGATTTGCTGTGCAGAAATACCATTTCATTATCAGCAACATCTTCTTTCTCTAGCTTCATTGCAACCTCCAGTAGTTTGCACATCTCAGCTTCAAACCAGGCCTTGCTGAGCTTCACCAATGGGTGTGGATCAGTGATGCATTGGCCAATCTCTAGTATCCTAGAGTTGATGTGGTCGAAGAGGAGTCTTCTATGTGATCTTGAGCAACTAGTTATTGGATAGCTATTGTAACACCCCCAAATATATATCCTTGAAAGGTATTACCGCCAATGACCTCGGACTTTACATCTGAAGTCACCCCAGGCTTAACCCGTTTATATAAATCATAAAACAACAGTTATAATACAAAATATCATAACTTTTTATTAAAGCAAATGTTTCAGAATTACATCCATGATTCAAAATACATAATCAAATATATTATAGTGGAAGTCTTAATACATAAAGGACACAAGGGTCTTGATCTAAATGATCACCCGCCAAGGAATCTCAACCTCGTAAAACTCTTCAAAATTCCAACTGCCATCATTGTCGTTTCTAGCCTTCATCAGAACTGCAGTTTATCTGATGTGCCGTATGAGATGGATGACACCAGCCAATCATGCAAGGGAATATAACCGGTTGGTTAGTCTAATGAAAGACTATGCAAGGGTAAAACAGAAAGGTTCTAAGTAGTCGTATTAGGTTAGACTCATCGCTTCTCGAATAAAAGTCGATGACGATAGTCAACCACCATACTCCTACTGAAATATATGAAAAGGTATGATCAAGAGAAAGGACTCTGAAAGAATGAGTCTTAAGGAAACATATGAAGAGAAGACTCCAACGAATTGGGTCTTATCGGAAAGTATGACAATGTTTGGGAACATTAAAGTTTCACGCAAACGTTTAAAAGCGACTTGACTATTTGGGTCCACTGACCAACCTCACCGCATAATGCGAATTCAGATTCAGAAGGTGGACTTACTCTAATCGAAGCCCAGACGAGTTTCCACGTTGTACTTCTCGCCCAAGGTTCATTAATTATGTGCACTAAAGCACTTATCTTATTTAATTCCAAAATGTACATTTTATGTTATAAGCTTTTAAGATCTCTTCACAAGAGATATCAGATCTCCTCACAAGAGATATCAAAGGGAATACATCCCAGGGAATACATCCCAAATGGCGGCACCAGTTGTGTGCACATACCCTGAGTAAGGGTAAGGTCATGACCGAAGATACTAGGGAAAATCCTCCTAGCACCATTATCAAGAAACCACTAAACCTCGCAAGGTACATTGTGTTCCTACGAATACTCATTCTAACTAAATAGTTAAAACATAAGAGCCATAATTCACATCAAAGCCATAGAGGCCAATAACAGATATAATAGCGTTGTTTCTAGCAATATATACAACCTATTATAATATATGTATCTCAATCATATATATATATATAATAGCGTTGTTTCTAGCAATATATACAACCTATTATAATATCTCTTTTTAAATCACATATAGTTATCAAAATTGTTCCCAGATGAAAACAATATTCATCCCAAATTAATTAACAATTAAACAATTGATAATCAATATAAATATGGAATGATAAGCAAGAGTGAACCGCCACTTGCCTTATATTTAGACGAAGCTCAACGAAGCTCGAGACGACAGGTTTCCGAGTCCGAAATGAGGAAAAACTCAGATTATGATTTCCTACGGAATGACCCATAACGAAACCCTAAGTTAGATTCGACAATAAATAGTACGAATCTAAAGAAAAACGAACGAAATCGAAGGAATGAAGGTCCCAAATGAGATCACAAAGCCCAAGCCACAACCACACACGCCCAGGCCCACCGCGGGTGCGGCGGCTTGACCGTGGGTGCGGCAAAGCTACAGAGGCGAGACGATGACGATGACGACGACAACGACAACTCACCGGGGAAGACGATGGGGGCTCGACTCGTGGTGGCTCCGACTTCTAGATTCCCTGGACCACCCAAGCACCACCTTGAGAGCACCTCCTCTTCCTTTGGTAGCTCCGGCGACGACCTTGAAGAACTCCGGCGAAAGCTTGCAACTCCAGCAACAATGGAACGAGAGAGAGAGATTGGAGAGAGAGAGATTGGAGCTATCTTCCTCCTCCAAGCCTTCTCCTTTTATAGTCCAAGTAAGGAGCCCTGCTGGCACCTCCCCACCGCCTCAAAGCCGACCGAAACGGCAAGCAGCTTAGGTGACGTTCGGCGGAGCAGAAAAGAAATCATGACGGCGCGGGTGCGGTGGCTCTTACCGCGGGGTGCGGTGGCGACCAATTCCTGACCGCTGGGTGCGGTGGGTATGACCGCGGGTGCGGTGAAGGCAATTTTTGTGCCTTTTGCCCATTCTTTGACCGAGAAACCCACTTTTGACCGGGAAGAATTACGGTATGGGTTTTAACCCCGGGTTAAATATATTCGTACCCGAACAATTATTCTAAACCCCAAAAATACATCGAATGTATTTTATTCTACTCAAGGAATTATTACGGAGATCAAGTATTTAACAGAAAGTATGAACTTCTCTGAAAATAATTCAACTACAATACGAGTGTTTGGAAAACTTACCAAAATCCTCAACCTCATGAAGAAGAAGAAGTATCCTCCCCCTCCAGGGACAAAATTGAAGAGGAGGAGGAACATTCCATGAAGTCTATTGAGGAGGACTTGGGGCTAAAGGATGCATCTTTGGCGCCGCCTCCAACTCGCAAGCGAAAATTAGCTGATCTCGCTGCGATCGCTCTGGAGGAGGACGAAGAGGAGGAAGTACAGTTCTTAGAGCTTCGCAAGGCTCCAACTGCGCAGTCGACGCCGTCAAAATCAGGTGGTGATGAAACCGCCCCCAGACCACTAAAGGCACGGTTCTGTTCCGCTGCACAGACTGAGAAGAAGAAGGCAAAAACTGTTGGCAAAGGGAAATTGGAGCTTTCTGTTTCGAATTTTGCTCCAGACTTTTCAGATGGTAAGAAAATTCTCCCGCCGCTTTTAATCCGTGAAAGCTTCTTTGTTGAGCACAAAGTGGATGAGGTTTTGGAACTTCTGCGTTTCCAAGGATGGGAACGACTCTATTCTAACAAGGCAACTGTGAATGAGGTTCAGATGCGAGAGTTCTACCACTACTATCATCTCTCCAAGGCGGATGCTATGTGTGGGTCGACAAAAAATAGTGGTGAAGATTTGTCCTTCGCTCCTTTTTGTTCCAAGGTAATCTCCTCGCTTCTCTCTGTTCCATTGGGTGGTTTCTTTGAGGTTCCTGCGAGTGAGATCAATGAGGAAAAGTTGGCGTGTATGGAACAGTTGTTTGGTTCAACCACTGGGGAATTGCACACTGAGAGGCTGACATTAGCTCAGCGTGTGGCTTTCCACATCATCTCCCGGGATGTAGCACCTCGGCAAGAGAAGCGCAACACCATCACTCTCTGTGATTTGTTTCTGCTTGATAGATTTCTGAGGAAGGAGAAGATCGATCTCCCTCGAGTGATTCTGTGCCACATGGAACGATGCAAGGCAAAGTCCCACTCTTTGGCATATCCGGGGTTAGTGAAGATGCTACTGCTTCGCGATGAGTCTTACCGCGAAGAAAATGAAGTTTCTCTGGGTAGTGAGTTGGATTCGTCTGCTGTGGAGAAGATGAAATTTATGGGTGATTCGAAGGGAACGGGCACTGTGATTGCGAAGAAAGCTGCTGGTGAAGGAACGTCTAAGGGCAATTCGGTTCAGCATCAGATTATGGATGAGCTTAAACAACTAAACACCACCATGAACCTGCTCTTGGATCATTTTCTGAGCAAGGATGAAGAAGATGTTGAAGACCCTGAGACTTAAGTGTTCCCCGTCACTATCTAGCCTGTCTGACCCTTTGTTCTTGAATTTTAATGTTTTTATGACTTTTGCATAGTTGTTCCTTATCTTTTGAAGATAGATGTTTAGGTTCCTTAGCTTTGTACTTCTTACTACTTAATGAATGAAATATTTTGATCATGATTTGCATGCTAGTTAAGACTTTGTTTATTTCTGTGATCTTTTGATGATGCCAAAAGAGGGAAGTGTGGAAAATGTGATAACCCAATGAAGGGTTGATAACAGAAGCTAGTGCTAAGGAGAATGAAGACGCTACTTGAAGGTAAATCTTGCTATGTACTTTCTGAGGGGGAACTATGTCAATATCTTGATCGTTGTATATGTTCGACTACATGTGATTGACTTCCTACTTGACTATTTTGAACATGCACATTTTGAAGGAGTTTGTCATCACCAAAAAGGGGAAAGTTGTTGGAACGATGATGTTCCCTCTAGTTTTGTTGATGATAAACTCAAATGCATTTTATGGTCTTTAGTGTGACTATGAGTTTCAGGAACTAGATGAATAAAATGAACGATGAAAACCATATGATGAATCAAAACTAGAGATTGAGAGGAACAGAGAAGTCAACAATGGAACAACGCGTTGGAACAAACGAGGAAATGTGATGCGCGGTTGTGAAGAGGAGAAGAAAGGAACAACGCCAAGGAACGAAGAGACGTGCGCTGTTGCGCTTGCGATTTGCCGAATTTCCTATTTCTGGAAAGATATCTTGAAGAAACAACTTGGGCCGCAAGAGATAAAGTTGTTGAAGATCTTGTAGTTAGAAAAGATAAGAAAATATTGTATAGGATTATGTTATTTGATTTTCAGTAAGTAAAACTAGGGTAAATCATTAGGATTTCTAGACTATAAGAAAGGAAGTCGTCAACTTCATTTAGGTAAGCGACTACGGCATTTTGACAAAGCTTTGAACATTCGGTGAAGAAAAAAAGAGAAGAAGAACTTACAAGGACGAGACTTTGGTAAGTTGAGTACTTGTTAGGGTTTTGATTGTCTTAGGTGTTGTTAGGAACGTTACAATAAGAAGTCTAGATATCTAGGGGTAAACTAGATTGAGATACAACTTGCTTGATTGTAATTCCAGGATTAATAACACAAGTAGACATTTGAAATCCTACTAGGGAAACCTAGAGGTGGAAGTTTTTCTCAGTCAACTAGTTGGTTGATTGAGTTTTCCTCTCTAAGGAACATTGTCCGTTACTATGTTTTCTGTTACAATTTTACGTTGCCTAAGGAACTGGTCTACCGTTCCTTGTACTAACACACTCCATTCTACATGGACATTTTCCTATTTGTTGAATAATGAGTGTGTTAGTAAGAAACAACAAGATTGTTTCTTGGTCCGCAAAAATAAGTAAATAACAGTTAAAAGTAAGAGTGTAATTTCTTATAAAGAAAGCTCAATCAACCAACATGTTGATCAAGAAAAACCTCTACTTCTAGCTCGCGCTTGAGATCATGTTGCCTCCTCTGCAACTACCCCTTGAGCTATCATTGTTTTTGGATTTTGAGGTAGTTGCACCCCAGGAGCCCCCTTGCAAGCTTGTTCCACATGGTGACTTCACTTTGCCACTTGCGACTACTTGTGTTGTTGGCGTGTTGCCCCTCTCCACCTTCATCTTAAAGAAGGGGAGACACGCCAACATGGTTCATCCATTCTCTCTCCATCCAACACACACAAATCGAGAATGCTTCGTATTTAAGAAGGGGAGAATGATGAAACCCGGTCAGCCTCTAGCACCAGCAATGCGTCCACTGGCGACAGCGCCCTTGGCGTCCCCCATGGAACGTAGAGGTGGGCATAAAAAACCGAAACCGAATAATCATTCCGAAAAACCGACATATTTCTAGGTTAACCATACCGATATTTTTTCAAACTACGATATGGTTAATTGACCGAAAGAAAACATGGTTATTTGGTATGGTTACAGTTAGTGATAATTTTTAATTTGGTTAATTGATTAATCGAACATATAAATAATATATTTTTATAAAGAGAATAAGTTAATTTAGTGACTATGGATACAATTCAATGATTCTCTTAGTGTTTGGTTCATGGTTTGAATTTCCTTAATCTCCCTTCTTTCTAAATTTATATTGTTGTATTTAACTATTCTTCTATGCTTTGAATAATCTCTTTGTCTTTAGTTGAATTAATAATGATTTAGATTATATAAAATAACCAATAAATGAACTTTATAACAATACAAATATAAGTTTATTGGCAAAGAGGGTTTTAGGCTATGATCGTATTACATATGGGAACTAATAGATTAAAACTATTTTCCATAATATACTTTAGAAACCATAATGACTTTGTGATGGATATTTTTTATTCTAATCAAAGTTGATTCGCTTGCCAAATTAACACTGTAGTTTAAATATCTCACTTGATATTAATAGTTTATGTTTTAATCAACCTAAAAGAGAGAAGAGTAATAAAATTGGAATGAAGATAAGTGTTTTTTTATGAATTAGTAGTTAAGAATCAATAAATAATAATATACTTTTGTTAAAAAAAATGTGTTTCTTCAATTTTTAAAATTTTGGTTAACCAATTAACCGTAACGAACCGTACCGAAATATTAGTTAACCGATTATCGGTTAACTGGATATTACGGTACGACTATGGTATTGAAAATTAAGTAACCGAAATATCAGTTAACCGCACTCCGGTTAACCGAAACACGATTAACCGCCCACGCCCAGCCCTAAATTGGAACGTCTCACTAGCATTGTCAAACACATATTTAT
Source organism: Rheum nobile (assembly GCA_027886185.1). Taxonomy (NCBI): domain Eukaryota; kingdom Viridiplantae; phylum Streptophyta; class Magnoliopsida; order Caryophyllales; family Polygonaceae; genus Rheum; species Rheum nobile. The sequence goes on along the minus strand of WOAB01000580.1, from coordinate 1,293,121 downwards.
TTTGTGTCTTGATGTTTAAGACAATATTTATATTTCTAGCAACATCTTATTTTTAGTATGTTTTGTCTTGGGCTTTTATGTGTTTGACAAAGACCAATCCAATTAGGTTTTCTTTTACTATTGTTCCCTATAAGTACTTGTTTGATGATTCAATAAAGTGAAGTTTAGCTTGGTTAATTCTCAAAGTAGAGGCGTTCTCCTTGTTAACCAATTGGGCTTCACCCACACGGCTCAGCTTTCCACTCCAAGACCATCACGTTGGACTTCCTATCGGATCTTGGTTCATCACATTGAGTTGTCCCCCGAAGCAAGTCATCACGTTGGTGTTTCTAGTCGAAGAGAGCCGATTGAACGAGATTGTTGGATCAAAGGAGGCTACTGACCCGACATCGACAGTTCTTTCAAGGCATCTCGGCCCTAGCATGGGCCGATTCGTATCAATTGCTATCAGAGCCATCGTCTAGTTAAGTCAAATTATTTTTCTCTCTTGCATTCTTAATCAACCATGCACCCTCTATCTATCTTTTTACCCACCATCACCATTAAAATTGAAACCAAGGTAGACTTTTGTCCAGAAATCGTCCAGAAAATATTCTCTTTTCTGTAATTTTATTTCATAATCTTGTAGAGCATCTCGATACGAGTTTGTTCATATAAAATTAATCCAAAATGAACGTCGTGTGACCCTCAAAAAGCCCAAAAACCGTACCCTACCGCCACTGCCAAACCCTAAGCCGCTATCCTGCCTTTAGCCGAAACCTTAAACCGGGCACCCTCCTTTCCCTTCCCAACATAAATCATTCCATAAAAATATTATATTTTCTCGTATCATATTTCCTACTTTATATTACATATTTTATATTATTTAGATAGCAATATCTTTTCTTTGGCATGCAAGTAAATATTTTTGCTTGATTTATTTCCTTCTTGGACTTGCTTTTTCTTGCCTTTTAACTAAAAAAAAATATTGCTATCTTTGAACCTTCCAATTGAGCCATGCCCTCCTCACGAGCAACCAATAATCCTCCTACCTGAGCGTTAATTTTTGGGTTGCTTTTGAGTCAAGGACTTGACTTGATCGGTTGGTTCCATACCTTGGTGCATTTGATCCTCTTTTAGGTTTTGTTTCGCGTAGGTACCGACAACATGGTTTGTCGATGACCCGACCGGCGTCCGCCCGAGTGTTTCGATGTCGACGATCATTACGTGGCTCGAGACTAATGTGCACCTAGCCAGCATCCCCGTCGAGCCTCCAGGTTCCGATTTGAGTCCTTTGCCGACTATGACAACCCCATTGAGTTCTTGGAGTGGGTACAACATACGACTTATATTTTTATCCATCAAAACTATGATGAGTACGAGCAACTCGACGATGCAATCCGTTGCTTCACTGGCTACGCCCGTAGATGGTGGGACTGGCTCGACGAAGTTCGATATAAGGCCTTTGATTAATATCCACTTAACCGATAATCGGTTGTCTTAGATACAAGGCCTTTGATTATAAATAAACAAACCTAAAGCGTATAAAATGCTATATGTACCTCTATATTCTAGACTCTCAACGTCTTACGTTTTCCTATTAATTTCTCGCACTTCCCACCTTGATACTTATACACTTGAAATGCCCTATAAAATCAACATAATACACTCATGAAACTGATATTGTTAATATTCCAAAAAAAAACTAATTCGTAAGCAAAATAACTTACAAATTCATGATTCCAGATGCATCAGTCGTTCTGTTGCCTTGACCTTTTAGAGAATCGAAAAGATAGACCTGTGCTCTAAATAGGTCTATCACGTACAGAATCCAATGATTGCTGCATCATTTAAAAGTAAATTGATAAATATTAATGATTGCTTAAAATACTAATTATATATGAAACTTATTGAAAACACTTACTCTTGATTATATGGGAGCAAAAACAATTTGGCACTGTTAGAATCTTTAATCGTATTCTTAACAGTTTCAGCATTGAACACACGTTGCAAGTAATCTGCTGGTACAGTTGCATCGGCCCCGATTCTAGTGCTTGACACTATCTCATGACAAATGAACCCAATTCGAGAATTTTCAAATGCATATGTGTGATTGTCCAATAAATACCTGCACATTTAAAGGTATTTGATTAAACGATTATGAATGGTAATGTAAAAATGATTAAAGAAAAAACGATTAAGAATGATAGTTGACAATTAAAAGATAAAGACTGATCAAAACATTTACATCATGTAGACTTGAATCACAGAAATGTTTAAGCACGCCCCCTTAAGGAACTCTTCTACATCGGATACAGTGACGTATGTTTCTTGATCTCTCACATAATTCCAAACCGAGGCATCCAATGGGATGGGAGTACTATCATATATACCACCCGGCGCCGAAGACATAATAAAATGCAAGTATTTGCATGACTGGCCATGACCTCGAATTTCTTCGTTTTCTGCTTCCTTCCTTTTGGCGGCTGATTCTTCCGTTTTACGATCACAGCTACCAACCGCCTCTTTGTTGGACTGAGACTTAAGAGTTATTTGGACATGAAATTTCCAAAAAATAATAATGAAGTAACATTTGTATTATTGAGCACAAAGGTCTTACCTTTGTATTTTTGGCGCTGTCATCCACCTTTTTAGAGAGAAATGACTTGGACTTCTTTGTTGGGCATGGAGTATAGTCCTATATATAGAATTATAGATGAGCAAGAGTGAGTAATGTGGTGTACATTATTATTGAGCACAAAGGTCTTACCTCGTCGTCTTCGAAAATCACTAAGCGGATCGGCCATTGCACGAAACTACCTTGAGCACCGCCTAAGTTAGTGAAACCATCACCCGTAGGTACCGGAAGAATATCATCATTATGTCCATCATAAACAAAATCAACTTGGACTTTGTAGTGATCAGGCTTCATCGGTGTAAAGTGTTGGGACGATGCACCATTTGAGGGTTGTACCATACCATCCGCTACGAGCACTTTGTTACCAGAATCTTTATCCTCAAGGGCAAGATGGCATGGAGTCCTTTCCTGCATATAAAGTAAAATGAAAAATGCAATACTAAGGTTGCGGTATGGAATTTTAATTCATGTTATAAGAGGTCTTAGCATGAAGAGTTCATGACAATACTCAAACTCAATCATACATTTAGCTCATGTGGTTGCGGTGTGGAATCAGGACGAGTGGTATAGGAAGCATTAATATTAAGTTCAAGAACGGGAGTAGAAGTGGAGTTTGGTTGATTTATATGTAACATGGAGCGTAGTTGCTTTTGGAGGGCCTCAGCCACCCTTTTATCTAATTCACCTTCAAACTCCTTTCTAATTTCAGCTTTGATCGATTCGATCAGATATGATGAAGCTTCACTAGAACATCTTCTCCGTCGTTCTCTTGGACCGAAAGCAACTCTATAACCAACATTTCCACCCATTGCCTTGACACGGCCACGATGATCTTTTTTCCCAATAGCTTTGGTGTGGGCATCCCCATCATCCTCGAAAGTAATGTTTCCTTTTTCTTCTTCTTCGATATACTCCTCCTATAATGCCAATTAGGAAAGTATAAATTAGTTCATATTTCCAATTCTTAAGTAAATATTCATTAAAAAAGCACTACTTACAACTTTTCTTGCAATTTCTACGGCTTCCTTATCGTTCGGGTTAACTTCCCACTTTCCATCCTTACTTCGAACTTGATGAGCCAAAACCCACTCCTTTGATCTATATTTTCTAGCTCTAGGAACCGATGAGTTCACTGAGGAGCTACTTGACAGAGATAAAGCTACTTCCGATGGGAGTCGTCCTTCTTTTATCCACTCGTGTCGTTTTCTAATATAACCCGCCTGGCCGGTGAGATGAGGACAATTGTTTAATACTGCACTTGCCCTTGCTTTCTCACTACGAGCCTGTCAAAAGGCACATAGATTTATAACCAACGATTTCCGCTGACTAGAAATCTTTAATAGTAAAAAGAAATAGCATTATTACCAATGACTCCGGCTTGTAATATTCTCTAAGAAAAACTGACCAATCAGCCTCTGTAATGTGGTGGTAGATTTCCCAAGGCATCTTGTTTGTAGGATATTTCGACGGCTTTTGCTTCTTAGTTATCCATCGACGCACCAACTTGCTCTTGAAATCTCTAAATCGTTTTTCCACACAAGAATGAAATTATTTTTCCCTTGATTTATCTACATCCTCAATGATGTGGAACATAAGCTGTGGATTTTTACAATAAGTTAGATTAATTGTTAATATAGTATATATTTAAAACAATTTAAAATGTCATTATACCTTGGTCTCCTCCCAAAACCCTTGCCTCGTCTGCTCATCTATCTTTCGGTATTCTTTCTCGTTAATATTAATTCTTTGAGCACAACTCCCAACTTGATTTCCGTATTCTTTCGACCACTCGCCATCAGGGACATTTAACTCATTAAACTCAAGGTGCATAGGCTTTTTTACTTGAACTCCTTTTGACGGACCACGCCCTTTAGCGATCTGTGTAATCGCGCTAACACCTTGTGATTCATGATCACCTTGGGTAGGGAGAATAGCATTTCCACTTTCGTTAGACATAGTGGCTAGAATTCCTGCAATAAGCACACAAAAAAAGAATTCCTGCATCAAACACCTTCAGTGTGCCGCATCAGAAAATTAACATTCTTAACTAAATTTATGATGAATATAAATCAAATCTTTTGCTCTTCATTTTCACAAACTGGAAGCCCAATCAAGGAATCAATTAGGAAGGGAAAGGACTATGTCGTAAGGACTGATCTTAAGGAGTATTCCGACAAACCGATTAAGCTTCTAACAGAGCCAAACCTTCCTGTTTTCAAAAAAGAAAGTTAGGTCAAGCCAGGCCGAACCTACAATGATCTACTAATCACGAACTCTTATCTAATACAGAAATAAAAATCCAAAACCAAAATGGTTACACAACAGTAGGATCAAATCAAAAGCATTGAATAATAATACAGGATCAAGTCCAACTTGTACAATACCAAATAAGTCCAGAGAAAATTATTAAACATAATAGGAGTGCCATAAAGGTAGCACACTTACAAGGATTTGAATACTACTGGGCTCATACCCATATCAACCAATAAAAGATTCAATCTACGTCTGTAGATTGTATTTCCTTGTACCTTAGTAATCACATATATAGTCAACCTAGTTTAGCAGCCATCGAACCATACATAGTTTCTATCAGTAAAAAAATTAAGAAAAATCATGTAAGCCATTGAAACAAAGGTGAAGTTCACAACGGAAACATAAGCAAGCAATCGAATCAGCAATTATAAACCAATAAGAAGCTCAACAACTTCTGAAGTTATCAGCAACTTACTAGCAAAGCCAAGACAGAAAATTCTATCAAGCACATCTCGAAACTGAGAGAAGCATGTGAATCACAAAATCAAGCCCAGTAATAAATTAGAAATTAAGATTAATGTATACACAAAACACACAAATTCAGGCACGAGAAATCTGCTCTCGGGGACTCTAAATTCAGGCACGAGAAATCTACACAAAACACACAAATTCGAAATTCATGATTAATGTAACAAAAGACACGAGCTTTCAATAGGCAGAAAAAGAAAAGAAGAAGTATATAATTAAGATTGATGAAGTTGAGGTCGACGACAATACGAGCAAATTAAAGTGTAGAGTTTAGCGGAATTGGAGAAGTAAAATAGGGTGTCAGATGAGCTTACCAGCGGAATCGGGTGAGGTTGAGGATGGCATTTTGGTGAAACCTCGAGTGCATTGTTGATACTTGTTGAAGGGAGTATTAGAGGGAGCTCGGCGAAGGGAGATGAAGTCGGAGCTCGGGAAGACGGAGCTCGGCGAAGACGGATACGAAGAGGAGATGAAGGCACGGCAGCTGTTTTTTTTTATTAGGGTTGAGCTTATAGAGGCGGGCCTAACACGCCCGCCTCTATAAGTATTGGTATAAGAGAGGCGGACCTTACATGTCCGCCTCTATTGGACATACGTATTGAGGCGGGCCTATTAAACCCCGCCTCAACAAGCTTTAATTGAGGCGGGCTACTTGGCCCGCCTCAATTAGTTATCATTAGAGGCGGGCCTTGCCCTGGCCCGCCTCTAATACTTTAGCGGGAAATGTTTTTTCGGATACTTGTTGAGGCGTATATTAATTTGCCCGCCTCAAAAGATGTTTTTGAGGCGTATAAATTAATTATCCGCCTCAAAAACCAAAAAAAGTGATTGCCTAAGTCATTGTTGAGGCGTATTGAACTATGTACGCCTCTAAAAGGGAGCCTCAAAAAGTGTTTTTTCCACTAGTGGATGGAACCCAACCAGCCTCCAGCACCAGCAACGCGTCCATGGCGATCGCGTCCTTGGCGTCCCCCATGGCGCGTCTCACTAGCATTGTCAAACATATAGTTATTTTATGTGTCTTGATGTTTAAGACAATACTTCTATTTCTAGTAGCTTCTTATTGTAGTATGTTTTGTCTTGGGCTTTTATGTGTTTAACAAAGCCCAAGCCCATTAGGTTTTCTTTTACTCTTGTTCCCTATAAGTACTCGTTTGATGCTTCAATAAAGGGAAGACTTTTTGTTAACTCTCAAAGTAGAGGTGTTCTCCTTATAAACCCATGACTTCCCCAACTTGGTCCAGTCGTACCTATCGGTCCGATCATCTGAGGAAAACATGTTTGCCTTCTTCAAGCTATAACGTTGGCTTGATCCTTCAACCAAGATCATCATGTTGGTCCTGTTCGGATACCATCACGTTGGTGTTTCTAGTCGAAGAGAGTCGATTGAACGAGAGTGTTGGATCAAAAGAGGAAGCTTGCTCGACATCCTCGATCCTTTCTGTAGGATCGTGATTGTTAGAGTAATAACAAGGGAACTAAGAATACAGATATTCAGTTCCCTTCGCAGCGGAAATAAACAATCAAAATAAATGAACAAGTTCCTTATAGTGGAAACCTTCGATTGCCAACTAGCAATCTAGGATAAAAACCACTACCTTTTTTTCGAAAGGATTTCAAGGTCTACTTCTTGATTTCTTATCACTTCGGTTACAGATTACCCTAGGAACAAACACACAGTTTCTTTGTCTTACACACAGTTAGACAATCCTAGGTAAACTTAACAGCAAGTATAATCAATCACAGAAGCAGTCCTAACTACTAAGGAATTACATGAACTAGCACACAGCTCTCAGATTCCTTGACTGGTTCCTCTCGATCTTGGTTTGAGTTGACGATCTGTTTGAAGCTTCACACTTTGATGTTTGCTATGGAGTGTGATTCTGTTGTCATGCTTGAAGATAACAACGGAGCTTATCTTCCTTATATAGTGGATCCTCGAGATTGGATCTTCTCTTGGTTCCCACAGAGCAAGCTTGACCTAGGTTGTGTGGTAATCCTTGATTCACGCTGACTTAGACATGTACCAACAACCTAGGCAACTCAGAATCCACATTGGTTGGTCAACTGCTTTAGACAAGTCTGTCATGTCATTGTCCAACTCCTTTCGTCCGAGGTTCAGCAACCTAGACACTTTGGAACTATCCTCTGGATGGTGACAGCCTTGTGTCACGTCGCTTTCAGCAACCTTTGTCCGAGGTTCAGCGTTCTAGACATCTTGGAGCTTTCCTTTGGATGGTGACAGACTTTTAGAAGCTTTGCTCAAGTCGCTTTCACCATCTTTTGTCCGAGGTTCTGTGTTCCCAGCTTCATCGGGAAGAGCAAAGTCACGTGTTGCATTTCTGGGCACTTCGGGGTTCCTTTGGCTTGCTTGTTTGGTTTCTTTATCTTGTTTGGCTTCCATGGTTTCAACAACTGTCATGTGGTTCCTTTAAACACATCTTTGAAATAAAACATTAGTATCAAAGTATTTGTCATCTTCAAAAGTAGAGAAACTGAGGAAACGAACTCTCATGGGAACTGAGGTTCCTGAGTTCCGTTTCCTAACAATTTCCCCCTTTTTGATGATGACAAATATAAGGAACCTGGCAACATAATAAGGACATGAGATTCATGAGAACAGTTGAGCTAAGAGATTTACAACTTTATAAAGTAATGAGAGAACATTCAATAGTTGCAAATTCCCCCTAAGCAAATGAACTAAGTTATTCGAGTTCCCTCTCAGAAGTAGAACGAGTTTAGATTTCCTATAAGTCCAGTAGTTCCAAGAGTTCAAGGTTCCTATCTATTCTTCCCCCTTTTGACATCATCGAAAAGATTAATTTACTTATCAAGTATAGGATATCAATGTGAAATAAACAATTTCGTTAAACCCATGACAGTCACCATAATAGAAACTTAAGGCAAAGACAAATGATGCAGTAGAAACATTGCCAAAAGAGTTCATTAATCATTAAGGTCAATACATTGTCCAGAGATGCAAAGTGGAAAGAGGAACAAAAGATCACAAGCAGCTTGACATAGACAAAATAAGGATAGAAGAGGGGAGTAGGACCTTAGGGAACTACTAGCACACTGTGATGTTATAGCACTGGGAACTAGGAGAGACGTTCCTATGGCAGCGTAGTGGCCTCCTCTTCAGTTTCCTTCTTTTCTGCAGTTCCTTCATCTTGGCCTGTAGCCATCTCAGCGGCCTGATTGCCTCCAATTGCAGCCTCCAAGGTCTGTTGAATCACATCCACTAGACCAGATACAACCTTTCTGGTCTTTCCCATTTCAGTTACTTGATCACGGATGGCACCAGAGATAGCAGTGGTTCCTTCCGTGATGGCTTTTTCAATACGACCCAGTGAAGCTAGGATCGCAGAGGAGTCTTGAACGGGGTAGAGAGGAGGCAAGGAGCTTGGAGTGGCTTGGGAACTTGCCTTTTCCTTAGACAATTCCGCGTGCACATTAGAAGGAGCATCCAGATGATCTTTGGTTTTGAGCTTCTTGACAGTGGCCATGGTTAGGAACTTGCTGTAGGTTGTTTCCCTGAGGTCTGATGGGTATTGGCTAAGCATGGAGATAAGATTTTTTATGAGGTGAGGGAAAGGCAAGGCATGGGATTCATGGGATTGACAGAACTGCATATGAGCTAACACTAGCTTGGGGAGATCAACTTGGTCACCAGATAAGATTTTATCCATAAGGATGGCATCGGTGATGAGAACTGTGGCTCGGCGGTGAAACGGTCACAGATTCAAAAATCAAATACTCAGAAATGGCAACTGTTCAAAGCTGAGAAGACATCTCTGACGCTGTGAAATTGCCATAAATGTTGTCTTGGGAGGAGCGAGTTTCTACGAGCCGTTTGAAGAGCAGCCTGACCTAGTTCCTTTCTGGCGATTTTTTCAGTGTGCTAGAGGGATATATGGGAACCTTTGATGTGGGGTTTTAAGACATAGGACCTGAAAGTACATTCCCATAAAATAAATCAGGAAAGGCCATTTATCGCATCACACACTAATTCCCAAAGAGGGTTAAGAGAAGGATCATAGGGAATTAGATTGTGCAATGAGGCAAGGGAGGGTCATAGTACACAATCATCATTTCGGCTTGTATTGTAGGGTTAGAATGTGATCAGATTGTGACTTTTGGGCCAACAAAGAAACTTGGACAATGATTGAATTTTAATAAGAGATGAACATCCAAGGGGAAGAACTAGAAAATTTCTCAAAGCCTTTTGAGTAACCATTATGGATATGAGGGTCTAACGCAAGAGAAATAACAAAAAGATTCCAAGACAAAGACAAGTAAAGAGATCTAAACTAGTCAATCAAGGGAACTGGAGAGGAACTTTAAACTAAAGGAACTGCTAGTTTATAGGAATCATTCCCATTTCTAATCTAAGGTTCTCGAAGGGAGCTCTATTCAAGGCTTTGGTGAATATATCTGCAACTTGATCTTCAGTTCTGCAAAATTTCATAATGATGTTCCCTTTCTCAACATGATCTCTAAGGAAATGATGCCTTATATCTATATGCTTGGTCCTAGTATGATGCACATGATTCTTAGAAATATTTATAGCACTGGTGTTATCACAAAGAATAGTAAGAGGACCATAAGACATACCGAAATCCGTGAGTTGTTGCTTTAGCCATAAGAGTTGGGAACAGCAAGAGGCGGCTGCAATGTACTCAGATTCTGTGGTGGAGAGGGAGACTGAGATTTGTTTCTTTGAGCCCCATGACACAAGGCAAGGGCCTAGGAACTGTGCCATTCCAGAAGTACTCTTCCTATCCACCAAGTATCCAGCATAATCAGCATCAGTGAAACCCATCAGCTCAAAGGGACACTCTTTGGGGTACCAAATGCAGAGTGAGTCAGTTCCCTTGAGATATCGAAATATCCTTTTCACAGCAGCTAAATGTGTTTCTCTTGGACATTATTGAAACCTAGCACACAAGCAAACAACAAACACAATGTATGGACGACTAGATGTTAGATACATGAGAGAGTCTATCATACCTCTATAGAGTTTTTCTTCCACAAGAGGACTTGAGTGATCTTTGTCCAAATGAGTAATTGTAGAGATAAGTGTGGAGAGAGGCTTGCATGAATCCATTTTGAACTTTTTCAACAGTTCCCTGACATATTTTTGTTGGTGAATTTGTATGCCATCTTTCTTTTGGGTTATTTGCAATCTGAGGAAGAAAGTGAGTTCCCCTATTAGACTCATTTCAATTTCACTGCTCATCAAGTCTTTGAACTTATCTACAAGGGACAAGTTAGTGGAACCAAAAATGATATCATCAACATAAATTTGAAACACTAAGATGTTACCTTCTTCCTCTATAATGAAGAGAGTCTTGTCAATGATTCCACGCTTGTAACCATTGGAGAGTAGAAACTGGGCAAGACGATCATACCAAGCTCTAGGAGCTTGCTTGAGACCATACAAGGCTTTGTCTAGGAAATAGACATGGTCTGGATGATCACTGTCTTCAAAACCGGGTGGTTGCTTGACATAGACTTCCTCTTGAAGAATGCCATTGAGGAAGGCGGTCTTTACATCCATTTGGAATAGTTTGAAACCCTTGTGTGATGCGAAGGCAATCAACAACCTTATTGCTTCAATCCTTGCCACTGGAGCATAGGTTTCATCATAGTCGATTCCTTCTTGTTGATTGTATCCCTGAGCAACAAGCCTTGCTTTGTTCCTAATTACAGCTCCTGAGTCATCGAGCTTGTTTCTAAAAACCCATCTAGTTCCTATGATATGCTTATCCTTGGGGCGGGGAACTAGATGCCACACTTTGTTCCTTTCAAACTGATGAAGTTCTTCTTGCATGGCTTGGATCCAGTCTACATCCTTCAGTGCTTCACCTATGTTCTTTGGTTCCACAATAGATAAGAAAGCATTGAAAGCAAAGAAGGTTAGATGTTCGAACCTGACTGGAGGCTTGATGGTTCTTCTTTCTCTGTTGGGAGCTAGAGCATTTGATGTGGAGGCATTTTGATTTGAACATTCAGCCTCAACTTCTATGTTGGGATCACCTTATCCATTTAAGAACATGTGAGAGGATGAATCATTGATGTCTCCACATGTATTATCTTCATGTGCATGGTTCCCAGAGATGGATTGTTGTTGATTGTCCATGGGAACTGGTGGAGGAACTGGCGGAACAACTTGTGCAGCTAGGTAGGAACTGGGAGGTGTGATATCCTCATCTGGATCTTCTTGAGGTGGCTTGGGAAATGGATCTTCAAAGGGACTGGTGGTGTTCTGCATATTTCTACCAAGTGATTTCTCATTAAAAACAACATGAACACTTTCTTCTACCTTTTTAGTCCTTTTGTTGAAGACCTTGTATGCTTTCCTGCTTGAGGCATATCCAATGAAGATCCCTTTATCACTCCTTGGGTCGAATTTACCAAGATTATCTTTTCCATTGTTATGCACAAATCATTTGCATCCGAACACCCTAAGATGTGAGATGTTGGGAACTCTTCCTCTTAGAAGTTCATAGGGAGTCTTCTCTATGATTGGGCGAAGCATAGCTCGATTGATGATGTAGCAGGCTGTGTTGATTGCCTCAACCCAGAATGATTGAGAGAGTCCACTTGAGATGAGCATAGTTCGAGCCATGTCTTCTAAGGTTCTATTCTTCCTTTCCACTACTCCATTTTGTTGAGGAGTGTATGGTGCAGAGAAGTTGTGATCAATGCCATGCTCACTGCAAAAGGTTAGAAATTCTCCATTTTCAAACTCAGTACCATGGTCAGAACGAATAGAATTGATGGGGCAATCGAGAGATTTTTCTAACATGGGAACCAGATCCTTAAATCGTCCAATGACTTCACTCTTAGATTTTATAAAAATTGTCCAAGTGAAACGAGAGAAGTCATCGACAAGAACAAAGATATACTTGTTTCCTCCTAGGCTTTGAACTCTCATGGGTCCACAAAGGTCCATGTGGATGAGTTCAATGGGCCTTGAGGAACTTACCATATTTTTGGATTTGAAGGAACTTTGAGCTTGTTTCCCTTTTACACAGTCTGAGCATGGTTCCTCAGATTTGCCACTTAACTTTGGGAGGCCTCTGACTAGTTCCTTTGAGTGTAGCTTTTGGATCAATTTAGTGCTAGTATGACCAAGATGTTGATGCCATAAGTCCGTTTGATCATTCACAGTTGAGAGACAGAGTTTCTCCTTAGGAACAAAGGATGGGTCAACAACATACACATTGTTGAACCTTTTACCTTTTAAGATGATTTGTCTCGAGGAGTCAAGGACAGTGCATTCATTTGATTTGAATCTAACTTCGTTGTCTCCTTGACCACACAGCTGTGACACACTAATTAGATCAAAAGCGAGATTATCAACAAGGTGGACTTTGTTTACCTTAATGTGGTCATTGAGATTCACGGTTCCTATTCCATAAATTTTCCATTTGCTTTCCAAAAGAGATGTTCCCTCCTTGGAGAGGTTGAAGAGAAGTCATTTGACTTCTTCTTTCGGTCATATGGCACGAGCAACCACTGTCAATGTACCATAGTTGAGGTTGCCTCTCTTCTTTCTGCACATAGGGAAACTAAGATTTCTTAACCGAGTGAAGCTTGGCTTTACTGGGGGGATTAGCATGTGAATTATCATTGCGAATCTGTGAATGACCAGGGAACTGATTCCTTTCACTGTAATAAGCACTTTTCTCATTATCATAGTTTCTTTTCTTAGGACACTCAGTGTTGTAATGACCATTCATATCACAATAGAAACACAGACGATTGTACACAACATGTCCATATTTTCCCTTTCCTGGCCTAAAAGGTTTGTTATTTTTTATTTTATTGAAATCAACATTATTTCTAACCTTACCATGGGCCATGTCCATGTACCTTTTGTGAGCAAAGGAGTTAGTGAACCACTTGTCTTTAGGAGACTCTTTCTCCTTTCCCTAAGGTTCCCTTTCAAAGGCCTTAGGGTCCCTTTTTGGACTTTCAGAACTTTCTTTGAGACGCTTGGCAACCTCAGCCTTGTTCTCAAGCACCATGATCTTCTCTAATAGGAACTGATTCCTATCTCGAGAAGTCGCAAGAGAAGTACTGAGGTTCTCATTCATCTCAACAAGTTCACGTCTAACCTTTTCATTTCCAGCATCATTATTGATCTTGTTGTCAATGTATCCAACTCCATGACGTTGTTTCACAAAGACAGTTTGATTGATCGTTTTTTTCATTTATAGAGTCAGTGAGAGTATCTAACCTATCAAATATAGATTGAAGCAAATTATTTCCAGATAGATTATCATGCATAGGAACTGTAACAGATTCTATCTTAGTCTTACTATAGGATTGGCAAATTTTAAGGTGACTAGCATGCACATTCCTAATATCAATGAGTTTGGAGTGGGTTTCAGCTAGATCTTTCTTCAGTTTCATCAAGTTTCTTACTCCACACAGAGTTCTCAACAGTTAGGCAAGTAATCTCATCTTCACAATCATCAAGTTTTTGTTGAAGAGCACTCGTTTCCTTTCCTAGTTTCTTTATGATTTTTAGAAGTTGTTTCTTATCACAATCAACTAGAGATTTTAGGAAGTCATCAGAAGTTACCTCAAGTTCTTTTGAGTCGCTTGAATCTCCTTTTGCCATGAGACATCTTCCTCCAGAGAATCCACTCAGATCTAGTTCCTCATCTGAGTCTTCTCCCCATGAGGCCACAGGAGCCTTCTTCCTTTGAGGTATTTCATCTTCTTTGGAGTCTTCTTTGTTGGGACAGCTCTTAGCGTAGTGCCCCTTTTCTTTGCATTCATAGCAAGAGACATCTTTGAGATCTCTCCTCGGTTCATTGTGAGAGGAACTGCCCTTTTGGAACTTTCCCTTCACAAAGAATTTTTTGATGTTCTTTGTGAAGAGAGTTGTAAGTTCGTCCTCCTCATCTTCTAGGTCTGAGTTCTCCTGCTCCATTTCAAGCCTTGTGAAGGCTTTGAAGATTTTGAGGGCAATTCCTTTCTCCAGTTTCTTGTCAGCATTGACCTTGGTGTGTTCTCCTTCTTCAACCTCCAGTTTCCCTATGATTTTAGTCAAGGGATAGGATTGAATGCCTGGGGTGTTCTTCATGATTCATTTGATGAGGGTGAACTTAGAGTTAAGTCCGTTGATGACCACCAGTGATTTGGAGACTTCATCAAGGGTGACCTCAGCCGTTGTTAGCTTTCCAATGAGCATGTTGAAGCGAGAGTAATACTCAGAGATGGTTTCAGTTTCCATCATTTTGAATGTGTGGTATTCTCCTTCTAAAGCAAACTTCCGGCTTTGCTTTAGTTCCTCACTTCCTTCATGCATGTCCTTGAGTGCTTGCCACATTTCTTTCGCCGTCTTGATTCCTATGACTTTGTCCATATCTTCTCTATCCAGTCCATTGAGAATGAACTGTCTAGCCTTGGCGTTCTTTTCCATGATGACATAGTGCTCAGGTTTCCAATCTTCTTCCTTTTGGTTGAGATCGACATGGCCATCTCCATTCTCGACTGTCCTCCAACATTGGTGGTCATTGGTCTTTATGTGGCTTTCCATGCACTTGGCCCACCATGTTTCTTCTCCCTTCTTTCGGAGATGTGGTTTGTTGGTGGAGATTCCGAGCTCGAACTTGCTTGACTGAGACATCTTAGATCTGCAAACTTAAACAAAGATCTAGAGCTTTTCCTGCTCTGATACCAATTGTAGGATTGTGATTGTTAGAGTAATAACAGGGAACTAACAATACAGATATTCAGTTCCCTTCGCAGCGGAAATAAACAATCAAAATAAATGAACAAGTTCCTTATAGTGGAAACCTTCGATTGCCAACTAGCAATCTAGGATAAAAACCACTACCTTTT
Source organism: Rheum nobile (assembly GCA_027886185.1). NCBI lineage: Eukaryota > Viridiplantae > Streptophyta > Magnoliopsida > Caryophyllales > Polygonaceae > Rheum > Rheum nobile. The sequence goes on along the minus strand of WOAB01000580.1, from coordinate 1,277,859 downwards.
TTTCGAAAGGATTTCAAGGTCTACTTCTTGATTTCTTATCACTTCGGTTACAAATTACCCTAGGAACAAACACACAGTTTCTTTGTCTTACACACAGTTAGACAATCCTAGGTAAACTTAACAGCAAGTATAATCAATCACAGAAGCAGTCCTAACCACTAAGGAACTAACTCACTTACAGTCACAGGAACTAGCACACAGCTCTCAGATTCCTTGACTGGTTCCTCTCGATCTTGGTTTGAGTTGACGATCTGTTTGAAGCTTCACACTTTGATGTTTGCTATGGAGTGTCATTCTGTTGTCATGCTTGAAGATAACAACGGAGCTTATCTTCCTTATATAGTGGATCCGCGAGGTTGGATCTTCTCTTGGCTCCCACAGAGCAAGCTTGACCTAGGTTGTGTGGTAATCCTTGATTCACGCTGACTTAGACATGTACCAACAACCTAGGCAACTCAGAATCCACATTGGTTGGTCAACTGCTTCAGACAAGTCTGTCATGTCGTTGTCCAACTCCTTTCGTCCGAGGTTCAGCAACCTAGACACTTTGGAACTATCCTCTAGATGGTGACAGCCTTGTGTCACGTCGCTTTCAGCAACCTTTGTCCGAGGTTCAGCGTTCTAGACATCTTGGAGCTTTCCTTTGGATGGTGGCAGACTTTTAGAAGCTTTGCTCAAGTCGTTTTCACCATCTTTTGTCTGAGGTTCTGTGTTCCCAGCTTCATCGGGAAGAGCAAAGTCACGTGTTGCTTTTCTGGGCACTTCTGGGTTCCTTTGGCTTGCTTGTTTGGTTTCTTTATCTTGTTTGGCTTTCATGGTTTCAACAATTGTCATGTGGTTCCTTTAAACACATCTTTGAAATAAAACATTAGTATCAAAGTATTTGTCATCTTCAAAAGTAGAGAAACTGAGGAAAGGAACTCTCATGTGAACTGAGGTTCCTGAGTTCCGTTTCCTAACACTTTCACAACGTCTCAGCCCTAGCGTGGGTCGATTCGTATCATGTGTTCAACAGTTCCTTTGAATCGTTAAACCATCTGTTCTAAAACTGCCCAAAACAGGCTGGAACCGGAACCGGAACCAACTGAAACCGGGCTAGGCCGGTTTCGGTTCCGGTTCATGATTTCATAGAATCGTGGAACCGGCGGTTCGAACCAGTTTGGAACCGCCGGTTCTAAACCGGTTCGAAACCGCCAGTTTCAAACCTATTATGCAAGTGATGTTCCATAATAAAGGTAAGAGAAATACGCGAGCTTTGATTCCTCTAACCCCAAGAGAACACGTAAGCAACTTAATTACATTCAAACCCTTTATTTTTCCATTTTTTTTCCTTATCATTTTGTATAAAAGACAAAAGCTTATTATGTTTTTAGTCTAAGAATTTATTTTATAATAAAAATGTAAAAATTAAATGAATTAATGTTATTATTTTCTTCTTTAATTCATCTTTTTTTTAGTTGGAATTTTTTCAAAAAATATTATTTTTAAAAATATTAATTTTTATCCGGTTCAAGTCTGGAACCGAAACCGGCTCAAAACTGGCTGAAACCGGCAAAACCGCACGGAACCGGACTTGGTCGGTTTCGGTTCAAGATTTTTTGGAACCGGTGGTTCTAGAACCGTGAATATCTCTAATGTGGTGGTTCAAATTCCACCCTTCGAAGATCTTTCTCCATCATCTCCTTGGATTGAGACAGCCTTGGCACCGTTCCTTTGTCATCTCCCTAATACTGCATCTTGGAGATGTTGACAACCTCCAAATCAGAGCCTCATACTATTTCATTCTCTACCTTGTAAAGGTGTTCCCTCTCAAATAGTAGCATTGTAATCTCTAGGTAGGGTAGGGAATGGTTGTTATCGGTGCACTTCCCCATGTGCTAGATCACAACCCTTGGGAGATCAATCTTCTCCTTATGCAGAAAGCAGTCGAGAAGGAGAATATCAACAATGGTAATTGTTTTGGGGCAAAAAGATCAATCGACCTAAATCGCCTTAGACGGGGTAACGAGTCGATCGGATAATATAAAATAAATCCAAACCAAATAAACAATCAACCACGTAAAGAATAGATGCAAAATTGTAATATGGTATATTGATCAAATGATGATAGAATCGGATCGATGTACAACTTATCCTTGAAGAGTAAGGGATCAAGTCCTGTTCGACAGGCGGTTCTGATGATTCGACCGGCTATGATCGGGTAGTATCCCAGGGGATTCGAGTGAGAGCGAATGTGCTGGTAAGCTTTTTGGAGAACTGAGTGAATGAGTGTTGCCCGAGGACGTGTTTTTCGTCGATCATTTCTTCATGGTCTATTTATGGTATCTTCTTCTTTCGTCCGTTACTACCTTCGTAATATTCTCCATTTATTCCATGAGTGATCTCCGGGATCCCTCTTGAATGTCATCGCAATCTTGTACTCAATGTGTTTACCGTTTGCCTTTGATTGAGCAATTAATGCTCTAGGCGAAATCTTCGGAGCTGGTCGAATCCCATGCGTTCGAGGAGTGTCCGACGCTTCTCTCTAGTCTTTTCTGGCCTTCTTCTTTGCTTGAACCTTGGCCCAATCTGCTTGTACTGATTCCTTTGGAGCATGTTGGGCCCAACAATAGCCCCAAGTTGTTTTGGGCTGAAGGTAGTTGCAAATCAGATGTCCAAACAACTTCCCTTCCACATGATCTCCACCCTCCGATCTGGGTGCGACAGGCGAGGGCTACATGGCGATAATCCTGTAGCACGATGGGACGTCTCTGCGACCTGACGATTCCCTCCATAAATCCGAATTAAGTTCTGACGGTTTTGCTTCATCTTCTCCATTTGCTCTATGATCTGGTAGGCTCTCTTAGGCTTCTCAAAAAATTGGTTTTTGATTTCCTCCCCTTTCTATTCTGGAAATGGTTTCCAATGATTCGTTCGAGTCATCTGCTACTCACTCGAACTCGAGTAAGAACGAGGCTCCCCTCCCCCTTTTCCTTTTGAAAGAGGCTAACGCTCTGACGGGGACGTTGACGGAGGCAGAGTTGGAGCAGATCCTCCAAGTCGGAGGCTTTCCTCCTGAGACAGTCGCGAGGTTGCCGCATCCGGATGAGAGATCTGACGCCCGCTATGAGGGATGGGTTTGTTTCTATACCTACCCATTCCGGATAAATCATACGTTTTCGTTTTCCCCTCTTGTCAAGGATTTTTTAGCGACTTTGGCGCTTGCGCCGTGTCAAGTCATGCCACAAGCGTGGCGGATCCTTAGGGTTTTAGATCTATTCAATTCTCAGTCTGGGTCCGGTTTCAATTTTGACGCCCTGTGGTACAATTACTCTCTGGGGTCGAAGAGTTCCTCTCGGGTCCAATTGCGCATTCGCCCGAGTCGAAAGCCCTTGGTGGCTAACCTTGATGTAAACGATTGTGGATGGGGATCGAAGTTCTTCTTCTTCGAGCGTTCGTCTCTGGAGAAGGGGGTGACTGTTCATTTCTTCTGTCGGAGTGGCGAGTTGAGAGTACGTATTCGACTTCTCTTTGCCCATTTATGTGTTTTAACCCTTTGCTTAACTCTTCTTTTTTGTAGTCCCTGAAGCTGAGGAGTTGGAAGTGGACGCTCAGTCGGAAGGCCTGACAAATATTATCCTCAGCATCCCTGCGTCAGAACGGAAATTCGTAAACATCAACCTGTTGTCGGTCGCCCCCACCACTCAAGACGTCATGTCGACTCTTTCGTCATCCCGGGTTAAGTGTAAGTTTTTATTCGACTCATGTATCTTTTCGTCGTGTGCTTGCGTCTTATGTTTTGTCTGATATGTCAGTGTCTCTGTTTTGGGGCGAAAAGATCGAACGACCTAAATCGCCTTAGACGGGGTAACTAATCGATCGGGTGATAGAAAACAATCCAAACCAAGCAGATACTTGACAAGCAAAGAGTAAATGTAGAATAGCGAGATGATTTTATTAGATAATGTATTGATCGGATCGAATCGAGATACAACTTATCATAGTTTAGACCGAGTGGTCGTGTAGGACTCGACCGATGACTTTTAGGTGGCGACCGGTGGAGAGTAAGCACAGATGATTGCTAGAGAGCTAGGTGGGCCGCGTAAGTGTTGTTCTGATCCGTTTGTTGAGCCAGAATGCTTGTGTCTCCAGCGTTAATGTGTTCGTATCTTCTTATCTTTTTCGTCGTCCAAATATGGTAAGTTCTTTTCCATTGTGACCGTTGTGTTTTTCTAATATCTTCGTCTTCAATGCCGGGAGCAATGGCAAGGATTATGCCATTTAATTGCTGCAATTATGGTGGTTTGAATGTTGTGGACGTTGCGTGATCTGGGCATTAAATGTATGGCGAGATTCTCGCGATCCTGTCGGAGGGCATTCGACCAGAGAAGTCTTGTCGCCTCCTCTGGGCCTTCTCCTTTGTTCTTCCGATCTGCAATGGGCTTGGGCTCGATTCACTTGACTCATCTTCTCCGGGGATGCCAGGCCCAACAATAGCCCCAAGTTGCCTTGGGCTTTCGGTTTAGGCAAGTAAAACGGAATCCGTGGCAACTTCTCTAGACACGATCTTCACCATCCTTTTTTGGCACGTTTGCTCAGGGTTACGTGGCGCGTGATCGGGGCATGATGCGACGCCTCTACAAATCTTCACTTCCCTCCATAAATTCATAGGAGAGGGAATCGATTAGTCTTCATCCCATCTTCCTTTGCAAGTTTCTTCTGGTAAGCTTCTCGATCTCTCTCGCCATAGTTTTCTGATTTCCCTAGTCATAGCTCTTTGATCTCTCTCTCTTTCCATTCTCGAAATGGTTTCCATCGAGGCTTCTGAGTCGTCGAAGACTCTTTCCGATTCTCGTGAAGGCGAAAATCCTCCTCGTTTCATTTTGAAGGAGTCGGATGCATTGACTAGCACTTTGTCCCAGGCAGAGCTGGATCAAGTTCTCCAAGTCGGAGGGAGTTTGAAGAGTGCCGATCAGGCATTGAGGAGGAGGTGAAGCGGGCTCAGATTGCCGATGGCCAGATTGTTGGCGATGTCGGGGCCTTTTATGCTGTGAAGTCGCGCATCGAGATGATCGAAGAGTTCAACGAGGGCAAGCATGAGCTCTGGGACCTGAAAGCGGAGAAGGAGACTCTGGACTCCATGTTCCCAAAGGGCGATCCTGGTCAGGAGCTGTTTTGCTTGGCCGGCGTCGGAGAAGAGGCCGTGGATGAAGGCGCCGATGAGGATGAGGCCCATTCTGGCGATGTCGAGCCGACTGACGAGATAGCATCTCTAGAGCCAGCCCCTGCGGAAGGTAATGCCATTGTCCCCGACGTCTAATTTGTTTTCTTCGCGTAATATGACTTTGTTTGCCCCACTTGTGTGTGGGTTTGAATATTATGTGTTTTGGCGACCCGTCCACCATCGCAGGTTGCATGATATTTCTGAATGATTGTTGGTAAAGTCCTACAGATGTGTAGGTAGACAATGTGTTTTGGCGACCCGTCCACCATCGCGGGTCGCGTTTTATGTATAAAAATGCTTTTATTCCGATGCAATTGCGTTTTTACATATCGAGTCGTATGCTAGTTTGTTTCGTACATGTTCGTCGGACTTCCTAGGAAGTTGTCGACGACGTTTTGTATTTCGTATGTGTCGGTTTCACCCGTGTGCTCCGTTGAGTGGGGTTTCACCGTATGTATGTATGTAGAGCAGGCATGCGATGTGTTTGTGTATGTGTTAGTCATGACATTATGCCAGGGAGGTAAGCAATATGTTTTATTGCGTAAACGTAATAAGGTGTTGTACCTTATGTTTTGTGTAAGGCAGGCGGTGTTCCGACGTGCCTGTGTTGTCATCTCCCCATGTTCTGATCGATCATGTAATGTAATGTAAGCGCTTTTTTGTGGATGACAGGATCCAATGTAAATATTGTTCTGCGTTTGTGTTTTTGTAAGGAGGAAGTCCTCGCTTAGTGTCAGATGATGACATGTAAAAGGAGATAGCGATGTACATGTGATAGCATGCGGTATGTATGCGACATGTAGCAATGTATATGTGATAGCATGCGATTTGTATGTGACAGATAGCAATGTATATGCGATAGCATGCGATTTGTATGCGACAGATAGCAATGTATATGCGATAGCATGTGATTTGTATGCGACAGATAGCAATGTATATACGAGGTATAAGATTTGTGTGATGTTTTACCTCATTGGTTCAGAAATGGTAGAGTTTTAGATGTGCTACGTTCCAACTCCTCAGGATCGGTTGTCCGTCTTTATCCTTTAACCGATATGCTCCCTGTCCGACCACTTCGGTGATCAAGTAAGGTCCTTCCCACTGTGGTGCTAGCTTTCCGTCAGATGGGTTCTTAGTGTTCTGGAAAGTTTACCTGAGGACCCAGTCTCCGACCTTGAATGCCTTGATTCGGACGTTCTTGTTATAGCTCCTTGCGACTTGTTGTTGGAACCTGACCATCCTGATTCGGGCTTTCTCTCTGATCTCGTCCATTGTGTCCAGATTGTGTGCTAGTTCGATGTCATTTTGTTCATTTGTCTGAAGGTTATAGCGAGCGGTCGGAACCAGTAACTCAGCCGGGATGACCGCCTCGCTCCCGTAGACGAGAGAGAAAGGCGATTGCCCAGTCGCATTCTTTGGAGTAGTCATGTCGGACCAGAGAATAAGTGGGAGTTTGTCTGCCCATTTGCCTTTAGCTCTTGTGAGGCGTTTCTTGAGGTTGTTGATGATGATCTTGTTGCTGGATTCGGCTTGTCCGTTGGATTGCGGATACCGAGGTGTGGATGTGACCAACTTGATGTTCCATTGATCGCAAAAGGCTCGAGTCTTATGACTGATTAATTGGGAGCCGTTGTCGTACACGATTTCTGACGGGATGCCAAATCTGCACAAGATATTGCGTTTTATGAATGAAATGACGTGTTGATCTTTTACCTCTCTGTAGGCTTCGGCTTCGATCCATTTAGAGAAGTAGTCCGTCATGGCAAGGAAGAAGACTCTTTGACCCGACGCGGAGGGGAGCTTTCCGACGATGTCCATTCCCCATCTCATAAAGAGCCATGGAGCTAGGGTCGAATGGAGGAGCTCTAAAGGCTGATGATGGACGGGTGCGTTCCGCTGACAGGCGTCGCATCTCTTGGTATATTCCATGGCGTCTTTGTTCACCGTTGGCTAATAGTTCCCATTTCGTAGGGCTTTACCCGAGAGGCTTCGTCCGCCGGTGTGGTTGCCACACTCCCCTTCGTGCAATGATTGCAAGATACAACCGACTTCTGGAGTCTTGAGGCATCGTAGGAGTAGTCCTGTAACAGACCTTTTGTACAAGATGTTATCTATGATATCGTAAGAGAGTGCTTGTACCTTGAGCCTTTTTTCTTCTGTCTTGTCGTCGGGTAGAATGTCGTCTTTCAACCATCTAATGTAAGGTAGTATCCAGTCGTCATTGGTGTCGACGATGTCTTCTTCTGGTCGGTCGCCTATTTCCATGGCGACGAGTTCTTCAAGCGATGTTGTTGACTCGACGGATGTCCTTGGGACGGCTGGCGTCATGATGTGGGCCAATGGTATGTGTGGAAATTCCTTCGGATCTAGGACGGATCCTAGATTATCGAGTGCGTCAGCTTGGGAGTTAAGATCCCTGGGCACTTGTCTGATGTTGAATGTTTGGAATTGTCCGATCAGTTTCTTGGCTACCTCCAGGTAGGCTATCATTCTGGCATCCTTGGCATTATACGCCCCTTGTATCTGGTTTACGACTAGCAGAGAGTCGCAAACGACTTCGATCTCTCGGACCCCTAGGTCGCGAGCCAGGATGAGTCCGAATATGAGCGCTTCGTATTCAGCTTCGTTGTTAGTCGCATCCCACTCACATCTGATAGCTTAGCCGCGGAGTATGTGTTTCCACATATATCTGATCCACCTGAAATGGTATTGACAACTTTTGTATGGACGGGAGATGGGGGTTTGTTCTTTTTTACCTGATCTCGACGTTCCATGGTAGCCTTTGCCCGTTCCGAGATTACGTCGTGCAGGAGCCCCTGTGAGAGCAGCCTAGCAACTTCCTTCCGCAGGGCGATGCACTCGTCGGTCGAATGACCGTGGTCGCCGTGGAATTCGCACCATCGACTCATGTCCTTCTTGACATTCGGTCGGTCGCTCTTTCGGGGCCATCTTACCTCTTTTCCATATTTGTCGAAACTCTTGACGATCTCCGACACGGAAACATTGAAATTATAAGACTGGACCCTAGGAGGCAACGCCGGACCGTCTCTCCATTCCCGTGACCTGTCTTGGAAAGAGTTTACCTGATTTGGTTCGTTTCGATTACGAGAATAGGGATGAGATCGTCTGTCTCGACGGTTGTCGGAGGGATGTTTACGGTCGGATGGATCGGGTCCGCGTGAGGCTTTACGCGACTCACGGTCCTCTTCCAATCTTACCTCGGCCATGGTTTTGGCCTGGACATCTTCAAAACTTTTGCATGGGTACTTGGTAATCTCGTCGTAGAGATTGCTGTCTTTGACCAAGCCTTGTCGGAAGGCTTTGATGGAGGTTGTGACGCCGCAGTGGGGAATTGTCACTTTCTCCTTATTGTACCTGTTCAGATAATTCCAAAGGGGTTCGTTATACCTTTGTGTGACTCGGTAGAGGTCACTTGATTGTCTTTCGAGCCTCCGACTGCTGGCGAATTGACTCTTGAAAGAGTTGACCAGATCCGCAAAGGATGTAATCATTCCCTGAGGCAAACGCATAAACCATGTTAGTGCGGGACCCGCGAGGGTTGTGCCAAAGCTTTTGCACATGACTGCCTCGCGGCTCTCCCTTGAAACAGATGCAGCCATTAGTTTTTGTTTATAGAGAGAGATATGGTCATCTGGATCGGTGGTGCCGTCGAACGTCGCCATGTTGGGGAGATGGAACTTCTTGGGGATCTCGACCCTTGCGATTTCTTCGACGAACGGGGATTCTTCAAATCCGCCGGACGTTTCCCTCTCGATTGGTTGCGGGACTCCTGGGAGCCTATTGAAGCGATCATCAATCGTCTTCATGTGTCTGTCGAGCGTCTGCTGCAAAAGAGCCAGGACATCTGGCGGATTGGTAACCTATGGTTCATCGATTCGGGTCCCAGCAGACCCGATCGGTGTGGAAAAGGTGACATGGTTAGTCAAAAATGGACTAGCGAAAGGAGTTCGAGACGTACCCTCAGTGTGTCCAGGACGTCATATGCTCGAAGGCGTCGGCTCGATGTTGTCCATGTCGAGGCGTGTTCGGGTGTCGCCGTGGACGGGCACGTTCCTAGATCCTGAAGCCACTGACTGTACCTGCGACTTAAGAGACTCATTTTCACGAGTTAGTTGCGCGATCTCGGCTTCGGATTGGGTTGACAAAGCGGCTAGGGCTTCGGTCTTTTGGCGTTGCTGGGCTAGTTCCTTTTGAAGGGTGGCCATTTTTTGGGAAAGTTCTTGGAACTGGGTTGGAGTAGGATTTTCGGTTATGATTGTTGCATCTTGGGTTCCGTCTTCAAAACGTGGTTCTTGATTGTCGATAGGTGGGTCAATAGTCATGGTTGGAAAGTTTCGGAAGGGTGATCGGCAAGTTGCCCCACGGTGGGCGCCAAATTGTTTTGGGGCGAAAAGATCAGACGACCTAAATCGCCTTAGACGGTATAACTAATCGATCGGGTGATAGAAAACAATCCAAACCAAGCAGATACTTGACAAGCAAAGAGTAAATGTAGAATAGCGAGATGATTTTATTAGATAATGTATTGATCGGATCAAATCGAGATACAACTTATCATAGTTTAGACCGAGTGGTCGTGTAAGACTCGACCGATGACTTTTAGGTGGCGACCGGTGGAGAGTAAGCGCAGATGATTGCTAGAGAGCTAGGCGGGCCGCGTAAGTGTTGTTCTGATCCATTTTTTGAGCCAGAATGCTTGTGTCTCCAGCGTTAATGTGTTCAAATCTTCTTATCTTCTTCGTCGTCCAAATATGGTAAGTTCTTTTCCATTGTGACAGTTGTGTTTTTCTAATATCTCCGTCTTCAATGCCGGGAGCAATGGCAAGGATTATTCCATTTAATTGCTGCAATTATGGTGGTTTGAATGTTGTGGACGTTGCGTGATCTGGGCATTAAATGTATGGCGAGATTCTCGCGATCCTGTCGGAGGGCATTCGACCAGAGAAGTCTTGTCGCCTCCTCTGGGCCTTCTCCTTTGTTCTTCCGATCTGCAATGGGCTTGGGCTCGATTCACTTGACTCATCTTCTCCGGGGATGCCAGGCCCAACAGTCTCCAGCTGGTCGGTCAAGTGCACGTTTGAAGGGAGTGTCTGGGAAGGGTCTGATAGAGCAGAGGTTGGCGGCGGCCAGGGCCTCGTCGAGTAAATCGACACCGGCAAAGTCGTTGCTTCCAGCCAAAGTCGGCTCGAAAAGGAAGGCATGTGTTTCTTCTGACGACGTGAAGGGGGTGGACACTTCGAAGAAGAAGTCGACGGTCGCTCATGGAGTCGAAAAGATCGACTCGGTCGATCGATTGATCGCCAATCTTTTTCATGCTCAGGACCCGACTCTGAAGTCTGAAGTCGATGGCGTCTCTCCCTTGGATTGCATTGGCGAAGCGGGGTGTTCTGCATGGAAGGTAAGTCGTCTTGTCGGATCTCAAGTTTATACGTTTTCTTTCTCGTAAACTGGTTGGTTTTTGATTTTTTCAATCTTGTCTTTCTTTTTCCAGACTTTTTCAGTTTCTCTTGGGTGCATATTCTGGAGTTAAAGATATGGTCGCTAAGGCCGAGGACATGGCTGTTAGGTCAGAGTCCGACCTGGCGTCTTTTAAGACCAAGGTGGAAAGAGCCGAGAGCCGCTTTAGGGACGCTGAGCGCCGCTTCGCTAGGGAGGTGAAGAGTTGCGAAGACAAATTGGATGTTTTTCGGAGGGAACTCAGAGAGAGCCAGACAAGTGTTGAAGAGAAGGTGAAGCAGGCTAAGATCGAAGTTGGTCGGGTTGCAGGCAACGTAGGCGCTTTTTACGCGTTGAAATCGCGTGTCGAGATGATCGAGGAGTTTAAAGAGGGCAAACAAGAGACCTGGGACTTGAAGGCGGAGAAGGAGACCATGGATACCCTGTTTCCGAAGGGGAATCCTGGTTCGGAGCTGTTCCAACTGGCCGGCGTCGGAGAAGAGTCTCCAGACGAAAGCGCTGGTGAAGACGAGGTCCATTCTGGTGACACCGTGCTGATCGAGCCCCAGCCTTCTTTCGACTCGACTCCTACTGAAGGTAACGTTGCGACCCTTGACTCTTGACTTCTTTCGTAAATGACTTGTGATCCCACCTACGTGTGGGTAGAATGCTTTCTGGTTTGGCGACCCGTCCACCATCGCGGGTCACAGAATGTGTTTCTTATGGATGCTTGAAGTCCTACATGTGTGTAGGCAGACAATATGTTTTGGCGACCCGTCCACCATCGCGGGTCGCATGGATGTAAAAAAAAGGTTAGACTTTTATTGACATAATCTGTTTTACAAAGGGTCGAACTTGTTTCGTGTTCGTGTGTTTTGTCGGATTCTTCTAGAGAAGATAGCCGTGACGCCTTTGATTTGTGTGTCAGGTTTGCCCGTGTGCTCTGTCGAGTAGGGATTTCCGCGTCGTGTAAAAAAGGAGGCTTGCAAATGTATATGTTTATGTTTAGTCATGACTTAGTGTTATGTCGAGGAGGAAAGCAATATGTCTTTATTGCATAGATGTAATAAGGTGTTTTGACCTTATGTATTGTATAAGGCAGGTGGTGTGCCGACGTGCCTTTGGTATTCGTCTCCCCATGTTCCGATCGACGTGTAAATGTAGTGTAAGCGCTTTTGTTTGTGACTGGATCCAGTGTGTATGTTGATGTCGTCATGTACTTAGGATCGCAAGGAAAATGTCCTTGCTAGATGCGAGTACTCAGGTTTATGTAATAGAATAGAGTTGGTAACAACGAATAGCACATGACAAGTGAAAGAATGTTAGTGCCTTACTTTGCTGGTCTAGAAGTGATATAGCTTCAGATGTGTCGCGTTCCAACTTCTTGGGATCGGCCATCCGTCTCTATCCTCCAGCTGGTACACTCCTTGTCGGACCACTTCCTTGATGAGATAAGGACCTTCCCACTGAAGCGCGAGCTTTCCGTCGGTCGGATTCTTGGTGTTCTGGAATGTCTTTCTAAGGACCCAATCGCCAACTTTGAAGACTTTGGCTCCAACGTTTTTGTTGTAAGCCAAGCTTCACTGGGTTCAGAAATCTTAGTTTCCTTGTGTGCAGAAAGAAGAGAGGCAACCTCAACTATGGTACATCGATAGTGGTTGCTCATGCCATATGACCGGAAGAAGAAATCAAATGACCTCTCTTCAACCTATCCAAGGAGGGAACATCTCTTTTGGAGACAAAAGCAAAGGGAAAATCTATGGAATAGGAACTGTGAATCTCAATGACCACATTAAGGTAAACAAAGTCCACCTTGTTGATAATCTTGCTTTTGATCTAATTAGTGTGTCACAGCTGTGCGATCAAGGAGACAATGAAGTTAGATTCAAATCAAATGAATGCACTGTCCTTGACTCCTCGGGAAAAATTAACCTAAAAGGTAAGAGGCTCAACAATGTGTATGTTGTTGACCCATCCTTCGTTCCCAAGGAGAAACTCTGTCTCTCAACTGTGAATGATCAAGCGGACTTGTGGCATCAACGTCTTGGTCATGCTAGCACCAAATTGATCCAAAAGCTACACTCAAAGGAGCTAGTCAGAGGCCTCCCAAAGATAAGTGGCAAATCTGAGGAACCATGCTCAGACTGTGTAAGAGGGAAACAAGCTCGGAGTTCCTTCAAATCCAAGAATGTGGTAAGTTCCTCAAGGCCTCTTGAACTCATTCACATGGACCTTTGTGGACCTATGAGAGTTCAAAGCCTAGGAGGAAACAGTTATATCTTTGTTCTCGTCGATGACTTCTCTCGTTTTACTTGGACAATATTCATAAAATCTAAAAGTGAAATCATTGGACGTTTTAAGGATCTGATTCCCATGTTAGAAAAGTCTCTCGACTGTTCCATCAATTCTATCCGTTCTGACCATGGTACCGAGTTCGAAAATGGAGAATTTCTAACCTTTTGCAGTGAGCACGGCATTGATCACAACTTCTCTGCACCATACACTCCTCAACAAAATGGAGTAGTGGAAAGGAAGAACAGAACCTTAGAAGACATGGCTCGAACTATGCTCATCTCAAGTGGTCTCTCTCAATCATTCTGGGCTGAGGCAATCAACACAGCCTGCTACATCATCAATCGAGCTATGCTTGCCCAATCACAGAGAAGACACCCTATGAACTTCTAAGAGGAAGGGTTTCCAACATTTCACATCTTAGGGTGTTCGGATGCAAGTGCTTTGTGCACAACAATGGAAAGGATAATCTTGGCAAATTTGACCCAAGGAGTGATGAAGGGATCTTCATTGGATATGCATCAAGCAGCAAGGCTTACAAGATCTTCAACAAAAGGACCAAAAAGGTAGAAGAAAGTGTTCATGTTATTTTTAATGAAAAATCACTTGGTAGAAATGTGCAGAACACCATCAGTTCCTTTGAAGATCCATTTCCCAAACCTCCTCAAGAAGATCCAGATGAAGACATTACACCACCCAGTTCCTTCCCTGCTGCACAAAATCCCCTACTTGTTCCTCCACTAGTTCCCATGGATAATCAACAACAATCCATTTCTGGGAACCATGAACATGAAGACAACACCTGTGGAGACATCAATGATTCATCTTCTCACATGATCTTTAATGGAGAAGGTGATCCCAACCAAGAAGTTGAAGCTGAATGCTCAAATCAAAATGTCTCTACATCAAATGCTCTAGCTCCCAATAGAGAAAGAAGAACCATCAAGCCTTCAGTCAGGTTCGAACATCTAACCTTCTTTGCCTTCAATGCCTTCTTGTCTGTTGTGGAACCAAAGAATATAGGTGACGCACTGAAGGATGTAGACTGGATCCAAGCCATGCAAGAAGAACTTCATCAGTTTGAAAGGAATAAAGTGTGGCATCTAGTTCTCCGCCCCAAGGATAAGCATATCATAGGAACTAGATGGGTCTTCAGAAACAAGATCGATGATTCAGGAGCTGTGATAAGGAACAAAGAAAGACTTGTTGCTCAAGGGTACAATCAACAAGAAGGCATTGACTATGATGAAACCTAAGCTCCAGTGGCAAGGATTGAAGCAATAAGATTGTTGATTGCCTTCGCATCACACAAAGGGTTCAAGCTATTCAAAATGGATGTAAAAACCGTCTTCCTCAATGGTATTCTTCAAGAAGAAGTCTATGTCAGACAACCACCTAGTTTCGAAGATGATGATCATCCAAACCATGTCTACTTCCTAGACAAAGCACTGTATGGTCTCAAGCAAGCCCCTAGAGCTTGGTATGATCGTCTCGCCCAGTTCCTACTCTCAAATGGCTACAGGCATGGAGTTATTGACAAAACTCTCTTTATCCTAAAAGAAGAAGGTAACATCTTAGTGGTTCAAATTTATGTTGATGATATCATTTTTGGTTCCACTAACATGTCCCTTGTAGATAAGTTCAAAGACTTGATGAGCAGTGAATTTGAAATGAGCCTAATAGGGGAACTCACTTTCTTCCTCGGATTGCAAATCACTCAAAAGAAAGATTGTATACAAATTCACCAATAGAAGTATGTCAGGGAACTGCTGAAAAAGTTTAAAATGGATTCATGCAAGCCTCTCTCAACCCCTCGACAAATTGCCCCACGGTGGGCGCCAAATTGTTTTGGGGCGAAAAGATCAATCGACCTAAATCGTCTTAGACGGGGTAACAAGTCGATCGGATAATATAAAATAAATCCAAACCAAATAAACAATCAACCACGTAAAGAATAGATGCAAAATTGTAATATGGTATATTGATCAAATGATGATGGAATCGGATCGATGTACAACTTATCCTTGAAGAGTAAGGGATCAAGTCCTGTTCAACAGGCGGTTCTGATGATTCGACCGTCTATGATCGGGTAGTATCCCAGGGGATTCGAGTGAGAGTGGATGTGCTGGTAAGCTTTTTGGAGAACTGGGTGAATGAGTGTTGCCCGAGGACGTATTTTTCGTCGATCGTTTCTTCATGGTCTATTTATGGTATCTTCTTCTTTCGTCCGTTACTACCTTCGTAATATTCTCCATTTATTCCATGCGTGATCTCCGGGATCCCTCTTGAATGTCATCGCAATCTTGTACTCAATGTGTTTACCGTTTGCCTTTGATTGAGCAATTAATGGTCTAGGCGAAATCTTCGGAGCTGGTCGGATCCCATGCGTTCGAGGAGTGTCCGACGCTTCTCTCTAGTCTCTTCCGGCCTTCTTCTTCGCTTGGACCTTGGCCCAATATGCTTGTACCGATTCCTTTGGAGCATGTTGGGCCCAACAGTAATGGTGTTTCACTTCTTTTGGCGGGGAACAATAACATTGATCAGGTACTAATGGGCTTAGCGGTCTACAAGAGTTAGATCGGAGGTGGAGTAGTTGGACAGTTCCTTGCCAAAGAATTGCTTCACACTCTCAGTATTCAAGTCTTGAGAGTGTTCCAAGTCGGTATTTCTGAGAACCCTTTGGAGGGAACCTTGATCATCATGGATATGGTGTCTCTTGTGAAAGAGATAGACAATGTTCCCATGGTAGTCATTCCCCGAGGAGAGCTAGTCATTGAAACCTAAAAGTTTTGGTATGACTCTCTCACATGTTCCACATTGATCACCACTTTGAAAGCACAAACTCATTCCCAACCTTGGAACGTGATGAGGTCCCACTTCTCCTCTATCTATTGTTTCCAAAAACTTCTTTAAGACGATCAACGATGGCAACCCCCTTTTTCCTTCTTTGGATGGCGGCGCAAATGAGCCTGCTTCAAGCTTTGCCATTTTCTTTGTTGGCTTGGTTGAAGATCTCAGACGTCCCTTGAAAGGAGCAGTTTCTTTGGCGGCAGAGAAGCTTGGCATTGACAACACAGAAGACACCCTTGTCTCCTTGACGATCTTACACTCACCATCGTCATCTTCTTCATCATCTCCTTTTTCATCATCATTGTTCCCTGAAATTTATAAAGCCTTACTTTTGTGGCTCTCCGTGGGAACAATGGCGAATGGCTTCTCTCCAGCTCAACTTCTAGCTCGTCCATCCGCTGCTCCTCTTCAAGTTTTTTGGAACGAATGGGGAAGAAGCTTCGTCATTGGCTTTCTTGGGCGGCGATTGGTGCTCATCAAATTTGCCCACTTCCTCTTCCACTAAGGGCAAGGACTCTTTTTCATTTTCTTCATCTTCTATGTCTCCTTCTTTGTGTCTTGCTCCATCTCCTTGGCATTTGCAGCTTCCAATAATGTCACCTCCTCATTGTCAATGGCGACAACTTTAAGAGAAAGGGATTGGCTCATGGACGTTTTGGAGGTGGGAGTGCGTTGGGCTTTCTTGGCTTGAGTATTAGCAATGAGATTTGCAAGCTCAGCTTCAGAAAGCGTGTCTATGGCGGCATGTAGGTTAGGGATGGAGATGGTGGTGTTTGTGGATAAGGCCATTGTAGTTGTGGTGAAGGTTTGAGAGAAATTGAGAGTGTTTAGGATTTTTGAGATTGAGAGTGAAAGAGCAAGAGAGAGATTTGGATTACAAGAAAGTTGAATGAAAGTGGTGGAGATTAAGGATGGGAGAGTTAGGCTTATATAAAGTGGATTAGGATTAGGTTAAATCAAGATAAAAATCTTTCCAAATTATCCACTTACCAAAAGTAACCACAATCAGCCAAAATATTCACCACTAAGGATCTCTCTCTCTAGGGTAACTTCAACTTCTCTTTCCTTATTTAGCGCATTGGCCGTTCTTCTTGCATAGCCATCAAATCACCCTCATGATTTCCTAGCCATTAAGCAATGTTCACCTGGTAGCTTATCTCAACGTTCCTATATTTGTTTCTCTCATATGTTCCCCTAAGTACAACAAGCCTTGTTCCCTTCACCAATTACCATAAGTGGAATAAGAGAGGATTGGTTTGGATAATATAGGGAATAAAATCATAATATGGCATACCAAACAAAAATTCATGGTAGGAAAACAAATATCCAACCAATTAAACCCAGTTGGCAAACAAAGAAAAAGTTCATATGGAACATTTATTTTGATCAAGGCTTGAGGGTAGGCATAACAATCAACTATCATTTTGGCTTATAACAAGGGTTCAATAGATCAAGTTGTTTGTATAGGTAACAAATAGATTGTTCATATGCTTTGCTCACATAAGCACACATTGAACATGATATATGGCCTACTTGTCGTGAGATAGAGGAGTGATCTAATCATTCCTCTATACATAGTTTGATTCACGTCTATGTCATTTAAATCTACATCCAAGCGATTGTTAGGAGAAATAGGAGTATGAATGGGTTTAGAATTGTCCATACCATACTTCTTAAACATCTCCTTGATGTATTATTTTGTGAATCATTGTTTCCTTTTCATTTTGTGAGACATACAAACCCAAGAATAACGAAAGTTGTCCTATCATGCTCATCTCTAACTCACGACTCATAAGGTCCTTGAAACTTTCTACTAGACAAGGATTAGTGCAACCAAAAGCAATATCACCAACATAGACTTGAATAACAAGACTGTCACCTTTCTTTTCCATTAGGAACAATTTCTTGTCAATTACACCACGCCCATACCCATTCGACAAAAGGAACTGCCAAACCTATCATATCAAGCTAGCTTGTGGAGCTTGCTTGAGGCCATATAGTGCTTTGTCCAGCATCTACACGTGGTCAGGATAATTGATATCTTCAAAACCTAGTGGTTGTTGGACATAAACTTCTTCTGGGAGATAGTCATTCAAGAAGGCATTTTTGACATTCATTTGATAGAGCTTGAACCCTTGTGAGTGGTGTAGGCTATGAGTATACAAATGGATTCAATTCTTGCAACTTGATGTGATTCAGAATGACCCACATCAAGACCACAAGAACAAAGCCAAAGGCAAGGCCAAAGCCCTGCAGGAAGCCTCGGCACTCGCGGCCACCGTTGCGCACACGACGTCCACAATAGGGCACGAGAATCGGCTCGACAAACTTCACCCATACGCAGGCCCCACTAGACCATGACCCCATGCCAAGGTGGACCATTTGAACCCAAGTGCTCCAGAGCAAGTGTTGATGCGATCGATCCCTGTGGAGCAAGACCGATCTAGATTCAGATCGTTGTTCTTCCCACGCAAGCACTCATTTTTCGCGTTCTTTGTGAACTCATTCGAGGAAACAACGTTATGTCTCCTCTTCTTGAGTTTGGCAGATCAAACCCTGGTGGCAGATGGGTGGAGGGGTTCAACGTGATGAACACCCGAGGTGGTGGAAGGAGGCCAACGTTATGGCTCCTTAGAGAACTTTGAGAAAAGGCTAGAAAGCCTTCAAGAGAGAGAGAGAGGTGAAGTCAAGGGATAAACTAGGAGTGACTCTCAACTATGTTTATCAAAACTCAACTTGCAAATTACAATGAGAGTTCTAGGGTATTTATAGAAAAAACAAGGGAAAACTAGGGTTTCACAGGCAAACCCTAATGGGCTTGGGCCTAAGACAACAAGGCCAAATCCATTACATCATCTTAAAATAGAAAAGCAATTCAAAACTAGCAAAGCTATAAATAGTAAGCGGACCCACAACCAAGGTGAGCATGCCAACGGGACATGGCTCATAAAACGATGGCACCAAGAGCACGCACACCAGAGAGGCGCGGCCAAAAATAGAACAACTTGGAAGCCTGTGTCAAAGAAAACGCCCTTCACTCGGCGCCATGGGGACGTCAGGGACGCACAAACCAGAGATGCGCTAGACCAAGGTCTTGTCCCAGGTCACTGGCCATCAAGTGTGGCCCGCGTCGACCAAACCCATCACTGTGCTGGCGCCGAAGCACTTGCATGCGCAGAAGATGAGGCCCAAGCACGGACCTAGCCAAAAGAGTGATCACAAGAGCTCGAGCCAAGCAAATACTTAAGCACATCAAGGGAGGCCTTTTGACCCATGGAGCGCCGAGCCAAATGTCCAAAGGCCTGGTGATGGCTCTTGTTCAAGGAGTTTCCCCGACACCGAGTGTCGAGCCACAAATAGGTCCTCGCGACTCTCTAGGCCCAGTTGATCCAAAGAGCTCAAATTCCTACCACAAGTCCTCGCGACTCTCTAGGCCGCAAACTTGAACCAAGGTGATCTCCCAACAGCTCGTGCCTTTGGGCCCATTTTTTATGGTGACGTGGCATATGGGTTCCACTATCACATATCCAAAATTCAGAGCATTCAGCGTTGTTTGATACCAGATCACCAAGAGGCTTTTCATTAAGTGATTTCATTAAAGCCTAGTAAACAATTGGTATTTTAAAAGGTTTTGCTTGCTTCCATTGTTTGGCACATTGAATATTGATAAAAACTTCTTGATCTTTCTCGGATTAAAGCCTCAAGAACCCTAGGTTTGACGTCCTTTGTTTGGTGTGTTTATCCGAACAAGTGTAGTAGAGAGAGTGGTGTGTTTATCCACGATCAATACTATGTTTCTTCTGATTATCTTTGGTGTGTTCATCCAGATATTTTCAGTTATTTATCCCCTCAAAATCTCAATCCAAATTAACAACTTTTCCTCAATCAAAACTCATAAAATTCATCAAGAGCGACGTCAGCGCCGAGGAGGGAACCGTGGGGCTTGGGTGGCGACTTCTCCTTGACATGATCGAGATCCTTGTCCAAAGGCCATCATTTATTATCAGAGCCTTCCTCAGGTGAGTTTAAATCGAACCCTTGCTCTTGAAACTGTCAAGAAAATTTGTGTGGAATTCACCAAGTGTGCTACCTTGATCTTGTGTTGCTGTTTGTTGCCGTGTTGAATCTTGATTCTGCAAAAATTCGTGTGTGTTTTCACCATTGTTTGGAGGTAGAAGACAACCTCTCACGTCCCAAAAACTGATCTTCAAAAGTCCAAAGGTCTCATAATTAAGTCGGCCACATTAATCTTGTATGCATTAGCTTCGGCTTATTAAAACCAACCTTTGAACTTGCCGACCATTAAGTGCTTTTGTGGCTGCCTTATTTAATCACGTGCTTATGCAATTTATTATTGTTGCCTGATATAAAATAGGAAGCATAAGATACGGGAAAAGCACTTGGTTTTTGCCAAGCTAAATTGTTGATCAAAGTGCGTAACCTCAGGGTCGTGACGCAAGTTTAAAAAAAATCCAAAGTTGTACTCAAGTTCAAAGTTTGTACTTAATCAAAAATTAATACTAGCTCGAGAAAGAGTGGTTGGTATTAGAAATATTTTGTCCAAAATAAAAGGGAAGATCATAGAAACATTAGTCCAACCAAGAAAGTAACGAATGAATTTTTAAAACTTTTAAGATATTATTTAATATTAGCTCGAGAAAGACTGGTTGGTACTAGAAATACTCTATTCAATTACGTTCTATTTTTAAGTTAGTATAAATTTTTTATATTTTGTTTAATTTCAAGTATTATTTAATACTTATTTTTAAGAATCAATATATGTATCTTTATTATATTATTAAGAATTATTTATATATTCTCAATTGATAGGTATATATAGAGGTGTCAAACGGGTCGGGTTCGGGCTTAAGCGTACCGGGTCGGGACATTTACGGGTCGGGTCGATTGCGGGTCAAACTTTACGGGTCGATTGTGGGTCGGGTCGTTGCGGGTCAGGTACGGGTTTGGATCGACCCAGTGGGTCGAGAGCGTATTGTCAAAATTTTATAAAATGAATATTAAAATAATATTTTAATTAAAACAAAAAATAATAAATCAAAAAATTATTATTATATAATTTTTAATAATAAAATATATCATAATATTTAATATATAAAATATAAACACATTTGTATTGACCCAATGGGTCAATGACCCAACCAAGAAATTTTCGGGTCGAACGGGTCGGGTCACTTTTGACCCAATACTTTTTGGAGCGGGTCTCAACCCAGAAAACGCGGGTCGGGTCGGGTCGTGTTTGCGGGTCGGGTCAAATTTTGACAACTCTAGGTATATACTATACATTCAAAATTTTGTGAAACAATTTTAAAAAATTTGTTAAATAGTTGATTATGAAGGAATTTTTAAAACTTTTAAGATATTGTCACAAAACAACAAATATGTGCATATTATAACATCTCATATGTTAATAGAAAAAAATTAATGTATATATGCAATGCAATTAGAAAATTATAACACCTTATTATAGGTTAAAATTGCTTATTTATTATGTTTATATTCGTATATTCTTATTCATGAATTCTAATTTTTGTTTTAGAACTTGCTTTTAAAAAATTAACTTTACATTAGCAAATGAAATCCTAAAAATTAAATTAAGAACAAAATTTTATTAACTAAATTTTAAAATGATATGAAATTTAAATTATTTTTATTTTTTTCCATTTATTTGTCTTTAGATTATTTATAAAAGATAATATATTTGAATATAAAAAATTATAATTTTTTGAATTTACATTTGTGTAATCTCATTATATTTAATTTATAGAACTTAAAAAATTGGTTGATATTAAAATTTATTATTTTTAAATTCTTACTATAGAAAAAAAAACCCTTATAATAGATGAGTACATTTATTATATAGAAAAACATAATTTTTATATGTTATAGATTGGTGTATATGTAACTCAGGTTAATCCATATTATTTGTTGCATATGAAATGACACGTAAATAAGAAGTTTAGGCATGTGACGTAGTGTGTGTGGGCAAGCTCAAAGGTTGAATAAGGCAGCCACACAAGTTGTTGTCTAAACCCTAAACCCTAAATTCTAAATTTTAAATCCTAAATCCTTAAATTTTCTACACATTTTCTATGTACCCTTTTATATACCCTATAGATTAAAGCTATTTATTTTATACCCTAAATTCTAAAATATAAACCCTAAACCCTAATATATAAACCTATACCCTAAAATATAAATCATGTACCCTAAATCATAAACCCTAGATCCTAAGCCATAAATCCATATACCCTAAACCCTAAAATTCCTATACTCTAAACCCTAAACCAAAGACTATATATCCTAAATCTTAAACTATAAATCCTAAACCTTAATTATTAATCCTAATTTAAAGTTTAAAATATAAAATAATTAAGTAAAACTTAAAGGATACATGAAAGGATGCATAATTAGGGTGCAGAAAATTTGATGTGGTGTGGGCCAAGCGGACACATACTTCGACACCTGACAGCTACAAAATCCAAAGTCGGCCGCCTCCCTCATCCACATAGCATTATTGCCCTCGATCTCTGTCTTTGGTTGACTTTTCTTTTCTATCTTTTTCTACATCCCTGATTAGTTTAACGCGAAAGCTAAATAAATATTTCATTTATACTTGTCATAATGTCATTTTAATTCAATTACCGGAAACCACCCGTTAAATAGATTATATTGCTCAAAATCATTTCTATATTTTGCTTTAAAGGAAACCACCTGAATAACGTCCGCCGTTACAAAATCAACACCCGTCGTCTGACTCTGCTAGAAAAACGTTAACATGTAGCCACGTGCTTACTCTTTAATTTTTTTTATCTAAAATAAAGTAAAATAATAGAAATATAAATAAAAACTCTTAAACACAATAAGAGGGGCCTACCACGCTTCTTCAACATTTGCTTAATTGCAAATTACAGAGAGCACAACGGGAAGCTCGGGGATTGGTGTAGACGACGGCCAAAGCGAGACCGACAACGAGGTGGAGTTGGACGACGGTTACATGGTGGCATCAAACGACAACCAAGGCGACACATGGCGGTGTCTGGGCGAGCATCACAAAGGTGGTGACGAGTGTCACCAAGGCGGCACATCTCGTTCTCTGTTTTCAGAAAAACAGAGGTGCGTTGATCCAATCTTGGGCGGCTAGAAAATGGCTCGGATGGGGACGGTTGGGCTCGGGTAAGGTACGACTGGAATCCTGACGTTAAGGAAATTCACCCAAGGTGTTTGGTGGCGGCGCTGGCTTCCTCTCCGACAACACTTACAGATGCTTCTCCTCTCGCACTGCAGCACCGACAACTAATCGATTCATCACTTCAACACCGAATTGTCCCCTCGCACGACCTTGAAACCTCTCCTGAGAAGATTCTGAACCAAATCGTGGTGGGATCTTTGCCTAATTTAAAAACCTCAGAAAACTTGTGTGCTTGAGGCATGTTATGGATTAAATCAGGTTCTTCTTTCATATTAGATTTTAGTTTTCTTTACCCAATTAAGCTTTACCTTTTTTGTTTTGTTGTTACTTTTATTTTAGATTAGAAAATGGAACCCGAACAATAAAAAAGAATAAAGAAATGGATCAGCTAGCATGTATTCACACTTCATCGCGCATAACGTTTTTCTAACAGAGTTAGACGACGGGTGGTGATTTTGTAACGGGAATGTTATTTGGGTGGTTTCTGATAATATCGAAATATAGAGGTGGTTTTTAGCAATATGGCCCATTCAATGGGTGGTTTCCGGTAACTAATCCTAGTTTTTAACACAATTATTAAAATTATAATAATTAAATTAAAAAGTTATAAATCTATAAATAGTAAAGGAGATACCTAAATTTTAAGTGTCGTCACCACGTTCAATTCGCCTACGTGTCATTACCATCCAACAATCATCTGTCATATTATTTAAATTTCTTTTAAAAATATAACAGTGAATCCTCTTTAATTAAACATTAAACTTTATTTAATTAAAAATTTGATAATAACTAAGTGTTTTAATAAGATAAAAATATCAATTAAAAAAAGTAAAATAAATCATATCTGTAACACCCCCAAATATCACCTTGAAAGTATTACCGCTAGTGACCTCAGATTTCACATCCGAAGCCACCCAAGGCTTAACTACTTTATACAAAACATAAAATACATTGATAATATGAAATATCATAATCTTTATTGAAACCAAAGTCTCGGGATTACATCCGTAAATTCCAAATACAACAGAAATACAGAATATGTTTAATACAGCGGAAGTCTTAAATAAATAACATAAGGGTCTTGATCACGCGATCGCACGCCTAGGATCTTCAACCTTGATAAAACTCTTAAAAACTTTATCTGCCTTCATTGTCGGATTCTAGCCTTCACGGAACATGAGTTTACCTGATGTGCCGTATGAGACGGATGACACCAGCCAACCATGCAAGAAAAATAACCGGTTGGTTAGTCTAATGAAAGACTATGCAAGGGTAAAACATAAAGTTTCTAAGCAGTCGTATTAGGTTAGACCCATCACTTCTCGAATGAAAGCCGATGACGATGGTAAACCTTGATACTTCTACAGGAATATACGAAACAGTAAGATCACGAGAAGACTCTGGAAGATTGAGTCTTATGGGAAACGTGTGAAGAGAAGACTCCAAAGGATTGAGTCTTATCGGAAAATATGACAAGTGTTTGGGAACGTTATAATTTCGCACAAGCGTTTTTAAAAAGACTTGACCATTTGGGTCCACGACCAACCTCACCGCACAATGCGAATTCAGATTTAGAAGAAGGACTTACTTTAATCGAAGTCCGAGCGGTTTCCACATTGTACTCCTCGCCCGAGGGTATATTAATTATGTGCATAATCGCACTTATCTTATTTAATTCCAAAATGCACAATTACGTTATAAGCTTTTAAGATATATCATCTTAACACGAGAGATATCGGAGGGGATAAATCCCGAGTGTCGGCACCAGCTGCGTGCACCTACCCTGAGTAAGGGTACAGTCATGACCAGAGAAAGTATTAGGGAAAAATCCTCCTAATACCAGTTATAAAGAAACGACTAGACCTCACAAGGTACATAACGTTCCTATGAATACTCGTTCTAACTAAACAGTTAAAACCACACAATAGCCCACATCAATACCATTATGGCAATAACATATATAATAGCGTTGTTTCTAGCAGTATATACAACCTATTATAATATCACTTTTTATATCACATACGTTTATCAAAACTGTTCCCAAACGAAAACGACCTTCATCCCAATTTAATTAATAATTAAAAACAATTGATAATTAATGGAAACATGGAATAATAAGCAAGAGCAAACCACCACTTACCTTAGTCTAGACGATCGATTGAGTGACGACGGGTTTCTGGGTCCAGAACGGGAACGGAAATCGGATTACAGATTCCTACGACAACGACCCACAATGAAACCCTAGGTTAGATTCGACAATTAATAATACAAATCTAAGGAAAAACGAACGGAACCGAAAGAACGAGGGTCCCGTCCGAGACCGGTTTGTCCAAGGCCACGATCGCATTTTCTAAGGCAAACCGCGGTTGCGGCTTGGATTCCGCGATCGCGAACGACTAGACAGCGTCCGCGGTCGCGGCAGTTCATGTCCGCGGTCGCGGCCGTGAACTCGGCGACCACAAATCGAGAGGAATCTCACCGACGACGACACGAGGGGGCTTCGACTCCAATCCTCCTTGCGCCTCTAATGCACCACCCCACGGCCACTACAACCTCCGGCGAGAGCTCCGGCGACACCACGAATTTCCGGCGAGGATGGAAAACGAGAGAGAGAGGGAGAGAATCTGATTTTGGGTGCCAACAATCCTCCAATCCGACCTCCATTTATAGCCAAAGGAAGGAGCAGCTCCCTGACCAGATCGACGGCCGCTCAGACGATCAACGGTGACGCGATCGACGAGGTTCGGCGGAAGACGAAGCGTCGCACGCCTGCATTTTTCCGCGGTCGCGGAAAATTCCAATGCCCAGCTCCTCAGAGGGCTATTATTCCGCGGTGGCGGAAAAGGCATTTCCGCGTCTGTTTGCCCGGGGAAGGGTTTGGCATGGGTTTAAACCCCGGAAATTATATATTTGTACCCCAAACAAATATTCTAAGCCGCGAAAATACATCGAATGTATTTTATACCACTCAGGGAATTATTACAGAGATCAAACACGTTACAGAAAATCCGAACTTCTCCGAAGGCGACATAATTACAGAACGAGAGTTGGAAAAAATTATCCAAATACCCTTACTAAAAATGAGGGGTATTATAATATCAGATCTAAATTCGTTTTATTCCTATTATTATTTTTACTTAACAAATTAATGATAACTAATCATTTTGATTAGATAAATTTATCCATCATGATTATGAATTTACTATCATTCGTGGTTGGCCCATGCACACTTTAATGATTGAGTATTTTAAAACATTTTTTCTTTTTTGAGTTTACGAATATTTTTGTATATCCAAAATTTATTTTTAACCATTTTTTAGAGAAAAAATTACAAAATATTGAGTAGTAATTTTAAAGTATTCCACTAAATTGAAAAAATCTCCACAACATTATATAAAACTTAAAAATATAAATTTTATTCTTTTTTAAGATAAGATTTTTTTAAATTTTAAAAAATTCGTATTCAAATATATTTCATATTGTATGGAGATCAACATGTACTTTTGAAATGATGTTGATATGGATCTTTTTTTATATTTTTTATAAAAATTATAAAGAAAGAATGAACTATATATGACTATAGAATATAGGTGACATGTGCGAAATATAAGGAAAGAACTGAATGATTTTTTTTCCAAAGCATATAATTAAGAACAAATTCCTCTAAGAATCAAACAAACACTTGACACAAGAAATATTTAATTCTAACTTTGAAATAAGAACATATCCCTAAAATAAAAACTCTTTGAACCAAGATTTGAAGAGTTCAAAAAGTTTATAAAGCATATAAGATTATATATTAAAAATCAAATCAACTTAATAAAGTCATGAATATAATATTACATGCTAGGGATTAGAGTTGAATTTGAATATTTGTAACTAAATTTGAATAATTATTATCTTCTGATTTCATGATATTTCTAGGATTTTGTTTATATCTTACCCGTTTTATTAAATAAATTTTATATAATTACACTTTTCGATATTATTGTCAGTACTAATTGTTAATGTAAATCATTATTGTCAAGACCATAATTCATATCTAATATATAGTCGTGTTAATAATTTAATTAGTTGTATATGTATATATTCTAAACAGTGGTTAGTGAATTAGCTCTATTAGATTGTTAAATAGTTGTATACATAAATCATCTAACCATAGAAAATAGTATAAACATATAGGAGAAAATCAAGAAGGTTCGGTGGTCAGTCAAACTTGTTTAAAACTGTCCTATTATAAACATAAACAATTAGTTATCTAAAATCCATTATAATGTTTTGCATGCAAATCATAATGAGATTATATATCTTATGGTTCTATTGTTTATGGTTTACGTAAAGTTTAAAAAGAGAGTCAAAGATAAGAAGATGTCTACGTAGCAATCTAAGATACGAATATATCTACTTACTAATATTCATTCATTTTATTATTAATTGTTTTTTTCAATATATTCACAATCTTATATCTATATTCTAAATATATACACCAAAGGATAACCCTAAAGCCTAAGTAACATCACCAAATTTATTTTGCCTATGTGTCATCACAACATTCATATAGAGGAAACTTTTTACCTATCCTTTATAAAAATCACCGCAAACATTACGAAATCAAGTATAATTTTTTTTTCCTTTTCAAAACATATGCTTGTTTTGCAGGGATAAAACTTCACCTACTTATTATTAAATTATACTTCATGTTATAAGGGTAATTTCATATACGCATGAAATCTTCTTTTTAAAGTTAACTTAAAAAAATTGTCTAATACATTGAAAAATTAGTTAAAGCACTTTGATTAATACAATATATTATATAGTATCAATTTGATATTTTTTTTGTAAAATAAGACTTATGTAAAATTTACCATGGAAAAATTTCATTATTCAATTTATTACCTAAGATAAATAAATATGATTCTAATTTATCATTCAACTTTGGCTTGGAGAACTATAGTGGTTCACTGATTTTGATTGTTGATCTTTTTCCTATATTATGATGTGTTTATGAGCATTGATGTATATAAAATGATCTTTAAGTACCATGAAATATATTTGACTCTATAAATTCTAATATCATTTTATTTAAAGAATTTAATAAACTCATATCCCGTTCTTAGGCACGGGCACTATGCTACTTTTTCCTAAAATCTACAATCTAATAATTATATACCTCATTTCTAACCAATATATAAAGAAAATTTGCACAGAAAGTTTCAATATGTGCAGTTTTCAGTAACATATCTAGTAATTTACCAATAAATCATTACCTAATACTCTAAAATGACAAATATTTATTAACAAAAATAAAAGACTAAAACGATATTTATAGGGAATACGTACATTTTTTACTAAATATAGTATATACAAAAGAGACATACATATATAATGCGTGTTCGTATAAAAGGCACATAACGAAAAATGTGTCCATACTCATGTGATTAGATATCCATATCCAATCACATATTATCTTTTTAGAAAGAAAATAAAGTTGATTTTGCATGCACACAAGTGCATGCCCGTGCCAAAAAAAAATTTGAAAACTATAAAATAAAAAAGTGGCACTCCTACAAGATAGGCACGTGTCCACGTACACGTGTTATATGATTTTTAAAAAAAATAGTATCGTATAATTCGAATACTGATTATACTAAGTATAATATAATCTTAATTTTATCATCGTATTATTCGAATAACGGTTATACTAAGTATAATGTAATCCTAAGTTCATTATCGATTTTTTTTTTCAATTGGCACAAGCATGCACCCCGTGTGTGCCATCTCATTTTTTTGTAAAAATATATCTGTAATCAGATGGGTATCCGATCACATAGGCATGCATGGGCGGAGCCAATTAAGGCCTAGTGGGGCCTATATCCCCCGCTGGAATTAAAAAAAAAAAATTAGTATTGTGCTAAAAACGCCTTGTAGTCTGATTTAACTTCATTCATTTAATGATATGTAAGTGGACATGTTCAAATCTTGAGAGTCCCCTTTTCCCATCTATTCTTTTCTTTTCACTATTTTAATCAACCTCCTCCTTATCCCTTTTTGTTCTTTCTTTTTACGTTATATTCATTTCTCTTTTTTATTCTATTTTTTTACATGCTATATAATGTTATAGTGTATACCCTCTATTTTTGTTAAATATTTTTTATTATCTTTATTCTATAGTTGAAATAGATAGATTAAATTTAATTCTTTATAATTGAATAACATCATAATTAGCGTGTCATATCAATAAATGTATTTAAATTATTAAGTATATAGATGGATAAATATTTTATAAAATTCAAAATCACCAACTGTAAGACCAAGTTCTAATCCGAACCCAATGAATCTATTAAGTGTTTTAAATTTGTCTAATATGATTGTAAAGATGAAGATGATCTTAATGAGTTGTATGTTGATTAAGTGTTAAAAAATTAATATACTTCTAATATTCTATGTGTTATATTAAAATTAATTTCATCAGCGCAAGATTTTAGCCCTTGCTGGGCTCAAATCCTGCCTCCGCCCCTGTAGGCATGGACACGTTATTCATGTACGTGCCTCTAGCATGGGCACTCGTTGTGTACATATGCCTCTTGTGTGTTTATTTAGCAAAAAAAGTTGTGTGTATATAGCATCACCGGACCCTTCGTTTAACTATATGTTTGTTTGAATTTATTTTGTATGTGTATTGAGATATAACGTGATGTGCTTTTAGATTTTGGTTTGTTTGGTTCTTAAAAAAAGACCTCTAGAAACGGATTAAAAAATTTCACTCCATCATGACGCGTTTGGTCGTCAAATTATGAGTTTTTTCAATCCCTTCATGAAAAGAATGAAATCATATTCTGTTTCCCCAAAAAATTGGTGAAGTAATATACCATTATCCACTTGTTTACCACCTATTGCCCGATTGTTCTTTTCTGGCTCCATGTGTGGGTCCTCTGTTCGGTCATTCTTCAGAGTTCATGTCATATAATTGTCACTCCATCTCGCTCCGAGAGAAAGAGATACTATGATGTTTCTTTTCTTTCTCGCAATTCAGCGTCTCGATCGCTTGGTCGTGGTGGTGGGCATGGCATGGAGGTTGACTGTTGGGGAGGCTCCTCCCCTATACGGCGACATCACCCCTCCGAGTTTCATTATGGTTTAGATTTAAGCTGGGAAGCACGGAAACCTCTGAGAAGTAGGGGTTCTGGTGTCGAAAATGCGAAAGTTGTTGGATGCGGCCGGAAACGGTCAAACAACCTCCGAAAACGGTCAAGAAATGGTCAACCAGTCAGGAAATCTCCGGACAAGGTCAAGAAACCTCTAGAAGCGGCCGACGGCAACTTCGAAGTGCATTGGCACTGGAGAGAGGTAAGTGGAGAGCAGCTTGGGGCGATCTTCGGCATGGTGGTGGTTACAGACTTACAACTGAGTCTAGATCTAGGGATTTAAGGTAAGGGGCTGCTAATAGGGGTAGGCACAAAATACCAAGGCCGAATAACTGTACCGAAAAACCAAAAAATCGGCCTTTTTTTAGGTTAACCGATCGAAAATTAACCGAAGTTACGGTTAACCGACTGAAAATTTATGGTTAGGTAACGATTAGTTGTTTTTCTATATTTGGTTAACCTAATAACCGATCATATAAACAATATATTTTTAGTAATGGAATAATTGAATTTAGTTGACATGGTTATAGTAGAGGTGTTTAGATACACGTCGAAGAAGTTGTATAGTTTGTATTTGTAGCGAATACACGTACACAAATAACAATAAAGTTGATGTTGTAGAATAACCATATTCTAAAATGTTAAATGATAACTAAAGTTAGGTATGTTTTTGAATTAAATATATAACTTAGTATACATAACAACTTATTTAATTTGTTTTCATTTTTATATGTAAAATCATCATTATAATATATATAAAATATATAATTATTGAATTATTTAAGTTGATATAATATTAATTTAGAGTCATTTGGTTAACTGATTAACCGTACAAAATTACGGTTAACCATGTCGATTAACCGAGATTAACGGTTCAGTTCACGGTTATAGAAAACTACTACCCTAAATCTCGGTTAACCGATGATCGATTAACCAAAGTATGGTTAACCGATGATCGATTAACCAAAGTATGGTTAACCGATGATCGATTAACCAAAGTATGGTTAACCGACCCTATATTTCGTCTTTCTCACTACTAGCTGCTAAAGATGAAGAAATGGGCAAGGAAAAGGGTAGATCAAGATGTGAGGCTTGTAAGCATGTTGCTTGTTTTTGGACAATTTTACCCTTTTTCCCTTGTTTGTTATCTGCTGCAAAATCCTTATTTGCTTATATATTTTCACAATTAGATTTCTTTCAATTTAAAATTGTAATCATATGTAGTATTTGACCAAACCACCACAGAAAACGTATACATTTGTTTTTTCTTCACGGATTTGCATAAATACACCATTTAGAAAAGTCACTTGTAATTATAGAAGCTTGTATTTTTTTTTTACATATATATACCATTTGGTGTATTTTTACAAAATAATAAATCTTTTTTTTTAATTTCAAAAGTAAATTAAATCAATGAAATTAGAGAAAAGAAAAAGGAAATAAAAAACCCAAAAGTACACAAATATCATTAATTATTTTCCTCCAAAACCCCAAAATTTCCCTCCTTTTTCATGTAGCAATCCCGCCCATCTCCTTCCCTTTCTCCCGCTCTCTTCCCTCCCTTTCTCCCGGCCATTCTGCAGTCCTCCATCCTGTCGGCCGGCCGATGAACACTTGGAACTTCAAGATCTAAACTCATTCTCCCTCCCTCTCCCTCCCATTCTACAAGCCCATTCTCCCGCCATTACAAGGTACAAACCTCCTCTTTCCATGTGACTATTGAACCCGAAGAACTGTACGTTTAACATGAATCGAGATGGACGATAGATGAAGAATGGCGATGAACTGTGTAACAAAACGGTTGAGCCTCAGCAAATGAACCCGAAGAACTGTTGAACCCAAAGAACTGTTGAACTCAGCAGATGAACTGGTAGTTTTCTGAAGTAGACAATTGTGCTTGAAATTGTCTGTGTGTCTAGTGCTGGCATTGTAAAACCAAAGATTCACAAGCGACCCAATGTAAAACCAAAGCTACCCAAGCGATCAGATGAACTGGTAGTTTTCTGAAGTAGACAATTGATTCACAAGCGGTTTTTTCCCTGCTATTATCGAAAACTCATGTCGGCCTTAGTAAAACATTGTCATACTTAAGAATAATAATGTCATAACTACAACTAAAAATTACACATATTTATGTACTGATAGTAAAGTTTAGTATGTAATGTCACATTAAACCATATTACATGCTTGCCTAATTTGTGTAGGACGTGTGACATCTGGCTGAATAGTTCTACGCAGAAGCTGAATAGTTCATCTCACCAATCTAAATACAAGATGTCTTAATTGCATCTCCCTTTCCTGATGCTCTGCTTCTTTGACTATTTTACTTTACATAGATATTAATTGCACTTCATCTCACCAATCTACTTTACAGATATCTTAATTAGAAAATGCTCCATGTTTGGGTATTTTTAGGTACATGGTGCCACTCGTACCGATGGTGATTTCAACACACAAAAATAAAAAGTAAGTTGATACTGTATTTACTTGGACCCGTGACATTTAAAATTTTTATTGTGACATTCTATTTACACTATTTTGACAAATTGATAGTGTATGACTGACAAATTTGACCGTATTCGGAATGCTCCCGATGCTCTGCTTCTTTGACTATTTTACTTTACAGAGATCTTACTTTATAGAGATCTTAATTGCACTTCTTTGCTTGTGGACTCACAAACTTCTGTTGGATTTTAATTAAGTGCCAAATAGGTATGGGTGATGAATACTCCACCATTGGAGACAAGGGAGAGGTTGACTTCATGGATGTTCCCTCAGTCACAACTTCCACTCCTACTGAGGAGGGTCCTGTCATGGTGTCTGTGCCGTTTTCATTTGCTGGAGGAAAGCCTCAATCGGTTCCTGTCAATGAGGTTGTCGTGGCGTCATTCACAATAGAAAACACCACTGATGAATATGTTTTACTTTGGTGTGTGAATATTTATGCTTCAAATCCTGAAGATTCATTTGTGTTGTCACTGATGAAACCTCCATTTGGCCAACCAGATGACATACCCGAGGAAGATTTTGTCGGTTCTTTTTATATGGAGGAACGAAATTTGAGGCCACATGATAGCTTGACTATATGGCTGTCTTGTGTGCCCAAGTAGATTGGCGTTTTCACATCTATAGTGCAAGTTGAAACTGATGTTGTGAGTATTGAACGACTTGTCTTCCTCTTGGCTGAAGATGAAGTATCCAAAGCTTTGGCACCTCAGAGACCATACAACATACCACCACAGATCAGGAAAGCGACAAAGTTTGAGGAAATCCATGAAGTAGTCTTACAAGGCTTAACAGAGGAAAATTATGCGTCGTATTTCAATGCGTTGTTAGGGATGGAGGAACTTCTGATTATGGTAAGTGTTATATTTTCTCTGTATGGGGGTTGGGGGACTGAGGGGATAGCTAGATGGCATCGTTCTCTCGTAGTACCAACTTGTTGAAGGATTCTTTTTTTATATTTATTTACAGGAGTATGTGAAAGCTTATAATATGAAGTCTATTACTTTGAGACAAAAGGACTATTGGCTTGTAGCACTTAAAGTGTCAAGACTAGGTGAAAGAAGGCCCTCAGTTGTCCGTGGAGATGTGGTGAATGTTTATGGAGAATATTTTCTCGATCAGGTATGTGGAGAATGTCAGTTTTCTTATTATTTTTGTCAAAGTGTTATAAGTTATTGTCGGAATGAATAATGAAATAGAAGTCAATATTTGTTATCACAATTGCACGAATTATCGTTGCCAATGTTGTGTTCTCATGTTGAATAGGGCTGGATCCACTGTGTTGAGGCTGATGAATTATTATTGCAATTTGATGATGGATTTTACCAAAGGCACATAGATAGCAATGTTTATGAAATCTGTTTTGTGTACAACGGGGAAAATTTCAGTAGGCTCCGTCAAGCCATTCTATCTGCAGAGGCATTACACGAAAACTTCCTCTTTCCCCATGAGTATCATGGAAAGCGGATGATTACAGCAAACAATCTTGTGCCTATCTCACTTCTTCTTGATGAGGAGCAGAAAAATATTGTTCGCTTAATTTTAGGCTGTAGAGGAGGAGCTCCTTATGTGATTTATTGACCCCCGGGAATAGGAAAGACAAAAACACTGATGGAGGTGATCCTACAACTCTATACAACTAGACGTAATTCTCATATACTGGTATGTTCTTCTTCAAATTGCACGGCAAATCACATTTTAGAGAAAATCCTTTGCGAGGGGATGAAACTTAGGGAGGAAGATATTTATAGGTTGAATGCCACACGTCGTCCCTTAGAAAAAATGAACACTGCATTGTTGAGGTTCTGTACCTACAGTGAAGGTTTCTTCACTTGCTCTTCTCGAGATGCACTCTGCAGGTACAAGATAATAATAACGACATATACGAGTGCATCTTACCTCTATGCTGAAGGGGTTAACCGTGGCCACTTCTCCCACATCATCTTAGATGATGCAAGCCAAGTTTCAGAGCCAAAGACAATGATCCCCATATCAACCCTCTTACAAAACAACACA
The DNA here is from genome assembly GCA_027886185.1 of Rheum nobile. NCBI lineage: Eukaryota > Viridiplantae > Streptophyta > Magnoliopsida > Caryophyllales > Polygonaceae > Rheum > Rheum nobile. Next base: position 1,243,181 of record WOAB01000580.1, on the reverse strand, counting down.
GTTATTATTCTTTGTGGTGATCCCAAGCAACTTGGGCCTGATATTCATTCAAAACAAGCTGAGACTTATGGTTTGGGAAGATATTTTCTGGAGAGGTTGTTGGACTTGAAGTTTACAGATCAGAGGATTGCAATTATGTCACAATGTTGTTGAAAAATTACCGGAGCCACCCTGCAATTCTTTGTGTTCCTTCAAGACTATTTTATAGTGGAGCATTGATTCCATATCGAAAAGACAGTGACACATCTTCCTTACCTTGGGCTGATATGCTTCCCAATGGGAACTTCCCTTTCATGTTCTGTGGCATCCAAGGCTTTGATGAGAGGGAAAAGGTCAGCCCTTCATGGTTTAATAGGATTGAAACTAGCAAGGTGGTTGAGCTCGTATATAAGCTGATAAGAAGGAATGTGTCTGAGCAAGACATCGGGATTATTACCCCTTTCCCACAACAAGTACTAAAGATAGGGAAGGCTCTCATGTCTTTACATATGAGGGATATTGAGATTGGCGAGGTTGAGTAGTTTCTGGGTAAAGAAAAGGAAGTGATCATCCTATCAATCGTCAGATTGACCGCTAAACACGACGAATATGACAAGATTTTTCCAACCAGCACTGAGCAACTCGACGTGTTTCAGAGTGTATATCCCACAGTCATGACTACGAACACAAAATGCAATAAAGTTACTTAGATGAAGTATATAATAAAATTGGTAAGGGGATTGATATTTCGACTTACCCGCGCTTGTTCTGCTTCAGTCCTTGAATTCTTGAAAATTTAATCTCTTCAGTACCCCGATGTTCAAATTTCTTGGCAAGAGGCGGGTACTGTGTCATGAAGTGAGGAAGAAACCTTAAAACCCCATGCAGACAGGTCTCTACGACCAAGTTAGTGTTCAAATCCACATTACAATCATATACATTTTCCTGCCATTGCTGCAGATCGATCTCTACAGCCACCCAATGCATGTTATCGATGTTGAAGGGGACATAAATGAAGTCCAGATCATCCCAACTGGACCCATAAACTTTAGGCCGATCTCCCCTAAAGTATTCAAGTGCACGTTCAGGTATAGGTGGAACAGTGCAGGCATTTCTGACATAGTATCTATATGCATCCATATAATCAGGAGCCCAGAAAACGTCCAATATTGTGGCCTTGCGTTTAACTTCGGACTCCAGAAGCGCCTTACGGATATAACAACAAACTTCATCGATTTGCTTCAAAAAAATATAATTCATCCTGTCAGACATTGCAATAAATCCCAACAGTAAACTAATTTGACATCATAAGTAAATTACTTATACAATCTTCCAGCCAAGCTTTTGGTTCCAGTATTAGGCCAAACCAGTCATTGTCCATCTTTTGAGCACCCAGTCCAACTATTGTGAGCTGAAAAATAAAGAAGGCGTAATTAAATCCATGAAAGATAGTTGAAAATTATTAAATTCGTGAGATACTAACCTTTCATCATCCATCCATTTCAACAAAGCAGTCATCTCTTTCACTTGTGAATTCTTGGTTATCTTCTTCACAGTTTTCCCCTTTTTCTCATCTGTGTAAGATGTTAGTTTTTTTGCGGATGGCTTCACGATACGAATAGGAAGAACTCTCTTCGGTTGGAGATGTTGCTTTCGTTTATATTTGGGTTTCGCCTTGGTGGATAAATCAACCACAGTGGCTAGCACTGAAAGAGGTTCCTCAACCTCTACTATGGTTAGCTCCTGCTGGGTAGCCTCCGGTGCTCCTTCAATGTCGTTAGTAAAATCCTGCTCATGGTCCTTTTCACCATCGCCAGCCTTTTCATTTAGGTCTTGGACAATGGCCATTATACCATCCGCACCCTTAACATCATTGTTACCCTCAATAGAATTATCAAAATCCTATAATCATAATAACCATGTCAAACTACTGACATACATGAGTAACAATCTTGTCACCATGCCAGACTTTTCTTGTAAAACATATAAACTCCCATCAGACACTAGAAATCTTGTCACCTCGTACAAATAATAATGTCATAGTAGTAATGATAATATGATACTTTTCATATGAGCATATTCATACCTCTTTGCCTTCAGCCTCTACCTTCTCCACCTCAGCCTCCTGAACTTCAGCCTCCTGAACCTCAACCTCTACCTTCTCCACTTCAGCCTCCTAAACTTCATCCTCTACCTTGTCCACCTCAGCCTCCTGAACCTTATCCTCTTTGTCACCACCCTCAACATCACTCTCATTATCCTCATCAGCATCACCAACTTCATTATCCTCATCAGAAACTTCATCATGACTTGCAAACTCAGCCTCTACCTTGTCCTCCTCCTTCGGCTTGTCACCACCTTGGCGAAGTTCTTCATTGTCATTACCCTCATCACCATCACCAAATTCATCATCATCATCACCATCATCATTATCCTCACCCTCAACCTCCTTATCCTCCACCTCCTCATCCTTTGTTTCCTGGCCATCCTTATAAACTTCCTCCTCTTCCTTATCAGACTCATCATAGGATTCAAAATCATCTCCATCCTCACCCGAATACCTCTTTGGTTTCCCCTTACTCTTGAGCTTAGGCACCTCCTCCTGCTTTGATACCCTCTTTTCCAGCCTTCTCATCATGTCAAGCACTCCTTTTTCCATCCTCTTCATTATTCTGAACATCTGACTTATCACCTCTGATGAATGCACAAATGCATTACTCGGGCTTGCTCCATCTTTTCCTTGCTTCCCCTTCCCCTTCTTTTTCAAACCCTTCATTGCTTCCTTCACAATCTTATCAAAATGCGGGTCATCATTGTCAACAACATAGTAGCAGTCAGACAGCTTATCCACCTCATCCTCATCGGGAATAAGAATGGGCTTAACCACATGTGTAGGATCAGCCAAAGATAACTCCAACACTCCATGTTCAGGGGCTTCATCTGAAAACCAACGAAGACCTCGAGACATTGCAGATTCACTCAACTTTGATGCAAATTGGAGACCAAATGTTGGCACTGTTTCCCATACCCATATCTACAATAACAAGTGGTTTGAGAATTAGCAAATTAAGATACATTAAATCATTATATCATGTCACCCTGTAATTTATATAAGGTCACCATAAAACTATTTGGATTGCAAATAAAACTATGTTGTGTCAATCAAACAACAAATATCATCCTGCATATTCACCATGATCTTGTCACCCTGTATTCAAACATCCGGTCATAGTATAGCATAATGTATACTACTATGCTGCAAATAAAACACACTCAGTAATTCATATTTGAACCATTAAAAAATTATAATATAACTACCTGAAACACAACTGGCATGCCTTGAATGGAATATGGAATTATTGGTGCATTGGAGAGTAGCTTTGTCTTCTCTACTGTTTGCATCCTTTTGGCCAATGTTGTGGTCAATGACTTGTGAAGCTCTTCATAAGCAACCATTCCCCATGGATAATCCCAAAAGTTATCCATATTCTCCAGCAGCCTAACATGCAGCGGCTTCACTAGCCTCTTCTTATCCCCTCCTAGCAACATACCCTCAACTATCAACAACAGTGCCGACTTGAGTTTGTAGTTGTCCAACTCACGATGTTCTTTGAATCTGTTGTAAACATCTTGTACTGTCGTTTTAGGACCACCGGGACTACCAAAAAATCACTCCATTACTAGCCCGTCAGCTTTAGTATCCACAAATGGAAGTTCACTACAATTCAGTCCAGTTATGAGAGAGAACTCCTTGATCAAAAACCTCAACTCTTTCCCTGCCACCTCATACCAAGACTCCCACTTCTTTTTTATTTCAAGTTGCTTAAATAGAACTACATGCAATGTCTGTGTAGAAAATGATACCTGCTACAACATTTTCAAAACTTTTCCAAACGGGCCATCCAAAACTCGTTGCCAATCCGCATGTGTCAACTTGTTTTCAATCTCACAAACAAAGTGCACCCTACAGTTGATGTTAATTCTTCCGTAGAAAGGTTCACCTATGAAATAATTGTACCTAATCTGTAAACCAAATGAAAAAACCATAAACAAACGAAATCAAACCATTTGAGAAGCCTCAGATGACAGATGAAACAAAAAACCCTAAACAAACACTCCCGCTACAAATTAAACCATTTCAGACGGGTGACATGACAATTGAAAAAATACCCTAAACAAATTGAAACCATTTCAGAAGGCTGACAGGACAATTGAAAAATACCCTAAGCCCTAAACAAAATATGTAGACAACTTACATCCCCTTTAAAGATTACGGGTTTTTTGGCCTCGACCTACCCTTCACGGATTTTTTTGCTATGGTACTGTCATAAGTTTTTTCCCCTTTCACATGCACTTCGTCTCTCTGCTTATTCTTCTTTCGAACCTACATGTCTTCTTCTTTTCTCTCCACTCTTCTTTGGGCTCGATTCTTTACAGTCTCTAAGCACTGCCATTTTCTAGGATTTTTTTGTAACGCGGTTCAAAGGTTAAGGAAAAGTTCGGGGAGGGGCGAGTAAGTAAAAATGGAGTTGTAGAGTCGCGTTAATGGAGAAAGATGGAGGGAGTAAGTAAGAAAATGTGGAGCTGGACTTTGTAAGAAAAAATGGACTTCAAGAGTAAGCAAAAATCGAGTCTAGCGTTAATAGGAAAATATGGAGGAGTTGAAGAGTCGCCTTCTGGGGAAGAAGAAAATGTCTGATAACAATGATGGATGTTGCAGAGTTGCATTAATAGGGATGAAGCATTGGGAATATCTTCTTTTGGAGGGAATTTTGGAAGGTAAACAGGGAGGGCCTTTTGCGAGCATTCGAAGAAAGGTAAACAGGGTTTAGTCTTACCCTTTTTATTCCAAATTAAGAATTATTAAAGAGGTCAACAGAATGGTAATCACAAAAAAATAATATTAAAAAAATTCTTTTTTACCCCAAAACAACAAAAACAAAAGGATAATTCCGACAATAGGATTATACAATGTGACAGAAAAACATATGTACGCAAAATATAAAGAAACTTCACTGACATGAATTATGAACAACACTGACAAGAAGTATGCATCTACAACAAAGTAGCAAAGAAGAAATGCACCAACCAATTTTGCTAGATTTCCAAAATAATTTCAACACAAGTTATTGTCAACAAGACAAGTCAATTCTAGCAAAAACCGCCCAAGAAGGAATCATACCACACTATCCCAACTACAGTGAAGCTTACATGAAAATGAATAAGATATCCTTCACTAGTCAAACCACTTCATATCAAAAATACTAACGGCTATCCTTTTTCTGTAGTGATCCACAAATTTGTCACCCACGTTCACGATGTTTTGACGTCCGAAACTTAGCATTTCTATGTACTTGATCGTGAAGACGCCACAATCGCCCCTGCACACAAGTAAAAAATGTAGTTGGTTTCCTGATATTATAACCAATTTCACACCAAAAAATGAACAATTGATGTAAACAACTTACCCTCTCTTGTTTCTCTCCAATGTAGGAACACGAGTCACATTTAGGGGATTGTTCCCCCTATCTTCATAAATTGTTACCAAGGGCTCATACTGTGCTATCATGACAGGAAGAATATATGTCAACTATGCAAGGAACCTATGGACTTCTGACAATTTGAACAAATTGACGTCGGGATCGCATACAGTGACAGACCATTTACTTAGTTGTATCTCCAGAGCTACCCAATGTTTCTCCTTGAAATTGAAGGGGAGGTATATACGATCCACGTCCTTCCAATCCTTCCCATAAAGTGCAGGCAGTTCCCCACGCAGGTATCTCATCTTAGATCGATTAGCAACATACCTTTGCTTATCTGAAAAGCATCTATTCATTTCCTTGTCCAACTTATGTTGAAAAAAGGTGTCCAATATTGCCACTGGTTTGTCATGCACACGACAGCCAAGATAATACATACATTCGTCCAAGTGCTACAAACTAAAAATATAATATGTCATACCAGAAATTTAAGACTTGTTGCACGCCACGATAATTTATATAAATAATGAAAGAGGCTTATCGGAGAACTCAGCCACCCCATTGGTTGCAACGATTTCTCAAAAAACTTCTTCTGTAGATGTTCTCCAGTTGGAGAAACAATTTCCTCACTACACCATAAGATGGTTTAATTAACATCTCAAACACGCGTTCATATCATCAAGACAGGAGGGACAACTTCCTAACATTTCCTTCGAGTCTAACCAACGGCACAATCTATTCGTGTCTTAAATACCTTTGGACGTTGAAACGTTGCATCGTTTGGGATTATCGGCTTCTCTAGTCCTCTCTTCCTGACAGGATGGTCCCTCAGTTCACCAGTTGTATTTTTTTTTGAGCTGGTTTTTCTTGTTGAGACTCCAATTGATTCTTTGGTAGAGTCTCATTCCACCTCAGCTTCTTTTGTTGCTACCGCTAGCGTCTGCAAATAAGTTTTTTCATAAATAAGATGTTGGTGAACTGAGGGACCATCATGTCAGGAAGATTTATTGATGCATACCTCAACTCCTTTTGTTCTTCCTTTTTTTAGTTTCCCCCTCATTCTGAACTGCACCGTCTTCATCACCCTTGTTCTTTTTTGAACGAGTCTTCCTTGCAAAAAAAATTCCTTCTTTCTTATCTTTTTCTTCTTTTGTCATCGTTTCTCCATATTTCCCCTCATCATGTATTGCACCCTCAACATCATCACTCTGAACTGCACCATCTTCATCATCCTTCTTCTTTTTTGAACGAGTCTTCCTTGCAAATACATTTACTTCTTTCTTATCTTTTTCTTCTTTTGTCATCGTTTCTCCATATTTCCCCTCATCCTGTACTGCACCCTCAACATCATCACTCTGAACTGCACCATCTTCATCATCCTTTTGCTTTCGATAAACAACCATATATCCTAAATTTCCATTGTCGACTTTAATTGCACCTTCATCATCGTCATCCTGTAGGGGATTTGAATCAGACCCCCCCTCCCATTCTATCCATTTCGACATCCTCATCACGACCATGTACAACATTCTGCTTTAATAAATAACAAATTATATTTGACTCACAAGAATAATAAGTAAGTGCATCATTCTATAATGTTTGTCAAAAATAGAGCTTTATGCATCCATCCAACTTATAAATATTGACTTTCTATTTTGTAACTATGACATTCTTGTTATAATGTTGTCAAAAAACAGGCTTTAACTTACAATAAATATAAGTAACTGTCAATCTCAAGTTGAAAACAGTGACATGTTAACTTTTTAATATGACATTCCTATTCTACATTCCGACAAGAAAAAATGCTTCAGCTTCCACGAAATAAAAATCTAAGTTCCCAAACAAAACTTAATAACGATTGTTGACAGTTATCTTACCTCCCCTTCCTCATGTTCAATGTCCTCTTCTTCATCATTTGTTGAACCTGAGTTGTTGAATGCCCTCTTCTTGATCATATGTTCCATTATGCCCAAGGTTTTATTCATAGCACTAAATCCTGCGTCCACTTGGTTTTCCAAATTAATCATACGCTCATGAAGCTCTTTCATAGCGCACATCACCTATCTTGCATCCAGGCCTGAGGACTTCGCAGCAGGGGCAGAGTCTGAATCACTCTTTCCTTTTCTTCTACCATTGATAGACCTCTTATTACTTAGCTCGAATTTCTCAACTGTCTTGTCAAAGTAAGTGTCCTTCACTTCCCCATCAAATTTGCATTCTTTTAAGACCTCCACCTCAGCTTCTTCCTCTATTAACACCACATTTGGAATAAAATGGGATATGGCCTTCCCCCAAGAAAGACTCCACAACCGTCGCATCAGGTTGTGAATCTGATGACCATCGTAGACCGCGTGGGAAGGCCTCCTTATCCACCAAATGTGCAAACGCTGAAGCAATTGGTTTAACAGCTTCAAATAGCCAAACCTGAACCGCAGTTTTTCTTGTCAGTATGATACTTATTTCTTGTAAGAAACCATCAATATATTGTAACTATAATACCAACTTCAAAACAATATACATTACATCATGTCATGTTACCTGAAAGGCCATTGGAAACCCCTTGAGTTTGTAACCCAACCTTGCACTTGAGTCTCTGCTTGTTTCAGCCGTTTCCAATCTATTCTTCACCGTTGAACTCAATCCCTGGTGAGTTTCAATGTAGCTAACCCTGCCCCACGGGAATTTCGTGAATCGATCGATATCAGTCAATAATTTGACATGACCCGTGCTTATGCGAACCTTTTTCTCAACCCCAAGAATGACGCCCTCTAATATAATCAACAATGCCATCTTATATTTTAAAGGGCTATCAGGCTGTATACGCATAAATAATGACTCTAGCTCACCCAACGTCAAATTTTGTACATCAAATAACTCTTTCACGACATTTTTATCCGGGTTCAGCTCATTATCATTCATTCTGCGACAGCATAACCCCGTCACAAGTGCAAATTCCTTCATTGAAAAACGCAGTAACTGTTCTTGCAGGTCATACCACGTCTCTCACAACTTCCTCGTTTCTACTTGACGAAATAAAATGTAATGTACAAGCTAGCATGAAAAGGTTTGTCAACGAACCATCTTCACAGTAGGTCCAAATGGACCATCTATTATCCTCTGCCAGTCCACAGGGGAGAGGCATTTCTCAATAATTTTCAGCAATTCACGCCGACAGTTTTGGTTGACTCTGCCAATGAATTTTTTCCCTTCAAATCTCAATAAATGACCCTAAAAAATACAAATTATACGAGGTCCATAAATACAAAAGAAACATATACTTAAAAACTACATGACAGGATGTGAAATATGGAAAACTACACACAATGAGCTAACCAAAATTTACCTTTTTACCCATTTTAATTTCCTCTGTTTCAATATGGAAAACTACAACACTTCAGCTGCACTGGTGGAGATAGACAAACAACAAAGAATATCAACATTTAAGTTTTTCTAAGCACCAAACTGAACATACTTAGATGTAGAGATCACACGAGAAGACAAGGAAGTTGCGAGAGTAAGAGAGCTATAAAGTCAGGCAAAAAAAAACATTAACTTTCAAAACACAACAATGTTTCACAAAACTGACATTCTAATTGATCATTTCAACAATAAAACTATACGATGTGACAAATATTTCATCAATGCTGACATGAAATTTTCAAACAATGGTAATTCCTGCAATTGTGACAAAAAAAACTAATATGACATTCTTATTTTACAAACACGGATTTCACAGGTTTATATAATTCGTTGCATTCAACTTCAGTTCATTTCAGCTCAAACGAACAACAGTGACAAAATCCTTCAACGAACAACAGTGAATCAACCCTAAAAACCAAATGAACAGCAACGGAGCAACCCTAAAACGACGTTGAATGGTTGGAACCCTAAAAAATTGGACATACCTCCAAGGCTCGAACGAGATAGACAGAAGAGGAAGATGAATCGGAATCGCGACCGAATCGGGACGTCGGTCGAAGACCTGTACTTTGTCCCACGTCTTCGGTGGAAGACCTGCAATTTTGGGCCTTAATCAGAGGATGATTACGAAGCTAGCTCAAGCGGCGATGAAGGGCTCCGTCTGTGGAAAACCTGCAATTTCACGTTGTAGTCGGTGTAAGCTAGCTCGAACGGCGAAGAAGGGTTTCAAGCAAAAAACAAAGCTGGAGATTATGGAGTTTGAAGCGATATCATACCTGGAAGAGAAACCTTTCCGCCGACAATGGTGAAATACGTCGGACAAAGTTGGATTCCACCGGAGAAGATGGAGACACCTCGAGCTGGGAGAAAGACCTCGGCCGGCAATGTAGTTGGGTTTCTGTAGCAAGTTTCACATTTCAATTTGAAATTGAAACTGAATTAATTTTTTTCTTCATAAAATCAGTGCCATGTCGTATTTTATTTTCCAAAACAAAAAGAAAATTCAATTTTCAATTTACCTTTTAATTTGGGGGGTATTTTTGCAAAAACATAAGGATTTTTTTTTGGATGTGGTATATTTGCAAAAAACAAAGAGGGTAGGGTAAAATTGCAAATGCATTAGTAATGTAAGGTATTGGTTGCTATTTCTCTTTTTCTTCGGTATTGTACCTAGGGCTGAGCATGGGCCTAAACCCGACCCGAACCGCCCCGAACCCGAAAAGCCCGAAACCCCAAAAAAATGGGACCGAAGACCGAACCGAATGTTCGGGTTCGGTTTGGTTCGGGTTTGGTTCGGGTCGGGTTCGGGCCAAAACAACATTCGTACATAAAAACACACTAAAAACCGAACCCGAACCCGAACCGAACCGAACCCGAACCGAACCGAACCCGAAATCCTAATAAATTCAGACGAAACCCGAACCGAAGTCATGTGGGTTCGGGTTCGATTCGAGTTTTTCGGGTCGGGTTCGGTTTTCTCAGCCCGTGCTCAGCCCTAATTGTACCTCTCTATTATGAAGAATATTAGCTTGTTTATTTTTCTAATATAGTCTTATTGACCATATTTTTATTATATTATGTTATTGGATTATCATTTATGTGTCTCTTATTAATACTAATGTATTATTCTTTGTAAGAACTTTAAACTAATACATAATTTGTATTGCCGTTTTCATATCTTTTATTTTTGGGTTTGTCGTTTTCCTGTGTCATGTCGTCTCCGTTTCTCGTTTTCGCTTCCGTGCTACATAGAATTTAAGTAAAACTCAAATTGAGAGTTCAATTTCAAATAGGGTAGGGTTTGGGAACTTTTTCCAATAGCTTGTGATAGAGGAGGGATTAAGGATCTCGAACTATGCTTCAATTTGTCTTCAAACTTCCCTTCTCACTCTATATCTCCAGATTTGATTTTGTTTTTTTTGGGGAGGTTTTTTTGGGTTTTCTGGTTGGTATGCTTCATCTCTCTCCTCTCCTATGCTTGAATTTGGACTTGGTCACTTCCTCGAAAAATTGGGTTAATTTATGCTTGGATTTCACAATTGGATGCAAAAAAAAGTTTATTTGTGCTTGGATTTGGTAATTAATTGCAAAACAAGTTAAATTATGCTTGGATTTGGCTAATTAGTGGGCCTCGTGTTCATGCTCCAAGATGTAACTGATCGAAGATGAACAACACAAAAATCTTATTTTGCAAATATATTTACATTTTTCTGGAATAAACCAAATACTTAGAAAAATAAATACAAACTCAATTATTCCATTCATAAAACTAACCAAACAAAATAGGATGGTAACGGTTTCCGTTTCCTTTCCTTCATTTTTTTTTTTCATTCCGTTTACATTTATGTGTCAACTTCGCCAATCAAACGAACTCTTTAGGATGTGCAATTTGATATAACATGATACACGTTTGTATATAACTAGATGGGCTCTCAAACTTAATGGGATGTGCATTTGGATATAATTTCATGTGCATTTATGAACTATACGTACATTTGAGTTATACTAGATATGCATTTTGTACTAAGCGTGTATTTGGATTTATCTTGTATGTGTGCTTACATTTACTCTATATGTGCATTTGGATTTATGTTGTATGTGCATATGTGTTATACTAGATGTTAACTATGTATGCATTTGAATTTTGATGGATGTCAAAATTGACTAAATGTGCCATTTGAATTGTATGTGCATTTGAATGTAAATGTATGTTCATTTAGAAATACCTGAATTTGCATTTTTGCATTTTCGATTTGCATCTAGCAATGACTCTATATGTGCATTTTAATCGTATTATATATGCATTTGGATTGTACTATATGTGCATTTTGAGTTTATAAGGCAAATAAAAATTGGCAAAAGAAAAATGTCCAAAGAGATATTGCCCAAAAAAAATCTCGTTGGTCAACGCCGAAGGCCGCCATTGACAATCAAATGAACTGAATGGGTTTTGAATAAAATGGACTTTTTTTAATATAAAAATTACCTCTAATTATGAAAATCTCATCGCCTTTTATAACAATCTAAAATCTTCGATCCAATGGTTGTAAGTCATTCTCACCCGAGCACCCCACTATATGTTTGTCATTAGAGATTGAGATTACTACTATTGATTCTAAAATAGATTTACAATTTTTCAGTGATTTTGAAATTGGATATTGTTTCAAGAAGATTAAAAGTATCATTTAAAGGATCTTTTATCTCACAAATAACTATTTTAATTTCAAAATATTTAAACATACTTAGGCCTCGTTTGGTATGTCTTCTAGAGTCGAATTAGAACGAAATAAGGAATTAGAATGAGTCATTCCTATAGTTTTTTATCTGGTATGTTGTCGGGATGAACCACTCCTTAAAATTGTTGTTTGGTTATATATGGAATTTGGAATGAGGAATCAAGTCATGTTTTATGTTATAAATGTAATGTTTCATGCTTTAAAGAGAGTGAAAAGACAATTAGTTCAAGCCTTGTATTTTTTAATTTTTTTCTATATATACATTCATTAACTAGTTTAAGTAATCATATTCATTAGTTTATACAAATAACTAGTTTTAAATAAGAAAGATCACCAAAAATAATCTCAATTTTCACTAGTAGATCAAAAATAATCTCAACTTTCAATTCAACAAAAAATAATCACAACTTCAATCCATAAACTAAAAATAATCCCAATGATTTTTTCAGTTGAGATTCCAACTAATTCGATTACCTGTATTCGAGATATCTTCGTAGTTGGACGTGGTAAGTGATTCTTCTTTGTACAAGATCTCTTATTAGGTGCCATGTTGTCATCGAATTAGTCGGAATCTCAACCGAAAATATCATTGGGATTATTTTTGGTTCATGGGTTAAAAGTTGGGATTATTTTTGGTTGAATTGAAAGTTTGAATTATTTTTGGTCTACTAGTGAAAGTAAGGAATATTTTTGGTGAAATTTAAATATATATTAAGTTGATATTTTAAAGTAAAAATTTTATATTTATTTTTTTAAGTTAAAGTCTTTTTTATTAAATAAAAAGTTCTAAGTTTAAGTGTGTTAAAAGTTATTAAAAATAAGTTTTTTTTGTCGAACCGGATCAAATTTGGTGGTTCCTTGAACCGGGTAAAAAACGGTAGTTCCTTGAACCACCACGGATCAGGTCAAACCTAATGATTCTTTGAACCGACGGTTCAGGGAGTTGGTCGGTTCTAGTCTCGATTCGGTTGAATCTTAAATCGGCTCACGAACTGGTGCCACATTTATTCGTATGTAGAGATGCATAACGGCTCATAGGTGGAGAAGATACCTATTGAGAATAAAACATTTTTTTTCTGGAATGAGGGATACCTAGGTTTTCTTTTGGAATTAAGCTCTCCTTTGGGCTTGGAATGGGTCATTCCAAGGAATCGAAAAATTCTCATTCTTTATCTAATCAAACACAATTTCAAAATTACCCATTCCTTATTCCGATTTCTCATTCCAAGAAAATCTGACCAAACAAGGTCTTATAAGTAAGCCTTTAAAACAATGAATTAAAAAGATAAATATAATTATATATTCTTTTCGTTCACTTTTATTTGTCCTTTTAAAGTTAGCACATATTAAAGAGATTAAATATATATATATAAATAAAAATAAGGATAGATATTGAAATAAACTATTGCATTTTTTATGAAAGATTTGTGTACAAGTTTGGGTAAAGTTGTGTTTTTTTAGTATTTTTGAGGATTATGCATAACAAATCTGATATAATATTTAAAAAATAATTTGAAACATACACAAATTATTTTGAAATTTAAAAAAAAAAAATATATACGTTTGAAAAAAATTACCTTATTTAAAATCCGATTGGAGGCTACAACCCCTACTGGGTCCCATATGGATCCACCCCTGGTTAAAACGAGCTTGTCGCTCCAAAGTGTACAACTACGTCGATGTTGGTGATTTTAGTGTCATCAAGAGACCGTTCTCATATAGGAAACGGTGTCATTTAGTATGATCGGGATTCATACGACACTATAAAATCTCACTTAGCTACATCACGGGTTTGGAGGTGTGGAGTACACACTCGTGCAAGCATACTTGAGATTCTGAGGGAGACATTAAGGATATATGACGTTACCCATATGGGAACAGTGCATCAGAGAGGTTAATTGTGTCTTTAAGACAGATCGGTGTTACGTAAGGTTGAATGAGTGGTCGTTCCCTGGAGGGATCAGCCGTTCCCTAGGTGGGAACGTCAAGTTCCCTGAGGCATGGTTAAAGTTTCAGCACGTGATTAATGTGTTGAAACCTCCTTGGTAACCGTCGGAATAACTGCCTCTTAACTACCTTAAAGCAGTTGATAACTGATAGAAGTAGTTGGATATTCTTGAAAACGGTTGGTGGCAGTTGAAACGGTTGGTAACCGCTTGAACTGCCGTAACCGTTCCCTGTAACCGCTCGAAAGCCTATATAAAGGCATTTCGGTGATAGTGTTGGGACATCAGATTAAACGCACGAGTTCTCTATCTTAATTGAAGTCATACTCCACAAATACATGAACATAGTTTAGTTCCCATCAGAAGCCTTGAAGGGAACTAGAGGGTTTGTCTTATCTCACTTCAGATTTTGTGGATTCCCTAAGGCTTAGTAAGGGGCAAAGTTCTGATTTCGGAAAGTGTTCTCACGATTCAAATCTTATCCGAGTTACAACGTTCATTGATCGTTCTCTATTAAAGCCGAAGTCAACATCAAGAGAAGATCAAGACTTGCAGGGAACAGTCGCCTCAACATACAATGTTCCCTTATTCAACAATCATTGTTCTTACAATCGAAATCAGAATTTTCGGATCAATGGCGTATGTTCGTGAGATGACAACGAAGTTCCGAAAGTTGGAAAAATTCGAAGGGATGGGGACATCCGCCGTTGGCAAAAGAAGATGCGTTTCCTCTTGACCACCCTCAAGGTGGTATACATCTTATCCACTCCCATGCCGGAGATAGTCGATGATGAACCACCCGAGGCCGTGAGGAGAAGGAGCAAGTGGGAGAAGGATGACTACATCTGTCGAGGCCACATATTAAATGGCATGTCCGACTCCCTCTTTGATGTGTACCAAAATGTTGAATCTGCCAAGGAACTTTGGGACTCTCTAGAGTTGAAGTATATGGCTGAGGACGCTTCAAGCGTAAAGTTCCTTGTGAGCAACTTCAATACATATAAAATGGTTGACTCACAACCAATGATGGAGCAATATAATGAGATACTCCGTATCTTGGGGCAATTTGCTCAACATAAATTGAATATGGACGAGTCCATTTCTATGTCAAGCATTATTGACAAATTGCCTCCATCATGGAATGACTTCAAGCACATGTTGAAGCCCAAGAAGGAAGGTATTTCCCTTGTGGAACTTGGAAGCCACTTGCGTATTGAAGAGGGCCTTCATTCACAAGAGAAAGGAAATGAGAAAGAGACTCCCAATTCTTCCACCATCAATATGATGGAAAAAGGTTCCCATAAGGGTAACAACAAGAAGGACAAGAAAAGGCCGCACAACAACAAAAACACCGGTCCCAACAAGAAACCCTCTCCAAAGGGGTGTTGGAACTGTAGAAAGCTTGGACATCTTAAGAAGGATTGTTGGGCTGGAAAGGGCAAGAAGGGAGACGTTCCCAATCAGTCTACTCAAGGTTCTAATGACCAAGGACATAAATCTCATCAAGGTCAGAAAGGAACAGTTCCTTCGAACGAAACTGTTCCCTCTGTAGTAACATTTCCTGGTTTGGACTTTGTTCCTAATATTTCTGAGGCCTTCTTTGTGTAGGATGATGAGATAGCATGGTGGGTTGACTCGGGTGCTACCACACACGTGTGTAGGGATAAGTCAATGTTCAAGATCTTCATTCCCTTAGATGATGGACGTGTCCTTCATGTGGAAACGAGTTAACTGCCCCCGTCTTAGGCAAAGGCCAAGTGGAGTTAGAGTTCTCTTATGGAAAGACTTTAATTCTGGAAAATGTGTTGTATGTACCCAGAATAAGAAAAAAATCTTGTCTCTAGTGCTATCCTAAACAAGTTAGGCTTTCGACAAGTGTTTGAAGCCGATAAATATATATTATCTAAGGGCGGTGTATTTGTAGGTCGTGGTTACCTATGTAATGGTATGTTTAAGCTAACTATTAATAATGTTATGAATTCAACTTAAATGATTTGTGATCAAGGTTCTATTTCTTCTGAACAAGTTGTTCCCTTAGTGGGAACGGCCCCTTCAAAGGGTGTTGTTCCCTCGGAGGAAACTGTTTTCTCTCTATGGCATGCTCGACTAGGCATGTTCATTATAAACGCACGCTTGATATGTCTAAAAATGGTTTAATTCCTCCATTTGATATGAGTTTAGAGAGGTGTGGAACTTGTATGCTTACTAAGATAACAAGACAACCGTTCCATGATGTTTAGAGAAATAGTGTAGTGCTTGATTTGATACATAGTGACTTATGTGATTTTCATGCTTCTCCGTCCTTGGGAAATAAGAAATATGTTGTTACTTACATAGATGATTATTCCTGGTATTGCTATGTTTTTCTATTGTATGCTAAGGACGAGGCCCTAGGGAAATTCAAAATTTATAAAACTGAATTGGAACTTCAGTTGGGAACAATGATCAAAAGATTGCGCACCGAATCCACCGATATAGGTGGTGAGTATTTTGACCCATAATACTTCCAATCCGTAAGGATCATTCATGAAACCACGACTCCCTACACACTACAACAAAATGGTGCATCGAAGAGGAAGAATCGAGTTCTTAAGGAAATGGTCAATTCCATGCTTTCCTACTCGGGTTTAAATGATGGAATTTGGGAGGAAGTCATGTTGACGGATTGTTACCTATTGAATAGTGTTCCTAACAAAAGGAACAAGACTATCCCATATGAGTTTTGGTTCCAAAAGAAGCCAAATCTGAATTATCTTCGGGTTTGGGGATGTAGGGCGGTTGTAAGACTACCTCGAACCCAAGCGAAAAACATTAGGTGAAAGAGGTGTTGAATGTATCTTTATTGGATATGCTGAGCATTCCAAGGCATATAAGTTCTATGTTATTGAACCTAACAAGTCTATTTCGGTTCACTCCGTTATAGAGTCAAGAGATGCCATCTTTGATGAAAAACGATTTTCATTTACACCTTTAAACAAAGTCATTGTTCCCAGTACTAGTGGACACAATGACATTGTTCCCAGTACAAGTGAAGACATAGACATGGATGTCCAACGTGGGAACAGTGAACCAGAGATCCAAAAGAGTAAAAGAGTAAGGAATGGAACGTCATTTGGTCCTGACTTCCATGTTTACTTGGTAGAGGGAACAAGGTATGAAGTTGGATCCCAATACTTGTATTGTTACAATATTGAGGATGACCCAAAGACGTTTACTGAGGCAATAAAGTCTCACGACGTTTCCTTTTGGAAAGAGGCCGTAAATGATGAGATGGATTCCATCATGGGGAATAATACATGGGTCTTGGCTGATCTTCCCCCTGGATGTAATCCATTGGGAAGTAAGTGGATCTTCAAGAGGAAGATGAAAGTGGATGGAACCATAGATAAGTTTAAGGCCCGATTGGTTGTTCAAGGCTTTAGACAAAAGTATGGAATCGACTACTTTGATACCTATGCACTGGTTGCTAGGATTACCACCATTAGGCTATTGATTGCCTTGGCTGCTATTCACAAGTTGGTTATACACGAAATGGATGTGAAAACAACGTTCCTTAATGGGGACCTTGAGGAAGAAGTTTATATGAAACAACCCGAAGGGTTCGTTATGCCCGGACATGAGCATAAGGTGTGCAAATTGGTCTAGTCCTTGTATGGGCTGAAGCAAGCACCAAAACAATGGCATCAAAAGTTTGAGGAGGTTGTGTTGTCCAATGGATTCAAACTGAATCAATCGGACAAGTGTGTATATAGCAAATTTGATAATTTTGGGAACGATGTTATAATTTGCTTGTATGTGGATGACATGTTGATCTTTGGACTAGGGACCTTGAGGAAGAAGTTTATATGAAACAACTCGAAGGGTTCGTTATGCCCGGACAAGAGCATAATGTGTGCAAATTGGTCAAGTCCTTATATGGGCTGAAGCAAGCACCAAAACAATGGCATCAATAGTTTAATGAGGTTGTGTTGTCCAATGGATTCAAACTGAATCAATCGGACAAGTGTGTTAATAGCAAATTTGATAATTCTGGGAACGGTGTTATAATTTGCTTGTACGTGGATGACATGTTGATCTTGGAACGGGTCAAAGGCAAGTAGACCATACAAAGGCATTTTTGTCATCACAATTCTCTATGAAGGACATGGAGGAGGCCGATGTTATCCTAGGGATTAGGATAAGGCGGGGAACGTAGGGCATATCATTGTCACAATCTCATTACATTGAGAAAATATTGGAGAAATTCAATTGTGATAAGTACACTCCTTTCAAAACTCCTTATGATCCGAGTATTAAATTGTTCCCTAACAAGGGAACATCAGTTATGCAACTTGAGTACTCAAGTGAGTACTCAAGGGTTATTGGGTGCTTGATGTATGCCATGACAAGTACTAGGCCGGATATTGCTTTTGCAGTAGGGAAGCTTAGTCATTACACTAGTAATCCTAGTGCATATCATTGGCAAGCGAATCGACGAGTACTTCAGTACCTTAAGGGAATAGTGGACTTTTGTCTTACTTATATTGGATCACCCTCGATGTTGGAGGGATATTCAGATGCAAGTTGGATCACTAATGAAGAGGATCATTCTTCCACTAGTGGGTGGGTGTTCCTTGTTGGTGGGGGTGCCATTTCATGGGCTTCCAAGAAACAAACTTGCATCACGAGTTCCACTATGGAATCAAAGTTTGTTGCCTTAGCCGCGGGTGGGAAAGAAGCGGAATGACTAAGGAACTTGATATATGAAATTCCATTATGGAAAAAGCCAATTTCACCTATATCAATCCATTGTGATAGCGCTGCAACGTTGGCTAAATCATATAGCCATGTATACAAGGGGAAATCATGCCACTTGGGTATGAGGCATAGTGCGATAAGAGAGCTCATTACGCATTGGGTGATTTCGGTGGATTTTGTTAGATCACAACAAAACTTGGCTGATCACTTGGCGAATGGGTTGGCTAGGGACTTGATTTCCAAGTCGGCTAAGGGGATGAGATTAAGACCCATATAAGCTTTCTAGCGGTGGGATACCCAATTCCTTTCCCATTAACGTTGGGAACGAATTCAATGTGGAAAGCCTACACCTAGAAACTGAAGAGCACAAAGGAACAGTCTCCAGGTATGTGCTCTGTTCCTACAAGTTTAGAAGTTGAAAGCAATTTCTTAATAGTTCTTTTGAAAAAGTGTAGATTGTAGGTGCACGATGGAGGATGTGTTCCATAAAAGGATCTACCTATATGGGCATGAAGTTTGGGTTGACTTCAAAACGCTCAAGAATAGATAAGGACTCAAGGCCATTAAGAGAGTCAAGTTAGACTATGGAATTGTGTAGTAATTCATGTGTGTTATCTTCATGCATCCAATGAGGTTGATTGGTTCAATCCTTAGGACACCATGATTCCCGGGTGTTTGAAATGTGTAACTACAGTAAGACATAAATTCAATTGTTTCGATATTTGTGTTTATGCATGAGTTTGGGATGAAGACTTGCTTATTTTGTGAATCAAGGATTACACTAAAATGGGGGAGGATTGTTGATGATTTTAGTGTCATCAAGAGACCGTTCCCATATAGGGAACAGTGCCATTTAGTGTGATTGGGATTCATACGACACTATAAGATCTCACTTAGCTACATCACGGATTTGGAGGTGTGGAGTACACACTCGTGTAAGCATACTTGAGATTTTGAGGGAGACATTAAGGATATATGATGTTACCCATATGGGAACAGTGCATCAGAGAGGTTAATTGTGTCTTTAAGACAAATCGGCGTTACGTAAGGTTGAACGAGTGATCGTTCCCTAGAGGGATTAGCCGTTCCCTAGGTGGGAACGTCAAGTTTCCTGAGGCATGGTTAAATTTCAGCACGTGATTAATGTGTTGAAACCGCCTTGGTAACCGTCGGAATAACCGCCTCTTAACTACCTTAAAGTAGTTGATAACTTATAGAAGTAGTTAGATATTCTTGAAAACGGTTGGTGACAGTTGGAACGGTTGATAACCGTTAGTAACCGCTTGTAACTGTCATAACCGTTCCTTGTAACCGCCCGAAAGCCTATATAAAGGCATTTCGGTGATAGTGTTGGGACATCAGATTAAACGCACGAGTTCTCTATCTGAGTTGAAGTCATACCCCACAAATACATGAACATAGTTTAGTTCCCATCAGAAGCCTTGAAGGGAACTAGAGGGTTTGTCTTATCTCACTTCAGATTTTACGGATTTCCTAAGGCTTAGTAAGGGGCAAAATTATGATTTTGGAAAGTGTTCTCACGATTCAAATCTTATCCGAGTTACAACGTTCATTGATCGTTCCCTATTGAAGTCGAAGTCAACATCAATAGAAGATTAAGACTTGCAAGGAACAGTCGCCTCAACATACATTGTTCCCTTATTCAGCATACATTGTTCTTACAATCGCAACCTCCTTCCTTCAACTGACCAATTGCTTTGGGGTTCCGTCTATGGTGTCAAACTTGTGGTCTTTTCCCTCACGTTGTTTCTATCTTATGTTTCATTGTTTGTATTCTTTGTTTCATGAGAAGTACAAATACGTACATACTTCTATGAACTTGAGATTAATGATTCATTCATAGCAGGAAATATTGCTGATTGTTTACATTGTTAAGGTCCATTTACTGATAAGGAAGAGCAAATACTATTTTCTTTTCATTATATGTAGAAGACAAAAATGAGATATTTTAGATGAAAATAGTTAAATTTTGAGAAATGATTGGAAGTATGGAAGGTCATCGATGGTTTTTTCTTACAGTTAAATGATAAAAAATTATAGTGAATCATCTGGAAACTAAGTGAACTATTTTCTACTTCTATTTTTTTTCTTGATCGTCTGGTTCGACGGATAAAGTCGTTCTACGTCCAAATCGAGATATTATTGGCACACGAAGTGGTAGACCTCTCCCAACATTAATGTATCCATATATGCCTCCAGTATTTGCAGAAGTTATGAGCGCGGAGCGGAAAAAGCCTAAATCATTTTATTTGGTAATAAATGACATAGTGCAATGTCAAAACGATAAGTGATCTTAGCTAGATTTTATTTGAGTATTATACAATATATTAGACATCAAGGCTTCAAATCAATCATATAAATGAGTAACCTTGTAAATTTAGAAATATAAAGGTGTGATAAATTAGTTACAAGATATGTTTATACATAATCTCTTAAAACTATTCAAACTAATTTTTAAATAATGTTGTTCCGCAAACAATAAATATCTACTTAAACTTTTTGATATATTTGAATACTATTAATTATTGAAACATTTAAATTATCCTAGTATATATAATATACCATTTTAATGAGATATTTATGATAAGATCGAATTTTAAATCTGAAATAATATAAATAACATAAATGAATTTTGATTTGGATATTGTGTTGAAAAATAAATATTAATTAAAAAATATATGAATTTTGATATGAGTTTTAGTTTATTTGGGAAGTATCCGTTGTAGATATCATGTTTCTTAATCTTTGATTTTATCAGATATGTTTTATTTACTCAGTTTTTTTACAAAAAGTCGTTATAACCACATCTTTTGACGTATCATACCAATTAGGTAAAATGAAAAATAAGTTAGTAGTGTCAAAAAGTTTCCCGGTTAATGAAAAACCATAAGCTAAAATGAGAAATTATGAAACTAAAAGAAAAAATCAATCATAAATCTCGTACCATAAATTAGTTTTAGATATTGTGTTTTCAATCTCATATCGAATATCTTTTTACTATTTTTCTAAAAAATAGTTCTAATCAAAACTCATGATCTTCGATTTTCTATAACTTTTATTTAGTTTACAATCATATATCCACAAATATGTAGCAATTTAGTTACCTTGATGTTTACCTCGATTTTCTGTAACTACTATTTAATTTTCAATTGATCATTAATCTTTGTTGTTGTTAAGATTTTCCAGTATATGATCTTCAATTAGTCTCTCTTTTTGAAAATGCACAAGTACTTGAAATGTTGTGTTCACACTAATGACTAGTATTGCAACTTTAAGGGATTTTTTTGTAAATTAAAAGGTCCAAAGCCTTTACCGAGACAAATGTCGCCACAAATTAGGGATTCCAAGACGGTGATGTGCCATGGTATATGCAGATCGGTGCTCACCGATGATGGCGTGGCGATGGCGATAAAGGGATATCAGCCATGGAGGGAAAAAAGATCGACGCTCACCGACGATGGTTGCTGAGCTTTGAAAGAGGCGGAGACATGGGAAGTTGCGAGTCTAATGTTCTGGATAGTCCCTTTGAAGAAGACTCACATTCACATAAAGATCAGCCAAATTCTCTTCTTCTTTTTTGTGAGAGGAGATCAATCCAATTTTGAGTTGATTAGTGTTGTGGAAGTTTTGGATTTGTAATTTGTTGTGATTGATTTGTAATTTTGTAATTACAAATGACTTGTAATCTTTCTGATTGATTTGTATTTAAATTAGAAAAAAGATTTGTGCTAGATTTAGGATAAAAATCTATGATATATAATTACTTTTTTTAAAGTGAAAAAGAGAAAATGACACATGACAATTTTAATAAGGGAATACCATGTGGCGTAGTTAGGTTTTAGTTTAGTATATATGAATCATGATCACGTATGAAGACTTGATCACGTGCAAAGTACCAAGTAATCCAGCCCCCCTTATGTGACGTGATGATTAAAGTGTGGGAGGCAAGGAGAGGTCGTGGGTTCAACTCCCCCAACAACACGCCCCTTGTTATCTTTTTTCACTTTTCTTTAACTACATATCTTTCCGAAGTGAGAAAAGGAGGGAAAGCGCGCTACAACTAACATAACAATAACCATCTTTTTACTGTTTTAAACTTAAAGGTAGAAAATCTTATCTACCGGATTGTTGTACATTTTTATTGAGCACGAATCTTATAAATTGTTTTATATATAATGTAGGAGGAAGGAGACGCTATCATATATGAACATTAAATTACAATATATGAACATCAACACACAACATATGCACCTTTAATTTATGAACCTTAGAGAATTAATATATGAACATGTGCATGTTACATATAAACTTTGACGTTATTATATATGAACATCAATACACAAAGACCAAGTAAATAGAATTTCAAATATATGAATATGTGCATGTTATATATGAACCTTAGAGAACTAATATATAAACATGTGCATGTTATATATGAATCTCAAAGACCAAGTAAAAAAAAAATCAAACATGAACATGTACATGTTACATGTGAACCTTAGAAAACTAATATATGAACATGTACATATTACATATGCACCTCAAAGACCAAGTAGAAAGAATTTCAAACATAACATGTACATGTTACATATGAACCTTACATAACTAATATATGAAAATGTGCATGTTACATATGAACCTCAAAGACCAAGTAAAATGAATTAAAGATTGGTGAATTAATAACTATACATTATACTTAAGGTTCATATTTAACACAACGAAAGTCCATACTTGATATATTCAATGAATTTTTAGTATATAAAGTGCGTATGTACATTTTTAGTTTACTTTAGTTTGTAAAATTTTACTACAAATTGTATGAACATATGAACTTTATATTACAAATAAATGAATATTTAGTGTATATATATGTAAACTTAAAAATAACAATTAATTAGAGCGATCAGAGAAAAAAAAAATTTATAGAGTATAAGAAAAAAAAAAATCGCAATATTTACGAAAATATCAGCATATCACTTAATTTCATTCATTCTTTTTCTTAAATCTAATAACTCATATAATGTTTTTTATTTCTTAAATTAAGAATTAAATGTATAAGAATTCCTCTAATACATATACTAGATTCTAATGTGAACCCAGGCATAATGAAGAAAAATACCGAGAATTTCATCTGAAGTTGTTTTTTAATTGCAACCCCATACAACAACCAGAGCTGGGAGATTCTTTTTTATCGGGTTTGACAGGGAGTCAAATTACCGAACTTGATAAGAGAGAAAGGAAAATAATTCACGTAATTTCCGGAAATGAAAAGATAAATGGATCCCCTGCAAAATCCAATCCTATTCAACAGATTAGTAAAGTTGAGGCCCCAATAAAGAATTTTGTTAAAATATTGTGATGAAAAAGCAAGAATAACGCAAGGGTGTCAGAGGGCTTGCCAAAGATAAAAGAGAGGAGGAAGAAGAAGAGGTCACGAATCCCACGTTCTTCAACTCTAGGGTTTTAATTTCCACCAACAAAATTCTGTTCCATCTTCTTCTTTCTCTGTCCATCTTCCATGGCTGTCACTTTTCATTAGAATCTAGCTCTGGCTTTCTCCAATTACATCCCGGAGTTCGTAATATCATAGTGGATTTCTTCATATCTTTTGCTTTTTTCTTCCAATCGTCAAAGATGCTGCCTTCTCTGTCTCTCACCTCTTCGCCGAATTCAGCTACTGTCAAGGTTGATAAAGCCACCAGCGAGTTGCTCATAGCACCCGATTGGACCATGAACATGGAAATTTGTGATGCTGTCAATTCCGATCACTGGTACAATTTCTCTAAACGATCAATTACGTTGTAGAATTTCCCTCTTCCCGAGATTGACTTTAAAATTTCCCCCCCTTATTTGGTGGTGTTCGATTTGATTGTTATGGTCGTTCTTTGGTGGTTTCCCTTAATTGCTTGTTTAAAGATATTAATTTTGGTGTCAAATTTGATGCTTTTGTAGCTGCGATTAGGTGCTTTGGTTCTGTCATGGTGGTAGAGAAGTCGTTATCTTGAGCTATTGTTTGTCTATTTCTCTTGCTTATGAATTATGATGCTTTTTTTTATGGGAATTTCGAATGATCTTTCTGTTCTGCCAGGAATTAACCAATTATTTCTTGGAATTGAAGTGTGAGTCTAAAGAGTCCTGCTAAATATCGAATTAACTATTTGTACGGTGAATTTTTACTCTTCAGAAAGATATATTGAGGGTAGCATATCAAACATCAACAACTATTATTGGCCTGGCATTAGTCAGCTGTGAATCTTGTAGGAATGGAATGGGAGTCAATAAATCTTCCTGTTGTATGTCAATATTATGCGTATGATGATTTACTTTCTTGAAGAAAAAGATTCAAGATAGCCATTGGAACTAGTGATTTGATGGTTGATTTTCTGTTCGAGCTTGTAGGATGGCCAAGGAAGTTGTTAAGTCTGTCAAGAAGAGGTTGCAACATAAGAGTCCTAGAGTTCAAATGCTCACTCTCACGGTAACTTGTACTTTTTTTTATACTCACATTTTGCACGGCATAATTTTTCTTTTTCTAATATGTTTACATAATTGACTGGTCTGAATTTGTTCTCTGCATAGCTCTTGGAGACGATGGTGAAGAATTGTGGCGAGCAGATACATTTTCACATTGCAGAGAGGAAAATACTTGATGAGATGATCAAAATTGTGAAGAAGCGGGTCAGCTCTGATTCCATTTCCCTTGAAAGAAATTCATGTTTATCTCCATTTATGTATTCATGTTAGTATGCTACTATGAATATCATTCACAACACATATAAGGGTAAAGTGCAACAGACTGTTCTGCTAAAAATGTGGAAATGCTTTTAGTCTCTAGCATTTTTTATGAGTTCCCATTTCATTACTCACACACAAGTCACCGTCACATGCTCATGTAGTTCAGTGTCAGACCCCATTTGTTGGTCTCCTTTGCTTCAATGTCTTGTTTAAGCTACTTATTCAAGATAATCGTGTTTTCTATATATTTATAAGTTATGCTGTCATCTCATCGATTCGTCTTGGTACATGCAAGCTAATGCTTGAAGGTTGGTATTGTTCTTTTAGACGGACATGCAAGTAAGAAGCAAAGTACTAGTGCTTCTAGATTCTTGGCAAGAAGCATTTGGTGGCTCTGGTGGAAAGCATATGCAATATTACTGGGCATATGATGAGCTGAGGGTGAGCATCCTGTTGTTGTCTTTCTTTAGTTTATGCATTAAGCATGCCAATATATTTGCTTTTATTCTTCACTGTACTTTTCACTTGACTCATCCGTCCTTTGTTGGATTTAAATTGAATGTTCTTTCAGCCTTATGAAATGGGTCCTTCTCAGTACTCAATAGGCTTTGTTTTGGCATGCAAAACTTATGAAGTGTTATACCACGATCTGCCAAAATAAATTACAGTAATAGCTGGATAGTGATATTACAAAAATAGTTCACGTCACATTTTTCATATTCTTATGCCTGTTAAATTTGATTTGCTGTGACTTACAGTTGGATGATTATAACTCCCTTTCTATATTATAATCTTCTCAGGAGATTTAATTCCTAACAACGTGTTAATATTTGATCTACAGCGCTCTGGAGTACAATTTCCCCCACGCTCTTTAGAAGCAGCACCAATCATCACTCCACCTGCGACTCAACCTTCCACCGGACATCCTCAATTTGGAATTGGGATGCCAAACAACTCTTCAAGGAGGCTGGATGTGGCAATGGCCTCTGATTCGGAGAGTTTAAGGTAAGAGTTGAAAACTCTCTGTAAATATTTTACTAATCGCTTCCCTGCTCCGGGGTAAAACATTTTTATGGAAAGGAGTTCTATAAATTTCTGCATTGTTTGTTCTGTCCAGTGTATCAGCAATGGAATCTATGCGGAGTGCAATGGAGCTTTTAGCTGACATGTTACATGCTGTTAACCCAAGCGATCACATGGTAATAACATATGGAGCACGTTATTGTGGCTGGTATAACTAGATTTCATGTTTATTAAATAATCTTCTGGTATCTGCAGTCAGTGAAAGATGAAGTAATAGTAGATGTTGTTGACCGTTGCCGTAGTAATCAAACGAAGCTGATGCAAATGCTTACAACTACAACGTCAGTAATAAATTTTTCTATTCCTACTTTTTCCAATTTTTGTTTATCTATGTTTGAATTGGTATCTTTTGTGCGGCTTGTGCCTCAACAATTGATGTCTAATTCTTCTGCATTTTGGTTATTTTCAGGGATGAAGAGCTTCTTTGTCAAGGTTTAGAGCTAAATGATGCCATGCAGACCGTGCTAGCAAGACATGATGCCATAGCTTCTGCCTCTCCCCTTCCAACTCATTTGACAAGCTCAACTAGCTCCAATCCGAATGACTCCCCCACCTCCAACATTAAACCTAGTGAATCAACAGGTGCTAAACCTTGCACACCATCTGTAGATTCCATGAAGAATCCTGCTTTGGGGGAGGAAGAAGAAGAAGATGATGAATTTGCACAGCTAGCTAGAAGGTTGCTGCCACTAGACCAAAAATCCTATGCCTGTCATTTCTGGCTTTCTAAAACATGGATTGGTTTTCATTTATGTCAGCACACAAAATAGCTGGTTGGGAAGGGAGTAAAGCTTGCTTTTCAAAATTTTCCTATTGTGTCACTGTTTATTCCTACTGCTTTATGGTTTATATTGTGCTTTTCTCTGCAGACACTCAAAGCCAAGCCCTGTGCCTGCCAGAAGTGAAGATGGTGCATCGTCTAGCAGCAGTTACGGCCCAACGCTATCTTCCTCTGCGACCCCAGAACCAGCTTTGAGCAATGCATTGGTCTTGGCAGATCCTCCAGCGCCTGAAATGGAAGCAAAAGAACAAGACATGGCAGACTTCTTGAGCATTGTTTTATCCACAAGCTTTACCTCTGAGCCAGAACCGACCGCTCAAGTCCCAAATTCAGTTCCTGCACAGGACTACTCCGGGAACCATGTGCAGCCAACGTTCAATAGCTATGTTGCTCCTTGGTCTCAGGCTCAGGCTCAGGCTCAGGCTCAGGCTCAGGCTCAGGCTCAGGCTCAGGCTCAGGCTCAGGCTCAGGCTCAGGCTCAGCCTCAGCCTCAACAACATCCACAATTTCATTCCTTCTCCCAAAATCAACAGCCACAGCAGCAGATGGAAGCGCAATTTCAACCTCAGCATCAATCAACATCACCTCAACCGAACTCATACGGATACTCCTCTGCCTACCCACCTCCACCATGGGCTTCAACACCTGGATACACAAATGGCCAAGCTACAACAAATAATCAGTACAGGTATTCAGTTCCCCAAGAAACTAACAGTGGCTCTATGCCAGTGCAAGGGCTCAATCAACATTCATTCCAGCATCCACAGCCTGTGAACAACGCCGGAGTCGGATCTCTACAGCATTCCACTGCATTCCAGCATTCTCAGTCTGGAAACCAGCCCGGGTATTCTACTTCACAGGCAGCTGTGAACTCATCAATGGCCGGTCGGAATTCCTTCCCTGCTAATGCAAATGGCTCCACAGGCACGACAGTGCCAACGGGACAGAAGCCTTATGTTCCTTCGTACAGACTGTTTGAAGATCTTAACGTCTTTGGCAATGGAGAAGGGAAAACGAGGAGCGGTGCGTATTCTAGCGCGTCTGGTAATTCTGGTCAGAGTGCGGTCGGTGGAAGGTGACCAAATTTTCACTGAAGATATGAGATTTGTATGCATGTTTGGTGTGAGGTGTCATCAGTTTAATTCTGTACATCGTATTATCCGCATGAAGCTAATAACTTACGTGTGAATAGTTTTCATATTTTGTGTATAAAAAAATCCCGGTCTCTCTGGATTTTAATTTGTCTCTTGAGAAAAGAGAGACATTGAGAGGAAGAGAAGAGAATAATAAGAGAGTAATTTTGTGTTTAATAGGCTTTCAATAAGAGCTTTATATAGGGTTTATAATACTTAGGG
This sequence comes from Rheum nobile, assembly GCA_027886185.1. Lineage (NCBI taxonomy): Eukaryota > Viridiplantae > Streptophyta > Magnoliopsida > Caryophyllales > Polygonaceae > Rheum > Rheum nobile. The sequence continues at coordinate 1,214,405 of WOAB01000580.1, read as the reverse complement.
AATAAGTCAACTTTAGGGTTTAGAAAAATTTATCTTATGTATATCCATACATATAATATTATAACACTCCTCCTTAGATGTATATCACTAACTGTTTCATTAAAAACCTTGTCTGAAAAAATCCAATGGGATAAAAACCAAGATTAAGGAAAAAAGAGTGCAGTTGTAGTTCTCCCCCTCAATTTAACATTGCTTGAGTGAATCTGCTGAGATCCTCCTTTCGACTCAAAGCTCATGAGTGTAGATAAATATCGTCAATATGTAAGTGATTGAGTGTGGAGTGATGCATGACCTTCATATATCTTCATTTGTCTTTGTAACCATAAATTTCGGTTTTTCGAGAACTTGCATGTACATACATGTATAAAAAAAATAGAAATACAAACCAATACAGATAACCATTTTCAAATTAATGATTTACGTATGTAATTGGTCCAAAACATATCACTTTTGATACACAAAATCCAACTTTGCTTAAATCCCCTGTCTCAGCTCTACCAATCATCATTGTCGACGTGTTTCCATTGATCGAGAATCATTAACCTTCTCGTATATCACTTATGATGCAAGTACTTATTCAAACAACATCATCAAGGACAATCTCATTTCGATTCCTTCCGAAATGGATTCTAACAAATATTTCGTACTTGTCCCTTAAAGTCATTGCTTACGATGTTTAATGTGAGATAAAATTTTCTTCAAGAACTTATCTTAAGAAACGTCACTTGTTGACAATTAACAACTTGTTAATCTACAATATGTGATTCTTTTTCAGGAAAACCGAGCTTCAGATATAGTCTAATAGTCTCCCACGCTTTTGGCGTAATTAAGACTCTCTTGTAGTGGATTGGTCTGAAGTTACTACAAGAACCTCCAAATGAGCTAGGCATTCAGTTAGTATATATGACTCCGTCACTTCCTTGGATTTTAGTAAATGCAGTTCATATCATGTCATATATACTTTAAGTATATGATCTGTTGAACTTCTGGTTCATTTTCGCTTATCCAACGATTTTTAATTTTCGAGAATTTGCATTCCTTGCAATCTCTTATACATACTAGTCTCCTCCCTCCCCCCCCCCCCCCCCCCCCCCCCCCCCCTAAAGTTGGGATTTTATCTCTTCAAAATGATAATCTTGGTACCGAGCGATCACCCAATATAAGCTCTAGGTATTCAATAATCTAAAGGGACTCCTACCCTTGTATAATATCAACTTTCCTTGTGGCATTAATTTAGTTCATTTAGGGTGAGATTGAGACGTACACCGCATATCTATATACTTTCAGTTCTCTTCTGGAGATAAGTTTCAATTTTGGGAATATATTATGGTGAGTCAACTTAATTCTCGACATTCAAGCTTTGTATGACCCCATATGGTCAGCGATTCTTCTAGATCGTTTCATGTATTAGCTTTAACCCAACTATGATTGATGACCATATAAATAACAATTGTACTATGTCGTCCTATTAAATAGTGTGAGCTACCCGATGCTCGACCGTTACACTACTTGATTGATTTCTCCCACTTTATATTTCGTTTGGCCAATATGTTGAGGCATCTATCAACAATATAAAATATATGAACAATTCCATATGACGGTGTTACTAGTCCTCATATGTATTCTTGAATATGTTAAGAAACATGGAGAGTATGCATTTACTCTTTACATAGTCGACATTGTTACCAAGAAAACAAGTCGTGTATTTACGATCACTCTAAGACAAGGACTCCATGTCCTAGGATACTCCGGTCCTTTATTAGGTGTTTGAGTGAATTTCCAATTATCATGCACATCATTGTTTCACTTGGGAGATCGAATCCATTTTTGCCACAAAGAAATATGTTTCCATCAACTAACTTCTGGTTAGAAATATTATATGATTCAATGGGTTGTTGTATATACCTCGTGTGTAAAGTTTCCTATGACCATTTAGATAGATATTCGATATTGTCCTCATTCATGAATTCTTCATGATAACCAATTTATCGAATATCTTTTCAAATAATCAACAAGTTTGTCCTAAACTTGTAAACATAGAGTGTTACTCATTTATCTTCTTGTTATTTCCAATAACAAGACATGCCACTTCTGGAGCCATGAATGAGACACTCTTTCTAAACCTTATATCTCACACTTGGTGTTGCCATTTGCATGGTAAAGAAACTCCTAGTTTATCAAAATGGTATAAGTGATGGCGTTATCGACAATAGTTCTCACCATTGAAATTTCCATGTGGGTGATCCTTTAATATTTGGGATATCATCAACTCAAAATTAGATAAATCATTACCTTGATTTCTAACTTTCGAATAAAAATAGATACCTTAAGACATATACTACTACCATAGTACAAAATTGATGTATGATCATGAAACTCTTCAGGAGTATATCGTGATCTCTAAATTGTCAAAATATTGAGTCTTAATACTCTGATAGAGTTGATGGTATGATAGAATCATTACTTTAGCACAATTTTACAGGAAATTCAAGTGCTAAATTCTTCTCCCAAATATGTTTAGCCAAATGAAATTTAACACTTAAACCACAATGTTAAATTGTTTCTTCTGGAAACCCTTAAAATTTGGCGTTGTAATTATATCAACTGTTCCAAAATAAATTTAAGGTCCAAAACACTGGTAAAATAAATAAACTCGTTATTCATTTACTATGAGGAATAATGTCACTTCATGGACAATTCAGTTTTACATATACATCCACTACCAAGGATGATACTTATTCTTTTTGTTGTAAGTACATAAATATGTAAAAAGTGAACATAAGTAATAAAACAAAAAAAAGCATAAACAATGTAGTTGAAATAAAGAAGATCATTATCAACTTCAGGTGACTAAACATTAAATACTTAATCAATTGACCCTTTTATCATCTACTACAAGCAAGAGGTGATTTCTAATACGACTCTTATCATCTGCTTCTGGAGATAATACTTGTCGTAGAAATTTTATCATCCTCTTCAAGATATGATATTTTCTATTATTACCCACTTAAGGAACAATAGGGTTAATTATTTCGTCTACTTCGGGAGATAAAACTTATCACTACGGGGATGATTTTGGATTTGTCTATACCTAGACAAATATATTATGTGTGCATCCACTTCAAGGGATGCCAATTTTCAATAATATAAGAACAAAATAGAAGAACATGGAAAAAATAAGCAACTGAAAATAAACAAGCTAATAAATAAATGGATAAGTAAAGATTTTTAATATATCATCTGTTTCGGGGAATGAAATCCATCACACTACTGGGTGATATAATCCTTATAAACACATCCTCTTCAGGGATGAATCCATCAATCTCATTTGATGATTTCTGTTTTATAAATACATCATATTTAGGATAAACATATCATTTTTGAGAGATAAAATTATCTCTTCAGGGACATGGATTGAAAACTATTGCTTTATCATTTCAAAACGATCGCTTCAGGGATTGAAAACTAAACTATCACTTCAGGGATTGAAAACTGTCACTTCAGGGATTGAAAACTGTCACTTCAGGGATTGAAAACTATCACTTCAAGATTGAATACTGTCACTTCAGAATTGAAACTGTCACTTCAGGGATTGAAAACTGTCACTTCAGGGAATGAAAACTGTCACTTCAGGGATTGAGAACTATTACTTCAGGGATTGAGAACTGTCACTTCAGGGATTGAGAACTGTCACTTCGGGGATTAAAAACTGATACTTCAGGGATTGAAAACTGTCACTTTAGGGATTAAAAAACTGTCACTTCAGGGATTGAAAACTGTCACTTCATGAATTGAGAATTGTAACTTCAGAGATTGAGAACTATCAGTTCAGAGATTGAAAACTATCGCTTCAGAGATTGAAAAATATCGCTTCAGGGATTGAAAATTATCGCTTCAGGGATTAAGACATATCGCTTTAGGAATTAAGACAAATCGCTTCAGGGATTGAAACATATCGCTTCAAGGATTGAAACATATCGCTTCAGGGATTGAAACATATATTGTATATCCACCCTCCTCAAAGGGTGAATTCATACGAGTATACAATATATGTAACTATTAGAGTGACTTTATTCAATACAAGCACTGAAGATACATGTTTATAAAAATCAAATCATATAACCATGACCATATAAGCAGGTTTTAGGAGATGTATAAGCGTATTAAGCAAATAATACACACACTATTATAATTTGGTATACAAATCGGCAGTATTGAACGAAATTTGTAATTTGACTTTTATGGTGTAGGAGAGAAGCAACAGGCATGAGAATATTTGCTCCTTATTTACAGTTTGCAAATTCTGGATGCGGGAAGCAATCGGAGCAACATCAGAGCATTCTCTTGGCCATTGATCAACCATCGAGCAATTCGTGTTGATAACGTGTTATAAACTAAGAGAAAAGAGAGACATTGAGAGGAAGAGAAGAGAACAATAAGAGAGTAATCTTGTGTTTATTAGGCTTTCAATAAGAGCCTTATATAGGATTTACAATATTTGGGGAATAAGTCAACTCTAGGGTTTAGAGAAATTTATCTTATGTACATCCATACATATAATATTATAACAATCTTTAGTTTTTCTTTCTTTTAATTGTTTCTTTTTTAGATAATTGATGAATTGAATATCTAAGTTCTTTTAGTTAGGGAGATGGTAGCTAGACATACGGAATGCGTAAGCGTGACAGTGTGATAATGTGTCACGTTTACGCAAAATGCAAGGTAACTCTTCGAAAAAGTGTCACAGGTATTCGAAAAGTGAAAAAAACCACGCTCACGCAAAGCGTAAGTGTGACCCTATTTGTCCAAAAAATGGAAAAAATAGTCACACTTACTCTCTTAGTGTAAGCGTGACTCTATTTTTTACCACACAACGGTCAGATTTTTTACCGTTGGATTGGTGAAAAAACATGGGAATTTTGGCTATAGAAATCCACATTCACATCTAAAGTTCTCACTCATTTAAATCCTCTTAACAGTCCGCATAGCGGCCCTGGCCCGGCCTCGTCTCGTATAAACGGGTCAGAAAAATAAGTATCGCCCGGACCCGTGTTTGATCAGGCGGCGGTAGAACTCAAAGCCCCTATCGGCGATATGTACGGTGGAGCTTGGAATACTTGCCCAAATGTGGAACCTTGGAATCCTTGGCTGAAGGTTGGACCTTGGAACCCCCTGGAACCTTTCCCCTGTACTTGGACATGGGGTTGACACCATGTCCAAGTACATGGGAAGGGTTGAGCGACCTCTGTTGTCGGAAAAGGAACTGGTGGGACATTTCTGACCACCAATTCACATATCTTCTGAAGCGCCACTTTTAGGGGATGGTCGTCTTTGTAATTGTGCTAGTGACGCATGCTCTCCCTTACGATACCTTGTATATATTCCGTTCTATCACACACTCGATGAATGCCAGAACAGGACGTTGCTCCGTGTCAACTATAATTTGGAGGGATTTCTCATCCAAGTAAGGGTGAGAATGCTCGTGGAACCACAACATATAGTTGTTTGTCATGTCCCAAGGGTTCCGATAGTGGGATATCATCAAAATTAAGACGAGGTGGTGCTCCAAGTCATTCTAGTGGTTGTCTGTAGGAGTAAATTTTGCATTGTACATTTTAAGATCGGGATTCTTGGTAACCTTCGTGGGGCAAATCAGGAGGGGTTAAGGATTCCTTTCAACTTACCGTATTGACGAGCCACTCGATCAGACATGTAAGACTCACTAAAGTTGATGCACTCGAGCGTTCCTTTGTACATCGATACACAGTCTTCACGATTTTTAAGGCCCTTCCATGGCATCCATACTACTTGTACACATAAAAACTTTAACTTGTGTCGTGTAAATTTAAATGAAAAACAATTTTAAATGAATAATGAAATTATATTCTCATTAGAGAAATTGTAGTACCTCCTCATGTCGTATTGTGTCCAAGGATATCCTCATGCCTTCTATCCTCTCTACATCATTCAGTCTGAATGATTGAGGATCAATCAAGGCCGCGTCTTGGAAATTTGTTTCATCGTTGGTCACTCCCTGATTCAAATGGCTCATGAGCTTTGTAAAGTAATTTCAAATCCATTCCTACACGAACATAAGTAAACTTTAGGCAAGTAAACTTGGGAACGTAATTATTGGAGATGACAATAAACGAAAGAGTGTTGGATCCTTACATACAAAAGAAGCAGACAAGCATATTTTTATTGTACATCTACACGACTTTCCATACCGAGTTGTCGATACAGGTAGGCCAGTGTAGTTGCACCCCAAGCGTACTCACCTATGGCATTGTGGTCCCGTAGGACTTGAAATAAATGGAGCTTAATTTTGTTACCCTACTTGCCGTGGAACAAAGTGCTGCCAAGCAAAACAGCCAAAAACCCGATGGCGACAACATCTTCATAAACGGTTGGTTCCATAAATATTGGTTGAGCTCTTTATAGTGAAAACTAGATTCGGTTTTTGCCAATTTAACCCTAGCGTATAGGAGCCCAAACATCTCGCTGATTACAGTCAGCATATCGTCATCGCTCAAGGTCCATGTATGGCCCGACCCTCGATTGGCAAATGCAAAATCTTGTAGAAATAGTGGAATGTGATGGTAATTTCACCCCAGGGAAAGTGGAAACTGTTTGTCTCCGAGTGCCATCGCACCACAAAGGACGATATCAGAACTTTGTCAATCCCCTTGTACGGCAGAACCATAAGTTTAGCTAGACCGCTCTAAGCCGCTCGTGCAAAACCATGTGTTCGGGCCCCTCAGGATTCTCTCTTTCCAGCCTTGTAGTCCTTTTGACCGTGGGTGCGTCCTTAAGTATTTGGTCTTCTGCAACAATATTTTTAAAAAGTGAGGACGTGTATAAAATAAAAATTATGACGTGTATAAATAAAAAATTAAGACGTGTATAAATAAAAATTTGAATATGGTAAGCGCGCCGAGTCGACAATTACTTAAACTTTATTTGTGGTCACATATCTCGTTATATGAGTTCCGTAATCCTAGAGCAGAGTACGATCCTTAGTCCCACTGTCCGGATCCCAAGACGCCATATCTTCCCCCGTTACATTAGTAGTTGTACCAGAGGCGATTGCACCAAAGGAGGAATAATCGTATCTAGCGTTGACAGAGTAGCGCAACCTTGAGGATGAAAGTCCACTGCCTACCATGCCAAATATTGGATGGCGCCCCTCTATTGCTAGAGGGACATGTACTACTGTTTCTAGCGTCTGCCATGTCTCGAGGGAACTACACTGGCGGTTCGTCTCTCCGTGATTCAAGGAAAGTGGCGGTTCGCTCTTGCATATTTATTTCATTTTTATCTTAATTGACAATAAATCGATTGTTCTATTAAGTTGGGATAAATAATTCTTTTATCGTTTGGGAACTCGTGTGAATAAATGGTGTGTTAATTGAACCTTATTAGATTGTACACTATGCTAGCTATGACCCTTATATATTGATATTATTATAGGTTGCTAGGTATACTTGGTGTGGATTTGTTGTGCATTGGTGTGGATATATAAATGCTAGTTTAGCACGAGTATTCATAAGGAATGCTATTTCGTTGCGAGGTTTAGTTGTTTCTTTATAACTTAGTGTTAAGAGGATTATTGCCCTAACGCTTTTTGGTCATGACCTACCCCTATCCGAATATAGGTGGTGGTGCACTTAGCTAGTGCCAATATTCGGGATTTATTGTCATCCTATATCTCATTGTGAGATTTGTGGTGGAAATTAAAAGCTTTAACATTAATGCACGTTTGGAATTAAATAAGATAAGTGCCTTGTTGCACATAATTAATATACCCTCGGGCGAGAAGTACAACGTGGAACCCGCATGAACTCTTGTTTTAAAGTAAGTCCTCTTTCTAATATGGATTCGCATTATACAGTGAGGTTGGTCGTGGACACAAATAATCAAGGTCGGTTTTCAAACTTTGTGTGATATATAATGTTCCCAAACAAATTCATTGATTTCCCATAAGACTCATCTTCTTTGGAGTCTTCTCTTGTCGCATATCTTTTCTTTCGTTTCCGTGAGAGTATCCGAGTTATATATCTTCTACCGACTATTATTCGGGAGACAATGATAGTAACTGGATATAATAAAAAAACACTTTGTTTTCACCCTTGCGTAGTCGTTCATTAGACTGACTAACCTTTCTATGCCTTGCATGGTTGGCTGGTGTCATCCGTCCTATACGACAATCAGTGGTTGGTCTCAGACGCCTTAAAGTAACAAATCGAAGACGAAGGCTTGCAGTCGAAGATTGAAGATTTACAGTAATACTATTTTAAAAGTTGTCTAGTGTTGATTTAATCTTCCTAAATAAATGTAAGATGTAGTTAAACTAGTCATGTAATTAGGATTTATTTAAAATCTTCCGTTGTAATTTCAATATCATTTGTAAACTATCCTCCTCAATTTACGAGAGGAATTTTTAACAAAAGATTGAGTTTTCCTTATACAAAGTCTTCTGTTATTTACTCTTTATTATTTAATGTTCATTTATGTATTTAAGTATAATTGTTCTGATTAAAGCCTTGGGTGGCTTTGGACTTTACAGTCCGAGGTCACTAACATGTGGCACTACCGACGTAAGTCGGGGTGTTACAGTAATTTTGATTGTTGCATCTCATTAAGGCACGTGCAGTAGGTATACTGAGATTTCGATTAGAACAATAAATGACATTTTTCCATGAACGTATTTTCTAGAATGGAATTACGCGTCAAACCGAGGACATAAGCCTTGCAATTGTGTAGTATGTACCCAACAAAATAGATGTTGGGCATTGGGAAATACATGACCTACAACTTTGACCTCAGCCAAATTTTGATCCGTGACTATCGTTGTTGGCCTCTTGCCGACACAGGCAAACAAGTGTGCCAACTCTAGCGGAGTCCATTTGTACTGGTCGACGTTCTCGTGTGCCATAACAGAACAAGCAATGTTGAGGTATGTCATAGTGCACGTAAAGCCGACTATCTCAACTAGGGGCAACTTGTACCTATACGTAATTTAAATGCAAGTATAAAAAAAATGATTGTTACCACATTATAGTAATGAATCAAATTACTCAATATATTTAATATCGGAACTACCAACTTGTTCGTCTTGTATATAGATTCCCTGATGACAACAAGGGAACAACTTCAGGAAATGAATTGAATGAGGGTGAGCCAGAACAAGTCTTGAACCACATCGCTCTGCCCAAGGCGCCTTCGGGGAAGGACGTAGTAATCGAAGTTTTCTAAATATGAGAGAGTGTAATGAGTTACCGCCATGCCCTCCATCTCTAATACGTGAAACTTTTGCAAGATATTGTAGATTTGCTTCCTCGACGTAAAGATGTTGTCGTACGTCTGCCGTAAGAAAGCCATAATCATATTCGGCTTTGCGAAAGCTTGCGTCAACACCACGAATCGTCTCTTTTGAACCTCAGTCAAACGTCTGGCATAAACATGACCCTCTAAGCTCGTCGCAAGGTTATGATTGTGAGTACCTGTAATCCGTCTAGAAGTACGTAGAAAAATCATGCCACTATTTTCCAAAATTTTAAATTAATACGAGATTATGCATAATATATCTTGATAAACCAAATTCCAATGATCGAAATCCTTGCAAACTTATATGATGGATAGCTCCGTGGGATTTTTTTAGCATCGTTGGAACGTTATTGTGGGAAATCATAGAAATTCTAGTAGTGTATGCCAGAATTATGCATTAGGGGTGGTTTTTCGTAAAATTAAATATAAAGAATAGTGAAGTGTAAAAAGCATAAATTAACAATGATTAAGTATATAATCATTATTTTTTATAATATATGAGTTAGCATTTACTTTATTTAAAGCCTTCGGGTTTACATGCATACTATGCAGTGGTGCAGTGGTATTTGTGCTTGTCGGTCCCATGAATGACACCTGACTCATTGTATGCATACGATTTTCTTATTACTTATCATGAACTAGGTCGATGATAATCCGTGTTTAATTTTGGACACATTAAATAGTCATAAGTTATCTTTAAGATATCCTACTATCTTTGAATTTGGGGAAATTTATATTTGTAAGTATATGGAAATTATCAGAGATTCACCACTAACACATCATACATATATTACTATTAGTTAGTATCATAACACTTTTATGAGAGTCATGTTGTTATACTATATATCTTGTATCTGAATGCAATATAATCGATTCAACCACTAATACTCCTTATTTAATTAACAAAAAAGAGAGCAAATGGCCACATATACTCCTTTCCCCCTACTTAATAGACATTTCTTTCCGGTTTTGACCCACTCAAGTTTACGTAGGATTGAAATTATTATATCATTTTTTAATTATATAATCCAAATTTAAACCACAATGTATACATTCACCTGTATGCAAATTTCCTATTCAGTTTCACTTGTCACGATTGATCTAATTTAATAAGAACCACTGAAAACATCATTTTACATCATTATACAAGTTCTATCTCATCAAATATGTATTATATGCCCTAAGAAAACATATAACAACAATAATTATTTATGTATATTCTTATTGTAAGTACAATTTAGTATGTTAAATATTATCAAATTAACACATCACATTTGTAAATTACATGCCATTTTAGCCAAGATTAACATATTCTATATATTCTCGCACCTCTAGTTACACGGTAAAAAGAATCGTATATTAAGCACAAATCAATGAACTATACAAATAACATAGTTTAATAAGGATTGATATTAGATAAAAACATTACTATATTATAATAATTTGATATATAATTAATAAAATTTACTTTACATACTTGTTTAGCCGATTTTCCGATATCTTCACTAGATCACGACATAGTATAACAAATTGGGATAACTTTATTTCATTTTTCCTAATCCAATTACAAGTAGCTTCTCGATTTTTAAAGTGTGGAGGGAAATTGAAGAGTAAGAATTGTAATGTTTTAAACCTTCTCCACGTTCCCCTTTATAGGTCAACTTTCTTATCGTTCACAACATCAACGGAACTCACTTCCGTTCGATTTGTCAAATCTATCAAATACAAATTCAGAAATCACGAGGCTACAAGGGTAGCTAATGCATTTCAAAACTGATGTCAGGTGAGCGGAACCCATTTTCGTTGCTCAAGCGGGACCTATTTATGCCTGCCCAACGGTTTTCATTTTCGCGCCCCCAACAGTTTGCATTACAGCTCGCCCACCGATTTCCATTTTCACTCCTCTAGCGGTTCTACAGTGGTTTCTACAGCATTCTACACTGGTTATAAAACACATGAAAATACGTATATATTGGTAATGTTTTCAGAGAGTGTAAAGAGGCAAGAGAGAATAGCACATGCACACAAATAGTTTTCTTTTTTTCTTTTTCTTGCGCAAGGCCATATATATAGGGCACTAGGTGTCACTTTCCTATTTTGTCCCTTATCTAAATAAAATCATGGTTATTTATATATGGTTTTTTGTAATTTTGTTTAGCAGAGGATATTTCTTACTGCTTGGCTAAACTTAAACCTAGCAGCAGCCAACAACAGCTATTGTATGCTCATATGCCTCATGCATTTTAATCAATCTTCCCTGTTTTGGTTGTGCTTGATCAAATAAGAAATTATCTTGATCGATCTATTCTTGCAATTCCACACACTTCCATCTTGTCCTTCAAGTTGCATATGGAGTTGTTCTCTAGGTCTTGCCACTCTTTACAAGATCAATTTAGGGACAAATCGGAGACAATTGGAGGAGAATGATGACATCAAAAATAAGTCATGCAAAGCCTTACAAAGAAAAAGGCCACAATCCCCGAGGAAGAGGATCAAAGCATGAAAAGTTTTGGACTCTTATGTTCCCGTAATATTCTGGGCAGTCCTCAGTAAAACGGCCATAACTTTGGCTAGAATATTAATCTCATGCTGATTCAATATGTGTTGGAAGGATGAATTGATGATCAACAACTATATTGTTTATTTTAAATCGAAATACCAACGAGAAAATGGTCAAAACCCGATTTTATTGAGAGCTGCAAAAGTTATTGCGGGATTATTATGTTTCCTCAAATAGCTTATCTTATATTTTATTTTAGCATGTTATTTTAAATATTATTAGAAACCTTGTAAGTGATTATTTTATTCACATTATTGTGGATAAAACTATCACTCTATTTCTTTATCTTATTTTCTTTTCTTTTTGTTTTATTCCAATTTAAACCCTTTTCAAGTTAATGAAAAATCAAGTTAATGAAAAATCAAATTGTGAGTTTAAGAAAAATCCTATTCTCCTTGGCTTCTACCCTCTCAAGAGGAATCCTATTTGTCACTGCCACCATTGAAGCGTTCAGTTTTGTTCCTTGAAATTCGAAGAAAAAAAAGAAGAAACTTATGGAAGATCGAGATAACAATCAAACGGGCATCAACACTTGGTGTCACGTATCAGTATTACATCTTACTTGAGATTGGATTCATGAGACATAAAAATCGATTGGATATACTTTGTCTCGCAGAAACTAAATCTAATACTATACCAGACTCAAAATTTTATAATAAATTTGATTTTAAATCAATTACAATTTCTCTATCACAAGGCTCACGTGGTGGTTTGTGGTTACTTTTTAGTCACTCACCATTTTGCCTTACATTAACATCTTGAAAAATGACAATAACATCATCATTATTGAATTTCACCATGACAATATCCATTTTCTGATCTTTTTTCTTTATGCTCCATCATATAATGATCTTCAATATGACTACTAGTTCAACATTAGAATAGTGATTTCCCATTATAATCTTCTTGTGATGCTAATCAGTGATTTTCCTCCAAATTTCACACGATTTCATCGTCTAAATGACTTCATGAGCGAATCTGGATTGTTTGACACCAAATTTACAAGGTTTCCGTTCACATGGAGAAAATATATTATTGCAATAACAATATCTTTGAACGCCTTGACAGAGTTATCATTCACTCATATATCGCTCAAAACTTCAACAATTTGATTGTTCATCATCACCCTTTTACCACATCTAACCATTGCCTAGTTACCCTATCACTTGGAAAGAATGATGACATTAGAAAAGTCCCTTTTAGATTTAAAAATGGACTTCAAATCCTAACTACACTAAGTTAAATCAGAAAGTTTGGAATTATCAACATAAGGGATCATTCATGTTTAAACTTTATATGAACAAAAGCTTCTTAAAACATATTCATTGGTCACAAAATAAAATGGATAACATCTTTGAGCAGCTAAAGACTACAAATTAAAACTTCAAGAACTACAAATACAATACCTATAAATTTAACAAATGATAATATCTTGTTCAAATATAACAGACATCTTCTAAAATAAAATAAGTTACTTGACTTTCAAAATAAATATTGGAAACAACATGCTTAAACCACATATTTACAAAATACAAATAAAAATACATGTTACTTTCAAACTACTGCAAACATACGCGACAAAATATGTTGTCTTTTCGAGTCCCACGATGGATTATTTCTTCATGATCAATCTAGTATTCAACTGGCTATCTCTGAAGAACTTAAAAAAAGATTCCGACCAGTCGACCACTCAACGCAAACACAACAACACAAAATGATTTAGATGTAATTCCACATTTAGTCACAAATCATATTATATTATGCTACTTAAACAACCCTCGATTTTAGAAATTAAATATGTAGTTTTTGCTTTGATGTGTGATAAAACTCTTGGGCATGATGGTTCCTACTAAATTCTACCAAATTTATTGGAATATTGTTGGAAACTCAATTATATCAGCAGTCCAATCATTCTTTCACTCGGGACAATTACTCAAGGAATGTGTTCAACCCTTCATTGCTCTAATTCCAAAAATAGATAACTCATTTACCATAAAACCATTTTAGACATATTAGTCTTTGTAACACTTGTATAAATAATAACTAAAATATTAGCCAATCAATCAAAACCAATACTACCTTGTTTAATCAGTCCATTACAAGAAGCATTTGTCCAGGGACGACTCATACAAGACAATACTATAATTGCACATAAAAATTTCACTCCTTTCATAACAAAAAGAAAGGAAAAAAGGGATGAATGAGCCTTAAATTGGTTATGGAAAAGACATGTGAAAAAAGTAGATTGGAACTTTATTAGACAAGTCCTTCTTAAAATCGGTTTAAATACAGGATGGATAAACATTGTAATGACTTGTTTAACCTCTACATCCTGCTTAGTCTTAGTTAACAACGAACCAGGAAATCTGTTCCGGCCATCATGCAGCCTTCGACAAGTGGATCCTATAGCACATTTTATATTCAGTATATCCATGTAATTCTTATCTAGAACATTGTCCCTTCAATCCTAACAGATTTATAGAAAATTTGGGATATAATTAACAAGAAACATAACTTG